>ML782642.1:252946-336637 GCA_009831015.1 Picea engelmannii
GCTCTCCTGAATAAACCAGAATTGAATAAGGTCTACCATTTTCTCTATAACTCCTTTTCTGGGAGGATTCAAGGAGTGAAACTTGGAGGAGTTTCAGAGAATACATTGAGTAATATTATCTATAGGATCAGAGTATTCCAAGATGTGAAGAATTGCAGAAGTTGAAGAAGTCTCAGGAAACATTCTCAGGTTCTATGTGATGCTTGGTTGATGGTGATAATTTAATGTAAAGTTTTATTATCTCTCATATATTCTTGGGTGGAAGGAAGGGGCAAGGATGGAGAGGTAAAACCTCTCTTGATATTGGAGAATTGTATCTTCCTTTTGGAGGTTTATCCCTCCCTTTATATTTGGAAGTTGTAGCTACCTTGGAAGTCATTACTTCCCTTGAACAATAACTATTGATTATTTATCATATATTGTGCAAGGTGTATTGTGGTGTATTGGTGTAACTCTTCTACTATTGTTCATTTCTCATTGGATATAATTGAATATATAATTTGGTTGAAGTATAAGTTGAAAAAAAATTCAAATTGTACTTGATATTGATTCACCCCCCTCTCAGTATCAACAATTGGAATCAGAGCAAGCTGCCTTCATAACAGTTTAACCACTGGAAGGAAAATCCTGAGCAGAGATGGATGACCATGAGCACATTTCAAATGCGATTCAAAGATTTGATGGAATAAATTATGCATACTGGAGTGATAAATTGAAAACTTACCTAACATCTTTAGGAGTATACATTTGGTACTCAATTGTAAATGGCTATGTAATCCAAAATAATGCTCTAACCGATAAAAATGAGAAGAAGCTTATGAGTTGTAATTCAAAATCCAGACATGTTATTCTAGGAGCATTGGCACCAACCATTGCTAGCAAAGTGATGGGATGCAGCACTACTAAAGAGATATGGGACAAACTCAAGAGTATCTATGAAGGTGATCCAAAAGTTAAGCAAGTCAAGCTTCAACGACATAGAGCAGAATTTGAAAATTTGAACATGGATGAAAATAAAGATATTGCAACCTATTTTCTTAGAGTTGATGAAGTCGTGAATGCAATCATAGGATTAGTTCAAGAGCTTAATGAATCCTTGGTTGTACAAAAAGTGTTGAGATCACTTCTCTTGAAGTATGATGCTAAGGTCTTTGCCATTGAAGAAACTAGGGACTTGACCAAAATGACAATGGATGAATTACATGGGTCTCTTATAGCATATGAAATGAGAAAAGGTACAGAAAGTGATCAGCCAAACAATGAAGCAGCCTTTAAAGCCATAAAGAAGACAAAATACAAGGATAACGACCTTGATGAAGAAATAGAAAATTTTGTAAGAAGGTTCCAAAAGGGAAGTGTAAGATACAATGGTAAGTCTCCTCTCAAATGCTTTAACTTTGGTAGAATGGGGCATATTGTTGAAAACTACTACTATAAAAAGAGAAGTCTCAACAATAAAAATAGCTTATACTCCAAGTATGATGACATCTCCTCATATGAGAGTGATGAAGAAGATAATGATGGAGGCGAATTCCTCTTCATAACCCAAGAAACCCAGGATGATGATCACAAGAGTTCTAAAGAAGAAGAAATCATTTCTGAAGAAGATTTAGATGAAGAAACCAACCTAGATTCATTTTGGGGATACAAAGACAATGTAGAGAGTGAACAAGAAGATGATAATCTTGAAAATTTGAAGCATGTTGAAACTGAAAATAACAAGCTTAGAAACACAAACATAATACTAAAAGGTGAATTGAGTAGTTGTGAAGAAGATAATTACAAGCTTATACCATTGATAGCTTGAAGGAACAATTAGAAGATTATGAGAAATTGAAATTAGAATTGGATTACACAAAAGGGGAGCTACGATTAACAATATAAAGTTGAATAAGTTCGAAAAAAGAACTGAAAAATTAGATGAGATCCTTAGCAGTCAAAGATCTCCAAACGACAAGACGAGACTAGGATACAATGACAGTTTGAAGACAACAAAACAAGAGAAGGAAGATGAAAATGATGAAACCAACATTCCAAAACAAGTTGAACAACAAGATAGAAGAATAGAATTCAAAAGGAATGAGACATCAAGAAGATCCTCTCCCATCAAGTATGAAAGAAATCATTATGAAGGAAACTACATAAGAATAGATCATGAACCCAGATGGACCACGCCACAGAGAAGATCACTTACTTCCAAGTATCAAAATTTATTTCTTGGACATTGTTATACTTGTGGAAATTTTGGACACAAGGCAATCAATTGTATAATCAATGAAAGGAATAACTACGTAAGCTACATGAATGGTGCAAATAGTAGATATGGAAATGTTTGTAGACCTATCAACAGAAATTATAATCCATTTGACCCATTAATGGATCAAAATATTGTATGTTACAAGTGAAATAATCTTGGTCACAAAGCACGAGATTGTAGAGAGATGAAGGAATATAATTGTATGCCAAATGTCCCTATACCAACTACAACATGGAAAAGGAAAGAAATTTCACACAATGAAAACTGTTGAATAGCATTGGTCGCTAAAGAATGCAAAGAATAATATGAATGTTTCATAGACAATGGGTGCTCATCTCATATGACAGGAGATCAAAGCAAATTTGTCATCTTGAATAAAAAGGGTGGAAATGTTGCATTTGGAGATGGCTCATCTACCAAAATACTTGGAAAAGGAACTATAAAGCCTAAAAGTGAAAATGTAAAAGCAGGAAAAGTCCTATCGGTTGAATATCTGAAGCATAATCTCCTTAGTGTCAGCAAAATATGTGATCAAGGATACACTCTTACGTTTGACTCCCGAAAATGTAAAATCAGAGAAAATAACTCAGGAATATTGGTTGCAACTGCAACAAGAAGATCGAACAACATATACATCCTAGACATGAAGAAGAGAGAGAAGACAAAAGCCACACAAAAGGATTCCAAGGAAGAAAAAGTCCCAAAGACCAAAAATAAGCATGAAGTATTATTGAGTGCCACATGTTCAGGGGGAGCAGCCCAAAAGAAGAAGGTCACCTTATGCCATTGAACTCATAGGGATAAACCCCACCCTTTTCCATTGATGTCAAAGGGGGAGAGAAATTGGGATCACGATGACCGGGGGAGAATGAGTGTTGCCATCAATGACAAAGGGGGGTATTGTTGGAAGATTGGTTGTTGTCATTGATGTCAACCCTATTCATTGGTTTTGGACCCCCAGATTGATAAATTTATTTGGACATGAAGGAAAATGCACATGAAAATACAACACCCATGGATGGATAGTATACATCATGTTGTTTCCGGTGGTAGGTGGAACGTCACGTGGATCCTCATGGTTGAGGAGAAATGAATTTTTGAAGATGACAAAGTGAATTGAAGAAGGAAGTACAGGTCAGCCCTGAAGATAATTAAAGAAAAGAATTACAAAATAAGAAAGTGTCAGGTCGGCCCTAATGTTAAAAGGAAATGACATAAAGGGTATAAATACATCTCATTAAACATTCATTATTTTAACACACACAAGTTTGTTAATGAGCAAGGAGATATAAGTCGAATTTCAGAGGAAAGTTGAAGTAAAGAAGGTTGAATTTAAAGGGAGGATGAATTCTTTTGGTGATGTGTTCTAAGACATATCTAGGTACCTGTGGTAAAAATTTCAGCTCTTTATTCGCTATAATTTTGGAGATACACTCTATGGAAGATAGGGTTTTTKACTAGTCCTGAAGCTAGTCATAAACAGGTGTTACGGGTAAAATAGTCATAACGTCTTCATAGAGAATCCAAATGAAGTGAGACTAATTGCATTGGAAAGAGTACGGGCTTTAGTTTCATGTGTACAAATTTCATAATCTTATGTTAAATATTGAGCACAGGTCATGTTGTACAAGTTCGCTCTCCTAAATAAACCAGAATTGAATAAGGTCTACCATTTTCTCTATAACTCCTTTTCTGGGAGGATTCAAGGAGCGAAACTTGGAGGAGTTTCAGAATACATTGAGTAATCTTATCTACATGATCAGAGTATTCCAAGAAGTGAATAATTGCAGAAGTTCAAGAAGTCTCAGGAAGCATTATCAGGTTCTATGTGATGGTTGGTTGATGGTGATAATTTAATGTAAAGTTTTATTATCTCTCATATATTCTTGAGTGAAAGGAAGGGAAAAGGATGGAGAGGTCAAACCTCTCTTGATATTGGAGGATTGTATGTTCCTTTTGGAGGTTTATCCCTCCCTTTATATTTGGAAGTTGTAGCTACCTTAGAAGTCATTACTTCCCTTGAACAATAACTATTGATTATTTCTCATATAGTGTGCATGGTGTATTGTGGTGTATTGGTGTAACTCTTCTACTATTGTTAATTTCTCGTTGGATATAATTGAATATATAATCTGGTTGAAGTGTAAGTTGAAAAAACTTTTAAATTATACTTGATATTGATTCACCCCCCTCTCAGTATCAACATATGGCACTCTATGTACCTCTAGCTTCAAGTGGTGTTGCAATAATATTTTACTTCCATGTCTTATAGTACCTAATTGTTTTGGAATTTAATTAATTAATGACAATAAATGGGCTTGGAAAAAATTGCATTAAAAATGAAGGTGCAGCACACCCTCTACAAAGGCACCCATAAATGAGACAATATGAACCCTTGCATGTCATGAACCCTGTTCCCAAAAGTATTACCCCACTCCACCTCATACTCACACATGTCTTAGATAGGTTTCCCTTGGGAAACACCTTTGACTTGGGGATTGATTGACCCAATAGGATGCCTTGACACCCCTCCCACACCTAAATTTGACAAATTGTATAAGGTATTTGAGCATTTGTTTAGTTTTAACAAGGGAGTTTTATGCACATGTTCGGTGGTTTAATTATTAGATGTGGCTTACCTGGAATGATTCTTGTGACTGATGGACCCTTGGAGGGTGTACCTATTTTTCTTTGCAGGACCTTTCCCTATGGAAAGGTATTTATGAGGAGATGACTTGTTCGAACCTTCATGGGGATTTGGATCCCAAGGATGGATGCAGAGACTCCACGTATGGGGCAGGCTTGTGATCACCAGTTTCACCTTGAAGGATGACAACGACGTTTCCTTTGGAGGCACTCTAGTATGCCTACATGGAGAGCTCCCACTTTCTCCCATATAGATGTTATGCCTTTGGAGGCTTGGACATCACTCTACTAGCCCATCACATCACTAGGGATTAAGGCCTTGATGGATGAAGGATTGATGTGGACACCTAACACGCATGGGCATGATCCATGGCCTTTGGAAGTCAAACGTTGCACCTTTTCCAGTCTAGCATCCCACTTGGGGGCTCAACATCACCCTAGAACGGCATGACGTCACCTTTAGGGTTTTATTTTGTGCCAAATGAATTAAACTTTGTAAAATTGAGTTATAAGGGCAAATTATTGAGGTCGACCCTGGTTATATTTATGTATTGACATTTTAGGGGAAAGGTGATATAAATACACCTTCCCATTTTCATTTTTAGACATAACTCTTCCTCTCACAAGAGAGTGGATCTGAAATTTTCTCCCTCTAGTGGCATTATTGGTTGAAATTACTAGTGCGCACCTCTTGGAGATCATGTTTATGGATGTTACTTGGCTTGTTTATTGTGGAAAATTCTTTAGCTAGGGTTTTTGCTTGATTATTCTTGGTGAAGTAAGTAAAATCTGTAATTTCATCTCATTTTTTAATGGTTATGGTATATTTTACTTGTTCATGTTGAAGATTATGATATTGTTTGCTTAAACATTAGGAGAGAGACATAAGGTGTTTCTCCCTCTCTCTAGTGCTTTCCACTTACTAAATTTCTAAGAAGAGTTTGTCTAGGATATGCTTCTAAAGTCCTAAAGTGCTATCACTTTAGAAGTTTTCTAGTTGCAAATATATATTTCAACTGTCCAAGGAGAAGAGGAATTCATTAGATCCCAAAAGAGCTTGCACTCTAGCCAAGATTCAGAGCTTTAGAGATTGAGACCTTGAAGTGCCAACACCTCAAGACTTTATCTCTCCATCCTTAGACCATTATTATCATTTATTTCTCCAAGTTATTGTTGATGTTGTAATTGACTCCATAAACCCAAAAGGAACTTTTCTACTTGCTCTTGTTGAAGGAATTGATCAAAAAAAAATTACACTCTATTCTATAAAGCATCTACTAACTTCTACTAACCCTAGCTTAGCTAAAATCATCAACTAACTTGTTGTTAGATATTATTTTCTGGATTAACTGCATAGTGTAAGTCATTAATCTATGACCCATATTCATGAATATGGGTCATAGATTAATGACTTACACTACGTAGTTAATCCCGAAAATAATATCTAATATCTTGCACTGCGGAAGCCCCTATATGCTTAACTTGTTGTTGTTACAAAACATTGCTACATCCATACTAATTTGTTGCATACACTAGCTTAACACCTAGCTAACTCACTCATAAATTGCTTGTGACAATTGCTAAATATTTTTCTTGATAAATGTTAATCTTTCATTGTGATTACACGCAATTTTGAGCTATTTTCTCTTGGTTGTTTTAAAACATTGATTGTTGTCGTAAATTGACAACACTCTACAATTTCATATCAGCAAGCATATTTTTTTATTGTCTATTGTCTATTGAGGTCTTATTATCATTCTTGTACTTGGAAATTTTATATATATATGCTATATTGTTCTTGTTCCGGGCAGGTACACCAATACTCTTCTTTGCCTCAATTCCTCGGACATAGACATTCTTGACTTAGGTGGCCAATGAGAGGGGGGTATATCTTAACTATATCCTTAGCTTACCAACCCTTTAGGTCATCATGGATGCCTCCCTTGGGTTGTACCTTCATCCATCCCTAAAAAGTGGGGATTTATCACTAAGGTGATAGTGGTGGATATCCTATTGTTAGGCCAATTTCACCTACTTGTCTTGGGCTTTGGACAAGTATAAATTTTTCAATAACAAGACCAATTTGCGAGATATCTTACCATCCTCTACAAGTTACCCATTCCTTACATTGCAGAATTGTATCTTCCTTCAATTCTTCTAGAGTGTGCAATGCAAATTCTTTGACAATAGGAATAACCTGATGGTCCTCTTCTTTCATCTAGCATGAAGGGTTAGAACAGCTTCAAGTACTCCACATTCACCACTGAAACAATTTGCATATAAGTAGGAAGCCTTAATCGGAAGGCATTCTCGTTCACCTACTCAATGATGTCAAATAGTTTGTATCTGAGGGGATTTATTTTCTTCATTGCTCCTTACAATCGCTCCTTACGAAGGTAAAGCCACACCTGGTCTCCAACATGAAACTTATGATCATCTATCTGTTGGTCATGTCTATATTTATACTATTGTTGGCTCTTCTCAAGCTGCTCTTGTATCTTCATAGGTATATATCTAATATTGTCCACGAATGTGCTCGCCTTCTTTTAATCTCCTTGTAGGTATGCTTTGTCCTTCAATTCTTATAGAGTGTGCAATGCAAATTCTTTGACAATGGGAAGAACCTGATGATCCTCTTCTTTCACTTAGCATGAAGGGTTAGAACAGCTTCAAGTACTCCACATTCACCACTGAAATAATTTGCATATAAGGAAGTCTCAATCGGAAGGCATTCTCATTTTCCTACTCAATTATGTCAATTAGTTTGTATCTGAGGAGCTTGAGTTTATTCATCGCTCCTTGCAATCGCTCCTTACAGAGGTAAACCCACACCTTGTCTCCAACATGAAATTTTTTATCATCTATAAATTGGTCATGTCTAGATTTATACTATTGTTGGCTCTTCTCAAGCTTCTCTTGTACCTTCAGATGTATCTATCTAATCTTGTCCACGAATGTGCTCGCCTTTTTTTCATCTCCTTATAGGTATGCTTCATCCTTTTTTTTATCCATACACAATGTCAAATGGTAAAGGAGGTAAGTAACCAAAGCAGGTCTCGAAAGGATATCTATTGGTGGAAGAATGGAGTGATATGTTGTAGGAGTGTTGAATGTAAACCAACTGCGCATCCCATTTCTTTAGATGTTTGATATTGTTACCTCTCAACAATAGTACCAATAGTCAGTTGAAAACCTTTGTTTGCTTGTCAGTTTGGGGATGGAATTTTGTGAAATACCTCAACTTGGTATCCATTATTTCCAAAAGCATTGTCCAGAATCTACCCAAGAACCTGTTGTCTCAATCAGATATTATGGAGCTTGGAAATCCAAAACATACCCAAACATGGTTGAAGAATAATTCAATTACCTCTCATCTAGATATAATATTCTTACTCAAAATGAGCACACACATCTTATTGAATATGTCTACCTTGACAAACAAGTATTCATGGCCTCTACGAGACATAGGAAAACCTCCAACAAAGTCCATGGAGGTACTCTCCCAAGCCCTGCTTGGTACTGGAAGTGGCATGTATAGCCCAAGATTTTGGTTGCTTGGCTTGTTGATGTTGCAAAGAATAGAGCCTCTAATAAATTTCACTACCTTCTCATGCATATTTGGCTAGTGAACATACCACTGCAAATTTTCCAATGTATTTATCGCTCCAAAATGTCCAACAATTCTGGAAGTGTGAGATTCTCTCATCAATTGAATTCTTTTGTCAAGTGGTATGCACGGCTTATTAAAATTGTATAACATCCCATCTTGGAGGTGATATTAATTTCCTTCCATGGCAGTGACTAATATCTCCTCCAGCTACTTGAATACTCTTATGAAATCTTCATCTCTCTCATAGTGTTAACTCAAAATATCACGAGTTAAGGGCTCAAGATGCATTAGCACACCAACTATTTCAATACTCTTCAGTGGTGGTCAAGAAAGCATGTTTTCTAACTCATTCATGGTTCCTTTTGTGTAATTTATCAATAGGTGGAATTTTTGCAAGAATCCCAACCACTTGTGATGCCTCACCTATTGCATTGTGTAGGTACTGAAGGGATTGATGATTAGTGTGTATGATGGTATTTTTTATTAGGAGATAGTGCTTCCACTTCTTCACTACTTGCACAATCGCAAAGAGCTCATGATAATACATGGGGTAGTCAAGTACCACTCCATCAAACAACTATAAATGGTAACACGCAGATCTTCCTCCTTGCATAGCACTACCCCTAATGCATACCCCCTGACATTAGTATCTAACTCAAATGGTCGCTACATATTATGCATGGCTAGGATTAGAGAATCACTGATATTATTCTTCAAGTCTTCAAATGATTGTTTTTGTAGCTTACCCCAATTAAATCTCTTTCCTTTGGCAGTGATGGTGTGCAATGGCACTACTACTTTTGAAAATTTTGCAATGAACTTTCTCAAATATTGTGTTGCTCCCATAAAAATCCTGAACTCCATCAAGTTGGTGGGAATAAACCATTTGGTGATGGTTGAAATCATTTTCCAGATTCACCCTCAACTCTCCTCCACCGATCATGTGTCCAAAATATATCAAGGAATTTTTCCCGAACTCACATTTCTACGAATTTGCAATTAGCTAAATTTTCTTTAAGGTCTCTAGTACCTGTGTCACATATGAGAGGTGATCTTGCCACATATTATTGAATATAAGTATGTCATCCAAAGATACTATTACAAATGAATCAATAAAGGTATGTAGAACATCATTCATTAGTGTAATGAAAGTTTCAAGTGCATTACATAAATCAAATGGCATCACTAACCACTCGTACAAATGTTGTCTTGTCTTGAACATTGTCTTCCACACATCTTCTACTTTGATTCCCACTTGATGGTACCCTAATTTGAGGTCCAACTTGGTGAAGAACTTGGCTTGTTGCAGTTGATCCAACAAGTCATCAATCCTTGACAGAGGATATTTATTCTTGATGGTGATTTTTTTCAAGGCATGGTAGTCAATATACATTCTCTATATTTCATCCTTATTTGGCTCCATGATGATGGGTGAACCACACAGAAGCATATTGGATCTGATGAATCCATGATCCAACAATTATTGCACATGCTTCTTCACTTCATCTACTTCAATGGTGGACTACTTATACAACACAATGTTCGACAGTGGTGATTTCGGAAAAAAATAAATCTCGTGCTCAACCTCTTGCTCAGGTGGCATCCTATGATGTTCTTGGAACACTTCCTTGTAGGATTTAATCAGTGGTTGTAGTTGTTGGAGCTATATTCCACTACATCCTTCCAAGGATTATTTCATCTCTAGATCGATGTCTTCTCCTTGCTTCTTTCCTTCTCTCAAGAACAACAAGACAAACTTCTTTGGTGGCCAGTGATTCTCCTTCCTTGATGAGCATTAATCAAAGATAGTTTGGCTTTATCATCGTGTGAAATTATGGAATATGCATTTCCATATTTGACAAGCCTATACTATTTAGCTATGCTCCTAAATATGTCATCTCTCACATACAAGTATGGGCTTCCCAAGATGACTATGCACATGGCCAACGGAACCACTTTTGCGACCACTTCATCCATGGAGTTATGGTTGATGGAAAACTTGAATTTACATTGCTTGTTCACTCGCAATTCTACATATTTCCTTACCTAGTCCAGGGGATATGGATATAGATGGTCCTGAGTCTCGAGACCAACCTTCTCAACAAATTGTGCAAAAATCTAATTGGATTGTGAACCAAGATCAAACAAGCAATCTACCTAGCTCCTTTTTATGTGGATTTTGATGCAAAATAGCTCAGTCATCTCCTTCTCCTCCTTGTGACTACAACCAAATTGTGCTACTTCCTTATGAAGAGTCATGCAACCAATCTTCCCTTCCATGTCTAAGGTGTTTTCCACCCTTTCCTCGGTATCCAATGTTATCAACGCCTTCTTCTTTTTCTTTTGTAAGTGATTGTGGTGCTTCTCGGGAGCAATTTCCAACATTCCTCCTTAGTGAGTCCCTTTGAATCGCAACCCTTGAATTGCTTAATGGAAGGTGTTTCTTCTTGTGTCACTGCCATAATATTTTTCTCATTATTCTTTTTGTTTTTCCCTTTTCATTGTTTCTCTTGCAGTTATGTTTGCTTGTGCATTCCAGACTATTCCTTCATCTTGTCTCCTTCAAGGCACTGTGATTGAACATTGTCTTCAGAGATCGTTTTAGGATTGAACAATGTCAATTAAAGCTAAATATAAAGTAGCAATGTTCCCACGTACTTGATCAACATGTCTGGGATTTTGAGAGAGACTCAGCTGAAAATATCTCTTCCTAAACTTTGTGGTGAACTCCTACAATTATTTCCCTTGCCTCTAGTTGAAGTAATTCCACACAATACGTTGATGCTCCTCGTATTCAACTGGGTAGATATAATCTTTGATCATGTCCTTGAACACATCCCAATCAGTCACCAATGATTCATTTTTTAGTGCTCTACTTGCTATGTCACTCTCCCACCATGCCAAAGCATGGCCTTCAAGCTTCAAGTGAGAAAAAGAAATCGTTTTTTTTCGAGTGACTTTGTGTACACTGAAATACTCCTCCATCTATTGTAGCTAATGGTTCAATTTGATAGCATTAACTTCTCCATTATATGGCTTGATTTCCACCTTCACCTCTACTCGAAAAGGTACTTGCATTTTTCTCTTGTTGCATCCTCTTGTCTTTGACTCAGTCTTGCACTCTATCTCGGGTTTCTTTTATTGTTTCTTGGAGTCTTCATGACAAGTCTTTGTTGAGGATATTTATATACCCTTCGCTACCAATGACAGTGTTACCATCGACATCAACATGGCAATGCTTAGATCTAGCCGACCCAATCTAACCCAGGGATCTTCTTCCTCTTATTCATGACAACCCCTTGTCATTATCGGTGCCCTACTTCTCTATAGCTCTGGCAACAATTCTTTTCCACTTCTTTTATAGTCAGAGCAGGTGTTTACCATACAAGTCTCACCAAGTATATTCAAACTTGGGATCCAATACCATATGATCCGTAAACAAGGGGCTTATAGTGCACTTGCTTCACCAACGCTAATACTATGCAGAATTATCTTTGATATATATTCTTTGTCTTATATGGAGATCTATGTCCTTCTAATGGTTGCAAGGTATGTTTTAACAATGCAATGCCAACTGCAAACTCCTATGTGTTGAGGTAAAGATATGAGTTATCTTACTCAAGCATTTTCGAATCCCTCCTAGCTAAGGCAAGATAGTCGGGAATATCACCCTATGATTTATAGCCTCAAAAGTATTTCCCAATCCACAAGTATTTATTGCAAGGGTTAAGGCTGGTTTTTTTAAATGAAAATATTGCTTGCAAAATATGAAATTTTTATATAATTTTCTAAAAATATACAGATTATAGAAAGTAAATGTGGAGATCAAAAGAAAAAATAACCAAGTCACATAATCACACAAATGAGACAGAATAGAAATCTCTTTATTTCATTCCAAGAAAACAAAGTATTTTTCTCTTTACAAAATCCTTGTGAGGGCATCGACTGATGGGTATTCTATATGTATTAATTACCTCAATTAAATTGTCAACCTAGGGTAAGTAAACTTAGAGTTTGGGCATTGTATGAGCCAAGGCAGAAAATCTAATGGAAGGATTGTCTAGCTAAGGATATGGTCTACCCTAGGGATCATCACTCTATCCAATTTACAATTCTACTTTCTAAAGAGATGACTTTTCAAATCTAGTTTATTAGCACCTTCTATGTAAAGCAACCTTCGACTAATAAGTTTCAAGCAAGTCTAGAACCTGTAACTATTTTCTCTAAGTAACCTTAAATAGTGGACTATTTGACCTATCTCTAAACAAACAAATACAAGTGATCTATTTCAAAGCTAGTTAATCTCTCTTTAAATAAACAACAGCAAGTAAGTTATTTCTGAGTTATTTGATATTTCTATCTCTGAGCAAGTAAGTAAGCAAGTAAACAATTACTCTATCAAAATTATTTTGACAAGTGAACTCTATTCATAAAAAGAACTCATAACTATTTATATCTTGTGAAGAATAAATTTTAATCTACTTAACCAAAAGTAGAAGTGTTATGATTGTATTCAAATTCTAATTGATCAAAACTATTTCTATCCTGTAGTAAAAACAAGGAAAGTATTCAAAGGTGATGATTGTGTCTTCGGTGTCGAATAACATCACGATAGCATCTGACTATTAGTGACAGTTCAAGTGGAATTGATTCAATGTTGACTTCTACATAGAAATGGAAAGTATGGATAAGGCAATCTAAAGAAAGTTTTCCCATCATAGAAGAAACACTATGTATTCTTGGAATCCATGTGATCTCTAAACATTGTGCATCAATCATCAACTGTTAAAAATTACTCTATTCAAAATCACTAACTCAAGCAAAGCTATAAACTCATAGACTCGTGATTAAAAATCCTAATTCAAATTCACTATGTGCAAACCTCTAACTCTTGACTAATGCCAACTAGAAATTACAACTCAAATTCATAACTGTGATTTCATAATCTAAAATGGACTAATCTATCGTTAAAAATCATACTTCAAAATCAACCAAATTGCTATTAAAAATCATAATCCAAAATCTATTTCTATCCTATCATGCTAAGGCAGAATCAACAAACAAAATAGACCTACAGAGAATAGTTGAAATTTCAATTAAACCTATCTAAGTTAAAACTATCAAAACTTAAAACAACTAATTTTTCAAAGCTACAAATAAACCAATCTAAACTAATGCTCTATCAAAATTATCAGAACTAAAGTAATTAATCTATCAAGACTTCAATGAACCTATCTAAATTGGTATCTTGCAGGGTAACTTATAGCTAAGAAGGAAAATACATAACACTACAATTAACTAGCTCCTACAACCTGCAAACAAGATGTAATTATTAACACACAACCATGGATATCCCTCTATGATATACACAGTTCAATCAAGCAATCTGCAATTAAAGAAAATGGAATTAGATAAGCAATTTGTAATTAACATAGACACACAGCAGCAATTAAAATTGAGAAATTCATACAGTAAAAAGACAATTTCGAAATCTAAGTGAGCAACAAGATGAATGCAAATATGTATTGATATACACAATCACCCTGACCACTAGTGGGCCCCCTTGCAGGTCATGGCTACACTCCAACAGGAAAACACAGAGGCTAAATCAACGCAATATTGTCATTAAACATGAAAACAGAGTATAGAACAAAATCGGAGATAATGTCTGTATCAAAACAATAAAATTTGTCTTTTAGTCGTGCTACAGATAGTGGTATTTATAGGTGATTACAGCTTGAGAGGTCGACCACTGGAAGGGTCGACCTTCTCTAAAAACAGTAAACTCATTAAATGATTTCTAACAGCAGCATCTTCTAATAATCTTGTGAGCCACTCAACTATTGTTGCAATTACCCAATCTGAGGTGTGTCGAGCTCTATAGTTGGAGGGCATGAGGGGGCACAAAACCTAGATCCCTAATCCATCCATCAAAGGTCGCCAATGTACCAACTGCCTGCTTCAATGCGCTCTGAGTGTTGTATCGCGTGTCGGATGGAGTGTCAGATCAAGTGTTGAATGGAGTGTTGGATGAGGTATCGGATGGAGGATCAGATCGTGATTTCTCCCTGTTTCAAGCAAACCATACGTTAGATCTTCATAAACATTTAACTAAGATGAATTGGTCACTAAAATCATTGCAAAAATGTCAATTATACATACCTGGTGCGAATTCATGGTGAATTGATATATAAACCTTTGAGAATCATTCAAAATGGATAAATGAAGCATAGCATATGTAATATCACATGCAAAAAGGATTTGATCATAGAAATAAAATAATCAAAACATGAACCCAACATTACCCCAATGCCTAAGGATTTGCAGGTCCCTCTGCAAACAAAAATGAATCACCTGACATAACTAGAATCATGAAGGAGGGGGTGGATTGGCTTTAGAAGCTTCTCCCTCTTGTCCTGGGGATTTTGTCTTGGGCCTTTTACGATGTTTCAATTGCATCCGGAGGCTACAATTGGTGGTGATCACTTGATCAACCAATCGCTGGAGAGAATTCACCTTTGCTTGCAATACCACATTGTCATGATGTAGATGCCTATCCATAGTTTTTCACTCTTCCAACTATTGAAGAAACTAAGCATTTTCTTGTTGAAAATTCTCAATAATTGGGGTATGATCAGATGGTTCAAAAGAAGAGGACTTGGATCCCTTGATGGATGTAGAAGATATATCAAATTTGAAAGATGATGTAGGCATCTGGGAGGTAGGAGTAACAGATTTCTTGTGAGAGAGAATAGGTTCATATTTAACTTCTTTATTGGGATCAAACTCTTCTGCAGAAACTTCTCTAAGTCTTTTATGGAGGATTTCAAGATAAGAAGACAATTGGATAGCATCTGAAGTACTTGGAGGTTTTACATTAGATTTTCCACTTGCACTTTGGGTACTTCTTCAAAAAGATTTCCCTTTGAACTGATTGGCTCCTCTTCTATTGGTAGGGACTGAAGGAAAGTCTTGTTGAAATGCGTCTTGTAACTTCTTAGAATGAGGATCAATAGGTGTTGAAGGCATTGGGGAATTATCAATAGGCTTTTTGGTTTTCTTACCCGATAAGGCTGCAGGGGAATCAAAAATTTTCTTGGCCTTTTGATCAGACAATGAGACAGTTTAAGTTGGAGGTTTTGGAGACTTTGGAGAATGAGGCTTAGATGGAGTAACAACCCCTAAATCAACTGATCTTTTGTTGGTCTTGACTGTGAGATGGCGGTTTGAAAATTGGTAGAGTAATTCATCCCATGTCTTGCCCTATTTTTTCAATTCAGTTATGACAAACAATTTGATGAGGTCGTGATGGAATAGACTATTGTGAGGGTTGGACAAGTTTTTACAAACTTGGGAACACGTTTTCTCAAGACTTTTCAAGAAGTAGAAAGGAAAATCCATGGGTTTATTAAATTGGAAATGGGCTAACATACGAAAATGACAAGCTTTGAAAACAAAGTACCTACCTTCACAAGTGATAAGACTAGTAATCACGATCACGGGGTTAATCAATTCATCCTTGATCCATTCTTTTGAGTACCCTTTGGCTCCAGAAACGTTTTAAAATTCAGGCTTAAATACTCTGTTATAGCTTGGACGTGGAAATTGATGGTGTTTGAACGATTGATCCACAACCCGTGGAAATTTCGTGGTTGAGGCAATTGATTCCTCGGATACCAAGAAGTCCAGAGACCCTATGTGCACCAGCCTCCCATCAAACCCAAGAGTGAATTGTAGTGAGACATCATCATCGTGGCCCTGCAGACTAGCCAAGAATGGTCCCCACCCTGCGCGAAGGAAAATCTCTCTAAACTCTGTGAATTCGGGAATGGCCAGAAGCTCATCATAGGAGGAAGGTTCATATCATTTAGGCATGGTTACAATGTGGAGGATGAGCAGAAGAAAGGAATCGGGTAGAGGGTGAGCACGACACACCAAGCAGGGGATGAGTGGAATGGAAATTGGGGCAAAACACATAATTTTTAATGCAATTGAAGTGAAAATGGTTGAATTCGTGAGTGAATTAACCACACATGATCGCCATGTGTGACTATGATTGTGCAGCATTTGAATTTTGAATGGTGTACTTCGGACTCAAATGAAATTATGTGGGAATTAGATCAATGTCCAAGTCTTCGACTTGGACATTTGATCATAAAAGTGCATTAAAAAGTTTTAATTTAATTATCAACATGAATTTAAACAACATACCATTCAATTCATCTTAACTTACCATTGCAACAAGTGTATTAATTCGAATGATCATTTTTGCATGCAATCGTGGTCATTTACAGTATATGCATACCTTATCTGATCCTCCATATGGAGCTTCATCTGGTCATCTAGATGGCACCCCATCTGGTCTTTCAAATGGCACTCCATATGGAACTTCATATGGCACTCCTGTGCAAGTGGGAATTATCCCCACTATAATGGGCGTTCACCCATAGCACTCAACTTGGGAAATTTCTGACAGTCGTGGTGAGTAGGAACATGGACAAGATAAGTGTGAATAGGATGATCCACTGTTAATTGCCTTGTCATCGTTCTTGTGACACTATAAAACAACTTTTTCCTTTGTGCAATAACTTATTTCTCTATTCATATGTGTGTAACACAAATCTGTAGTGAACAGTTAACACTCTGTCATTGATCTGTAACTGACACAAAGAACCAGTTAAGCGATCTTTCATTAAAAAAAATGTACAGCAGGCTTATAACACATAATGATGTCAGCAGTATAGAATTTAGCATTTTAATAAAAACAATTGTTGATATAATAGCCCAGAATATCGTGAAAACAATATAAAAGAATTTTTACAGAGATTCTACTTCCTCTTCTCATGGGTTATAATATAGATGGGAAGTGTTTATCATTTGTCATCTCAGGAAACCCCTCCCCCACTCCTAAGTGTTGTGACACCTCACAATTAAAAATATAGGGAATCAGTCAAATCTCACAATAGCCTAAGGTTTACAGCTTGCCAAGTGTAGAGATAAATTTCACACATTAGTTTGGCGAGACGGTTAAAATATGGCCCCACCTGTAGGACAGAACATCCTACGTATAGTTAAGAAGAGGTAGGTGAGAGAGTCTTATGATAGTCTTAAAGCTAGTTCCCAATGGCAGATTTATAGAGTTCATTGACTTTTTATTAACCATGCATACTTCTTTTCATCTTTGTCTACAAGTAATGTCGTACATCAGGACAAGTTTAAAGATTTAGGAATTTTATTTATTGTTTGTCAGATCATCTCCCTCACTAGGTCAAATGCCCCACTGCCAGCAAGCTTGTTCAATACTCCAATAGGTTCACCTAGTCATACCATACGCCAGTACCCGCTACCAGTAGACCTGTTCAGTATCCCGACGAGTTATCCTCTTACACCCTTTTATAGCAGAGACTGGTCCACCATCTTTTAATATTTTTATATAAAGATTGATTTTTGCAAGAAGATGGGGAGACAGCTCTGAAAAAAAAAATTATTTAATATTGGGATGGTATTTATGTTAGAGGATGAATCTTCTTTATGTATTCCTTATATATTTTCCTGATGTAAGGGGTACTTAAGTGGACGTAGCCTATCTAAAGATATGGTATAATCAAGCATTTTTAGTGTGTAGTGGATGATACCATTGGAAAAGAACAGAAAGGTATCTTCAGGATCGTCTCACTTTCTTCTTTTTTTAAAGGTATAGTGATGTTTCCATGGCTAACCGCTAATCATACCTTCTTGCTACTCTTTCATAAAGATACTTTACTCACCTACTTAGGGTTCTTGGGGAAATTGTATGAGTAACCTCTAGGTTTGATAAGACAAGTTGTCACTTCCTTATATCCTCTAGTGGTGGAGGTTAAGAGAAACTACCATTAAAGATGCCTTGAGAAAAAGAAAGATATAAATCTTGCAAAAATATGGCTAATTCACAGCAAGCAATGATAAAAAGTCATTATTTAATTAATTCTTAAGCAGACAACAAGGTTCAAATATAGCTATATCTTTTTCGAAGGAAAAATACTTCCCTTTTTGTCTCCTTGAAATTGTCCACTCGTGGTGAAATAAATACCTGCAGAAGTCTCTAAAATTGTTTATCAACAAAAACACAGTTTAAATTATTTACATATGTACAATCAGAATTCAGAAAAAGTTTCAAGAACATGGGGAGGGAGAAGAAACTTCCCCATCCACTAAGGCCAATGCCTTGACATGACCTGTAGAAAATATTCTTTGGAAATGGGTTTGTGGTAAAGTTTGAGTCAATGTCCATTCACTACGAAAGAGACTTGTCCATCGTCAATTGTTTTAATCTTAACAACCCCCTTATCATACACAGTAACTACCTCATAAGGAACCAACCGTCGAGTGGTAATTTTTCCTTAAAAAGTTTTGAATCAGGAATCAAACAACAAAGCCCAATCACCAGGTTGGAATTGTTTCTTCTTAATAAATTTTTCATGCCACTTGCTCCTCTGGTTTTGAACTAACATTGTTTGTTGGATAGCATCTTGTCTAATCTCATCCAACTCGTTCAATTGTAGGGCTCGTTGTATCTGTGCCTCATCTAGTTCTAATCCCAATTGTGCAGCAATACGGAAAGTCCTTACTTGGAATTCTATTGGTAGAAGTACCTTGTTTTCCATACACTAGTTCATAGGGGGTATGCCCAATGGTGTTTCTCCAGGTGGTATGACATGTCCACAAAGCCTTTGGAAGTCTATCGGTGCAATCCCTATGGTGTAATTGAACAATTTTGGTTAAGATAGTTTCCAAAACTTTGTTTGTGGACTCCACTTGACCATTAGCTTGCGAGTGATATGGAGAAGACTTGAAATGCTTGATCTCATATTTCTTCGTTAATTCCTTCATAAAATTAGAAGTGAATTGGGTGCCCTGGTCTGTAACAATTTCATGAGGAACACCAAAGTGGGTAAAGATGTATTCATAAATGAATTCAACAATAGATTTTTTGGTAGCTCTAAATAAGGCTTTTGTCTCTACCCACTTGGTGACATAATCTGTACAAACCAAAATATAATTCTTCTTACGAGACATGGGTGAAATTGGTCCTACAAAATCAAGGGCCCATTTCTCGAAAGGTTCTATCATAACTTGGGCATGTAAGTGAATTGCATCAGTTGATGTGGGTCTTCCTATCCTTTGACAGTTATCGCAACTCCTCACATATTTGGCAGCATCCTTAAAAATGCTAAGCCAAAGTAACTTGAATGTAACACCTTATGTTTTGTACATTTGTCAGAAAAATGGCCACCACATGGTCCATCATGACAAATTCGTAGTATTTCTGGTATCTTGTCTTATTGGACACATCTATGAATAATCAATTCTGGTCCAGTACGAAAAAGGTCATGGCCAACCCAAGAGTATTTATCACTTTGTGTGATAATCCTACACTTTTCATGAGGTGACAAATGAGCTGGTAACTTCCTAGTAGCCAAATAATTTTCCATATCTTCAAACCATGGGGTATTTACAAAGAGGGAAAAGAGATGCTCATCTAGAAACTATCATCAACAGGAATATCATCACCCTCATGTTTTATGCGTGAAATAAAATCATCTACTAAATTCTCCTTTCCAGGTCGGTCAAGGATGGTGATATTGAACTCTTTCAATAACAAGAGCCACCTAGTTACTCGGCCATTGGTAATGGGCTTATTCATGACAAATTGAATGGAAAACTGATTTGTATGTACAAATACTTTGTATCCTGTGATATAATGGAAATATTTATTGATGGCATGGACAACTGCCAAGAATTCCTTTTCGGTAAATGTATAGTTTAACTCGGTAGGGGACAAGTTCTTACTCAAAAAATAAATGGCATAGGACCGATGGTCTTCTTTCTGCCCTAATACTCCTCCTATTGCAGTATCGGAGGCATCAGTGAATATGTGAAATGGAAGGGCCCAATTGGGTCCCCTAAAAACTTGTGCCACAAATAATTTAGCTTTTAGAGTTTCAAAGGTGGTTTGACACTGGTCAGTAAAGAAAATCAACATCGTTTATCAGCAATCCAAACATGGGTGCAACAATCTTTGTGAAATTGTCAATAAATCGTCGGTAGTATCCGGCATGTCCAAGAAAGCTTCTTACCTCTTTTTGAGTCTTGGGGGCTGGAAGTTTGACGATTACCTCAATCTTAGCAAGATCCACTTTAATCCTTTCATATGAAACGTGATGTCCTAAGACTACTCCTTCAATCAACAACATTTTACATTTTTCATGACTTAAGGATAGGTTCATTTCTTGACATCTAATAAGGACTTTATTTAGATTATCTAGAGATTCCTCATAAGTATTTCCATATACTGTAAATTTGTCCATGTATACTTCCACGCAATCATGAATAAGGTCAGCAAATATCCCTAGTATTGCTCGTTGAAATGTGGCAGGAGAATTACACAAACCAAATGGTAAGACCCTATAGGCATAGGTTCCCCAAGGACAAGTGAAAGTAATCTTGTCTTGATCCTCGAGTGCTATGAGAATTTGGTTGTACCCACTATATCCATCCAGGAAGGAGAAGTATTTCTTCCCTAACAAGGTATCCAAGACTTGGTCAATGAAGGGAAGGCGAAAATAATCCTTTAGAGTGGCCTTATTAAGTTCCCAGAAATCAACACAAATTCTCCATTTCCCGGTTACTTTCTTTGGAACCACTACAAGTGGGGATACCCATTTACTGTCAGAGATTGTATAAATAAATCTGACATTCAATATCTTTTATATCTCTTCTTTTACTATATCCTTGAGTGTCAGGTTCATCCTCCTCTGGGGTTTCCTAACAAATGTTACTTTTGTCTGGGTATATATGTGATGAATGCATGTGGCAGGGTGTATACCCTTCATATCAGTGTATTCCCATGCGAATGCCCCTGATTGTTCTTTAAGGAAATTTACTAACTGCTTTTGTTGGTCTGCATCTAGTCTGGAATTTATATGTAGGAATTTCCCTGGACTAAACTCATAGGGAATGGTGTAAGATGTGGCAGACTCATCTATCTCAAAAATAAAATATGTCGAAGACAAAATTGATGGGTCCAAGTGTTCTTGAAATTCTTCCCCAAACATGTACTCAGATTGGGGAAAATATTGTGGGAAATCAACACATGTGATAGTAGAAATAAATTGGTTTAGCACATTTTTTGTTGTTTGCTCTTAAAGTTCACTCGGCAACACGGGTTCTTCCCAGTTCTCATTCTCATATGGACATTCAAGCCACCATATATTCTCCAAGATAGGTTGAGTTGGTGGGTATATGGTAAGATTTTGTATAGAAAGTCAATTTGAGATGGTTATTTCACCTTCTCTACAGCCAATAAATGCATTGGATGTGGCCAACCAAGGTCTTCCCAAGATAACGGGATGCCCTTTAGCAGGATCCTTTGAATGAATGACAAGAAAGTCTATTTGGTATTCCCATGAGGCCAATGTAACTATGATATCATCCAAGATTCATTCAAGTATAACATTTTTCTTATCTTCTAATTCCAAAATAGTTGGGATAGGCCTAAGAAGAGATTTTAATTGTAATTCCTCCAAGGTAGTAACAGTCATAACATTAATGGTTGCCCCTGGGTCTATGAGAGTGTTTCCAATGGGAAAATTATTAATGGTTATTGTTATTACGAGGTTTCCTAGGCTCCCATACTTTGCGACCCTAGGCTACTCTAATATGTATCCAGAGAATTCTCATATCAAATGTATTGTTGGAGAATCCTTTTGCTTCCTACCTGGTTTCTTGATACACAATTCTTTGACCACCTTACTGTAAATTGGAATGTCCTTTATGGCTTGTAACAAGGGAATTTTGATGGCCTTTGTAATCTGTGAAGACTCATTTTGGGGAAGCTTTGGTTCGGAAGTTTCATCTTATTTTTTTTCCCGGATGACTACTAAAGGCCTCTGTCTATCTAGAACTTTTCCCGAATTTAGTTGAATCTCATGTAATGGAACAAGAGAAATAACATATGTCGGGAAGGTTTGCATCTCAACATTGTGAAGAGGTTGATTTGGTTTGTTATTTGGGTTGGGCACCGGTTGTGTCGGTAATAATGTTGGTCTTGGGGAGCTTGTATTATGTTATTGTTGGGGTTTTTTTGGAATAGGAGGTAAAGGTGGGGGAACAAAACCTGGCAAAAGTTGTGGGATGTTTGGTGGAAACTGGGGGTAAGGATGAGTGGGCATAGGAACATGTGGAGCTTGAGTGCTTCCTTGGGTATGCCCTCCTCTCCATCCTTATATCCAAGGATGGTGATACTGTGTAGACCAATTTTCCAATTCAGTGATTCCCATTGTTGGGGTTGTTGATAATAGGGTGGAACTTGAGGTGGTAGATCCTGATATGTAGGATGACTCCTAGGATACCATGGCCTCCTAGGTGCATAAGAGGATTCCCCAGGATCCCCACTTCTGTAAATGGCTAATAAACCGGGCAATGATGCGCATTTTTCAGTTGAGTGGTCTTCAGTGCAGAAGCCACAAACTTAAATATTGTCTAATGGGCGTTCCCTTGAGGAATGCTTCCTCTTGCATCTTGGACAAAATATGCACATTGTTGAATTCTCCTCCTCCTATTTTTTCTTAATCTTTAGGGTGTCCAACTAGGAACCTATTTTTCTTAAGATATTGGTTTTGAAGTTCTCCAATAAGTTTCCTATCTCTACCCTTGTGATACCACCTGAACTAATTGTTTTTAGGTTTCTACTATAAGGATCTCGAACACTCTTCCCAGTTTTGGCTCTACTCCTCAAGTAATTTCTACACATTTCATAGATTTCAGTAAATGGTTTATGGGAGATGTCACCTGATGCCATCAGGTTAAGTGTCTCTAGGTATTATTTTGACATTCCTTTAAGGAAAAGAGTCATGACTGCATCATTTGGTAAGTCATGGTATTTTAATTTATTTGCGGTATAAGCAAATTGTTCCATGTAATCCTCGAGACTCTCATCCTCTAACTGTTCGATTTTAAAAATATCATTACAAGAATCCTTGGACTTGCAATAGTCTTGGTATTTTTAAAGAAATATAGCTTTCATGTCTTCCCAAGACCTAATACTGGACTCTCCTAACCCCATGAACCATCTTAGTGCAAAATCCTTGAAGGCGGCAGGAAAAAGTTTTAATTTCTGGGCATCTTTCAAGTAGTTGTATCTCCTATAGAAGATGTCAAACTCAAATAGGAAGGTATTTGGGTCTTCACTTCTTTTACCGTAAAAGGTGGGCAGTGTCGAGAGTGGAATGTTCTCCATATTGACATTCTGTGTGGTATCCAAAATTGGAAACCCAAAGGCGATTTCTATTTGGTTTCCAACTTCTTCTCCCTAATCGTGTCTTACATGGTTGTGATCCTCTTGATCATCCATACTGGTTTGGTTTCCAAAGAGAGAGTACCTAAATGGTTTTATCCTTGAAGATAACAAAGTATCCCAAGGTTCTTGTCTAGGAAGGGTATCCCTTTGATGGGAAGATTTATCTATTGTTTGGATGTCTGGGACTTTACTCGAGTTGGTTGAAACTATTGGTGCCAAAGTTTTTGTTTCAACTTAGCAAACAATTATATTGGTTGAACTACCAAAGAGATAATTCACATGTTCAGGGTCAATGATATCTACAAAGTTAGAGTCCCCTAATGGTGGTGAAAAAGAAAAGGTTGTGTTGGTTGGTTCTGATGAAGGCCCGAGTGGTCTTGCCTCATGTCCCACTATTGTTGACGTTTCAATTTTCTGTTCTATAGTGCTCACGGCATTGGTCTCTTCAGAGACTGCTTTAGCTCTTTGGGTTGAGCTAACCCTTATTTTTCAATATCGATCTACGGAGTTTATGGGTGGAGTGTTCCTTCCTCCAAAAAGGTTAGAAGGAACCTTGATCAGAAGTTTTGGTTTGGTTTTAATGTATCTGCCCTTTGGGTCCCTAGGTTTGTTCATGAAAGCAGTAAAAAAGAAAAAATACCATTGGGTTTGGGGGAACCTGCTATAACAGATGTACAGGTTCTTACCTCTCATCTTAAAGTTCCCCCACCAACAAACTAATGCTAAGGTTCAGAAATTATCTACTTCCTAACTATTTCCTACCTTAAGACAACTCCCCGGCAACGACACCAAAAATGATGGGTATTTTATATGTCCTATTTCCTTCATTTAAATTTTCAACCCGGGGTAAGTAAACTTAGATTTGTGGCACTCTATGAGCCAAAGAAGAAAAGATAATGGAAGGATTGTCTAGCTAAGGAGATGGTCTACCCTAGGGATCAGCACTCTATCCAATTTACAATTCTACTTTCTAAAGAGATGACTTATCAAATCTAGTTAATTAGCACCTTCTATGTAAAGCAACCTTTGACTAATAAGTTTCAAGCAAGTCTAGAACTGTAACTATCTACTCTAAGTAACCTTAAACAATGGACTGTTTGACCTATCTCTAAACAAACAAATACAAGTGATCTATTTCAAAGCTAGTTAATCTCTCTTTAAATAAACAACAGCAAGTAAGTTATTTCTGAGTTATTTGATTTGTCTATCTCTGAGTAAGTAAGTAAGAAAGTAAACAATTACTCTATCAAAATTATTTTGACAAGTGAACTATATTCTCAAAAAGAACTCATAATTATTTCTATCTTGCGAAGAATAAATTTTAATCTACTTAACCAAAAGTAGAAGTGTTATGACTCTATTCAAATTCTAATTGATCAAAACTATTTCTATCTTGCAGTAAAAACAAGGAAAGTATTCAAAGGTGATGATTGTGTCTTCAGTGTCGAATAACATCACGATGGCATCTGACTATTAGTGACAGTTCAAGTGGAATTAATTCAATGTTGACTTCTACAGAGAAATGGAAAGTATGGATAAGGAAATCTAAAGAAAGTTTTTCCATCATAAAAGAAACACTAAGTATTCTTGGAATCCATGTGATCTCTAAACATTGTGAATCAAACATCAACTACTAAAAAGTACTCTATTCAAAATCACTAACTCAAGCAAAGCTATAAACTCATAGACTCGTCATTAAAAATCCTAATTCAAATTCACTATGTGCAAACCTCTAACTCTTGACTAATGCCAACTAGAAATTACAACTCAAATTCATAACTGTGATTTCATAATCTAAAATGGACTAATCTATCGTTAAAAGTCATACTTCAAAATCAACCAAATTTCTATTAAAAATCACAATCCAAAATCTATTTCTATCCTATCATGTTGAGGCAGAATCAACAAACAACATAGACCTACAAAGAATAGTTGAAATTGCAATTAAACCTATCTAAGTTAAAACTATCAAAACTTAAAACAACTAATCTGTCAAAGATACAAATAAACCAATATAAACTAATGCTCTGTCAAAATTATCAGAACTAAAGTAATTAATCTATCAAGACTTCAATGAGCCTATCTAAATTAGTATCCTGCAAGGTAACTTATAGCTAAGAAGAAAAAGACATAACACTACAATTAACCATCTCCTACAACCTACAAACAAGATATAATTATTAACACACAACCATGGACGTCCCTTTATGATATACGCAGTTCAATCAAGCAATCTATAATTAAAGAAAATAGAATTAGATAATCAATTTGTAATTAACATAGACACACATCAGTAATTAAATTTGAGAAATTCATACAGCAAAAAGACAATTTCAAAATCTAAGTGAGAAACAAGATGAATGCAAATATGTATTGATATACACAATCACCCAGACCACTGGTGGGCCCCCAGCAGGTCGTAGCTACACTCCAACAGGAAAACACAGAGGCTAAATCAACGCAATATTGTCATTAAACATGAAAATTGAGTATAGAACAAAATCGGAGATAATCTTTGTATCAAAACAATAAAATTTGTCTTTCAGTCGTGCTACAAGTAGTGGTATTTATAGGTGATTACATCTTGAGAGGTCGACCTTCTCTAAAGACAGTAAACTCATTAAATGAGTTCTAACGGCAACATCTTCTAACAATCTTGTGAGCCACTCAGTGATTGTTGCAACTGCCCAATCTGAGGTGTGTCAATCTCTGTAGTTGGAGGGCATGAGGGGGCACAAAACCCAGATCCTTGATTCATCCATCAAAGGTCACCAATGTACCAACCGCCAACTTCAATGCGCTCTGAGTGTTGGATCGTGTGCCAGATGGAGTGTTGGATCGTGTGTTGGATCAAGTATTGAACGGAGTGTTGGATGAGGTATCGGATGGAGTATCGGATCACGATTCTTCCCTGTTGCAAGAAAATCATACGTTAGATATTCATAAACATTTAACTGAGCTAAATTGGTCACAAAAATCATTGCAAAAACGTCAATTATACATACCTGGTGCGAATTCATGGTGAATTGATATACAAACCTTTGAGAATCCTTCAAAATGGCTAAATGAAGCATAGCATGTGAAATATCCTATGCAAAAAGGATTTGATCATCGAAATAAAATAATCAAAACATGAACCCAACATGGACCAAAGTCAAATTTAGATATCCCTGATAAAAACCATACAAAAGGACTCTAACAAGAAGTAAAAACTGAACTTTAAAATTTGGATCAGCTTGCCACAGACTACTACCAACTTGACTCTCTGAAACAAGCATCTGAATGATATGGTTCAGCTTTGAACCTTGTTGTCTACAATAGGACCCTTAATATTGATTTCTCCTTCTATTCTCCACTTGTTCTTCCTTCTCATTTGGCTTTTATGCATTTCAAATCAGTTGAATTAGGTCAACTACTTCCTTTAGTTAAGTTAATGAAACTTAACTAATTTTAGTTTAGGGAAAGTAATAATAATAATAATAATAGTTAAGGGTCTTTATTTTAGATTGGACCCCTTGTGACTCTCTTTTTTATTCTTTACAAAAATAAACACAATTAGATAACCATTTAAACGCATGCCTCCTTGTAGCTCCCATAAATATTTCCAAAATTTGAATATTAAATATCAGAAATAATTCAAATCATATTCAAAACATGTAATAATCACATTATCCCCCAAAAAATAGCTTGTTGTCCAAAACTTTATGCACTCCATTGTCTTCAACAAATCAACCATAAATACATAAATCAAAATCCATATTTTTCACTTTGAGAGGCAATCCTTCTTCTATCACTGATGTCCCTTTGGACTTCTCAGAATTAGCCTTAGGTTGATTCGAACCTTGAGGCTTAATCTCACTAATAACATGGGATAAATCGTCCCTCGGGTGCATACGGGCTGACATTGATTTTGATGAGTCATTTGAAGGAGAAAAGGGGGAAGCAGCATCTTTACCTTTGTCTTGCACATGGGGAACCTCGGTTTTAAGTCATTTGCTAACATAAGAGGACTGAACAGGTGAGTGTACAGGGGAAATTTGAGCATTAGGATTTATAGGTGGAGGAGGAGGAGGAAATGACAAGTTGGGCCAGTCATGATGGTGGGACACTGTCGGATGGACAATCTCCTGCCATCCATCATTCTCAGGAACTTCTAGTTGCAGAGATATGTGATGGGGCACAAGAATACCAGGGATATTTTGAGGCTGGAAAGGAAGCCTCTCTAGTCTAGGATGAACTATCCCTTGCCCAATCCAATAGAAGAACCCATCTTGAAACAGTCGGTTCAACTCTTGAGGATCGACATCAAAATGAATTGAGAATCTGGGCCTTCTAGGCCCTCTGTTCCAGTTACCTCTTCCCCTATTGTTTATTCCATGACTTCCTCTGTTGAATAAACCCATCCTGTATGTAGCAATTCATTAGAAACTAGCCCTTAACATACCATACATGACATTTTGTTTATATGAAAAAAAGATTAGCTCAGAAATTGACATAAGACCCATGCAATTCAATCCATAATAAATTATTTAATAATTTCCAAATGAGCAGAGGGTGAAATAGAGTTCATGGGATATCTGGAGGGATTGTAATGAGTGAAAAAGTGGTAGCATGATAGGGAGTAAGAAAATGAGTACTGTTCAACAATTCATTAAATAACTGATTGTGCAATCAATACCAAAATATATTAGGTGCCAGGTATTTCTATGGCATATATTTACCACTGTCATATGAAGTTTTTAATTTATTTATAGAACAGGGCGTGTAAAATGAAATTGGGATCGTGAGGAGGGTATAATGAGTGAAAAAATGATAGTATGAGAGGGAATACTACAGATATTTTTCATAAAAAATAAATTAAATCAAACAACACCCATAATTATGTTCAGACCACAATCCAATAAGAATCCACTTTAAAAACCAAAATCATTTAATTGTCACTTAATTGTAGACAGAATGCTTACTGACTTCAATAAAAAGACAATTCAATTGCTCAGAATTCTTCAATTATATCACTCTTTGTATCTCATACAATATCTATGCAATATCATAATCACTTCATTGCCAATTTTATCATAACATTATAACTCTTTGAACCACAGTCTTCCATGCTTCAATGCTAACTCCTTTCCCTTTTAAAATAAAACATAATATGCACAGTGATTCCAAACATCCACATCCAATATTCATTCCTTGAAATCAAATAATAATAGACCCAGTATTAACCACCAACAATCGACTTTCCATCATTGTTTGACATAATTCACTGCATTAAAACTCATAATTGAGCTCCGATTCAATCACACGAGTCTTCAACAATATAATTGACACAAATCTTGATTCGATAATAGCATTTAACCAATATCATGCAACTCTGAGCCTGAGTTTTTTGAAAATCGAACATGTACAGACTTCCTTTCAAATAATTACCCAACAATTGACAGAGTCAAATAGTGTCTGAGGAGAACAGAACCACATCGTGCGCGAGGATAACAGAACCACATCATACACATGTGTCTTTTAAACTTTGATGGGACCATGATCATGCTAGGGTTTAACACATCAATGGAGGGAATAACAATAAATCGACCAAATGGAAAGTCCTAGGGGTTGTAGATAACCCATGGCCCCTTTCTTTTTCAAACAAATTTATCACAAAGAGGTAATAACAGAGGCTCGATCAAGAGATGATCTTTGAAGTCAGAGATATATCGTACTCCTTTTAAAATTTTATTGCAGAGATGTAACGAGAGATGGCTTATCCAAGAAAGAGTCTTCGAAAACAGAGATCACTCGTGGCCTCCCTTTCTCTTAAAATAAGTTATCACAGAGAAACAACCACAGGTAATCAATAAGAGTCTTGGAAGAACAGAGAGCTCATGCTCTTTTAAAATCACCACAGTCGTTTAACTTATAACCCAAAAACTTGACAGTGAGGATAATCAAACATAACAGTCAGCCACCTCCAATGGATAAAAAGGGGTGAATTCTTATAACACTGTGGAAAGAATTATCGAGCATTATTTGTGGCCACCCAACACATATACATGCTTCCATTCAAATTTCTGGGCGATACAAATATTCGGTTGTGCAACGCTTTCGTCAATAGTGACAGTGAAGTAAATGTTATAGCAAACGATAGCTCGGGCTCGGCCAAACAAAGCAAGAAAATTGCAACTCTCAACAGTGGCATTGCAACCTGGAGGAATGCATCATAACAATGACCAAGACGAAAATAAGTGACAACAACTAATACCCTGACTGGTGGTAAAAACCCACGAAACGAAAAACTCGGATCTTGTTACACCAATGTCATAATTTTCCACAGAGAACCAGAATAAAACCCCAAGTTGACCGACACGTTTTAAACCAATAACAAATGCACGGGATTCACACAGCAATAAAATTCATTCCTTCCTTTTAAAATGCCAACATTCCAGAGTATTCACAGAAGAAAACATAAGCACAACACTGATACACAGTCAAAACGTAAGAAAAAAACACAGACCTCATGCAATCCTAAGCGAAAAAATCGATCCATAACAGAGAGGGAACATCATGGATGGAAAGTAAAGGAGCCATACCTGGAAATCTCACTTGAGGGTGTTGATTATTTGGGTTGGTTGTCATTAATGTCAACCCTTGAAGAAAGTCTGGTAGCAAATTTTGGTAGCACAAAGGTTTGGGTAATGGACCCAAGTTTGTTTGATGGATAATGGTATGATTTTTTATATATTTGTAGGTAAGACTATTCTATATGTATATTACATTTCATGTCATTTCCGATGGTATGTGGAACATCACATAAATCCTCACGGTTAGAGAGTTATGGCCATGTGAAGTTGGAGAAAGGTTTGGGAAATGGACCCAAGTTTGTTTGATGGATAATGGTATGAGTTTTGATATATTTGTAGGTAATAATATTATAGATGGATAGTACATGTCATGTCATTTCCAGTGGTATGTGGAACGTCACATAACTCCTCACAGTTAGAGAGTTATGGCCATGTGAAGTTAGAGAACCCTCATGAGTCATCTAGAAGCCCCAAAAGGTCAAAGTAGTCAAAGTAGTTTAAGAGATTTTAGAAGGTAGATAATAAAGTGAAGTGATGAGTGTACTATAAGTCAAAGTGAATACAAAAGAAATTATTTAAATAATAAAGTTAATGGAGAAATTACTAAGTGGACAAGTGGTTAGAAGTGGGTTAACCCTAAAATAAGGAAAGTGAGTTAAGATGGTTAAAAGGTAACCCCTTGAGGAAGCTACATGAAAGTATAAATAAGAGTCCAGGCTCTCTCATTTTAATCACACTTGAGAATATTGAATATTTACAAGTGAATGGGGTAAAAAAAAGGGTATCTAAGTCGAATTTCAGAGGGAAGGTGACGTAAAAAAGGTCGAAATTCAAGGGAGGATAAATTATTTTGATGATGTTTTCTAAGGTATTTTATTTACAGGTCATCTCACCATTTTCGCAGTAAATTTTTTCTAGAATGATTCAGACCGTGAAATTGGGAGGCCATTGAGGAAACATATCCAAGTAGTTGTGATACAAATTTTATCTTGTGGGTCGTTGTATCTTTGGAGTTACACACCATGGAAAATAGGGTTTGTGGCTAGTCTTGAAACTAGTCTAAAACAGGTGTTTCGGGTAAAAACGTCATAACTTCTTCATAAAAGATCCAAATTCAGTAAGACCAAATGTATTGGTTAGATTATAGTCTGTGTTATTCTGTGTACAATTTTCAAATCCATACAACAAATATTATCTGTGGGGCATGCTCTACAAGTTCACTCTCTAGAATAAGCTAGAATTCAGCAAGGTATGTCATTTTTGCTATAACTCTTTTTCTGAGAGGTTCCAAGTAGTGAAATCTGGAGGAATTGCATAAAAGACATTGAAAAACATTGTGTACCATTTTCAGATCTTTATTCATTACAGGTACATAGTTATGATTATTGCAAGTTAGGGTTTTTGACTAATCAAAAATTAGTCATGTGAGACTAAAGTAAAGTTTGATCAAAATATTAGTCTCTTGTTGTTAAAGTTAAGGAAGGTTTGCAAGGATGTGATCATATACACCAAGTCTATTACAGAGTTACAAACCATATTTGGATGATGAAATTAATGAGGGCTTTTGGTTGAGGTATGTTACAGATAGAGGTTGTATAACAGTGAGGTTCTAGCACATGGTTTGATGTAATGATTTATGGTATTTGGTTATGGATAGTGTGATGTATTGCTAGAGAAATTTTTATGGTTATATTGGTATATGTATTTGGTAAATTGTTGAGATACATGTTGGGTACATGGTTGAAACAAGTAGTTGATGATTCGGCACATACATGAGGTGTATAGTTGATGATGTTGGTACATCTTGATGAGTCATAGTTTATGTGTATTTGATGCATGATTGGTACATATTTGGTGCATAGTTGATGCACTCGTTGATGGTACAGATTGGTGCACGATTGATGCACTTGTTTATGGTACAGGCTGATTACAGGTTGAGGTACAGGTTGGTGCATGGTTGATGCACTTGTTTATGGTGCAGGTTGATTACAGGTTGTTTGGTATAGGTTGGTGCATGGTTGATGCACTTGTTTATGGTACATGTTGATTACATGTTGATTGGTATAGGTTTACATCAATGTATCTCATAGTGATAATGTGACAATGGTTCCATCATTCTACTTCTACGTCAGGGCGGTTGGACGGGGCAAGCACAGGTGGATGTAGTCACCTTCTGGTTGTAGTCGACGAACATAGGGGGTTGTAACCTCCTTTTGGTTGTAGTCAGAGAATAGGGGAGTTGGAGTTTCCCTCAGGTTGTAGCATGAGAAACTAGGGGGTCGGAGCCTCCTTCCAGTTGCAGCTGGAAAACAAAGGAAGATGGTGCTTCCAATGAATGTAATTCTTAAAGATATATAAGAAAAAACATTATGTAGTTTTCTCTCGCTTTGGGTTTCCACGTAAAACATTGGTGTATTGTGTATGTGCATGATTTCTCATTTGTTCATTGTTTATTTACCCTGCAACTATTGGATGATAATACTACATTGATATAACACTTGCATTTTATGGTGAAAAATAATTAAATTGCTCTATTATTGATTCGCCCCCCTCTCAGTAATCCAACAGAGGGAAGAGTTGAACTGTGTTTTCCTTTCAAAACCAGAAATTGCGAAGCCTCCACAACCACCCGAGCCGAAAAAACCAAATGCAACTATGGTTAGGGTGACGAGGTCAAGGTTTGTTTGAGTGACATGCAATAAATGCATGTCGCTTCCTCCCCCGGCCCTATTCAATTCAATGTACAAGCCAGCCCATAACCATAACATCAACCATTAATTCAAACACATATCAATTGCTATGTTCAATGCTATATCCATTGCATAGTGCGCCACCCTGAATCATATCAAAACTTTAAAAACAACCATATGTATAATGTTACCATATATGCTTCACATACAATCATTTAACCAAAGCGCATAGTCTAGGAACTAGGTCTGTCACCCTTTCATTTGTGTCAATTGTATATACCTTAAGGTTTGTCCATAGTTTTTCCCTCTTTTTGTTTTAAGCTCCCATCTCATCCTTTAGCATAAAATCATATATATATATATAATAATCAATCAATGTTTAATGCATAACATAACACCTGTAAAAATAATCCTTTTATCCATAGCACTACCATGTATTAAATTGGAAATGACCATCAAAACCATTTAGTAATGACCCATTCAACCAACCATCTTATGTCACCACGACGAATAAAACCATGACTTGTATCATCATTTAGCAATCATTTGTGAGCAGTATTCATCATTGCAATTTTAAGCGTCAACACTGTTCTCTGTGCTCTAACCATGTAAAGTTGCAATATGTCAATCAATTGTCCATTGTTGTTTAGTGTAACCAACACACAAAACAACCAGCTAACAAGCAATACTCATAAGGACTTTGAGTTGGATTTTCAATTGTTAATCATCAAGCAGACATAAAAGGACTAGTTATGCTTCTCTACTTCAATGATTGAGCTCATTCATATATGCAATGCTCTATTTCAAGGGCCAATGCTATAACAAGAGGAAGATATTATACATGGTTCTTGAATCCAATGCTTCTTCTTTTTCCAGGTTACATTACAGAATCAACATGTCACTTGCGAGAATTGACCCTGGGTGGGGAGGATAACAAGTATTCCTCCCAACCACCCGATCTAAACCCAATTGACGATTCTTGAACCCAATGAAATGTGGATCCTCTGTTTTCAGAAGGCTTCCAAGATTTCTATTTATTATCTACCACAATTCTTAGTGCAATTACTTTGTACAAAAATATGAGCATGAGATGGCTAATATACAATTCACTCAACCACATATTTAAAGAACAAAGATGAGGCACTCCTTTTAAACTCTTAAAGGAAGATCTTTTAATGGCATGTGAGAGGGAGAAGAATTCCAAACAACCAAGCTTCAAACCTAGGATTGCCACTCGTGGTTATTCTCACGAGATGCCAAACTATTCATATGAGACAACTCCCAAGGAAGAGGACATCCATATACTTCAAGTAATTGCAAGAAAGATGTTAGTCAAAAGAATTAAAGGAAGTGTTGAGCATGAATTACCAATTCATTTAAACAATTCAAAGACTATTTCCAACCACCCAATCAAGAAACAGTCAAAGAGGAAAACCTCACGATTCTCTCTAAGAATTGGATAGCCAAACAAGAGAGGGATCATTGAGTGTTAATCTCCCAAGCAAAAGACCCCCCACAACAGGTGTGTATGACCCGTGCGATAGTTGTATGATCGTGTACAACCTCTAAGAGGTTTGTTGGAAGTGTATATTCTCTTAGGGGATGCATATGTCTAGTGATCAAACCAACATGCCCAACAAGGAGGTGAATCGACCCAATGACAGAGCCAAACACCCAATTTCAAGAAAAAAAATCGTCCAACATTCATGAATGGCTCCACAATGGCAACCATTGATTTTTGTGCTTGGAAGTGCACCCCACTGTGGTAGTAATAGAGCTATTATACTCTCTATTAGACAAGGAAACCCAACCAATGCAATAAACCTACTATCTTCATTAAAACTCCATTGTCTCACCAATAACACTCACCAACAACGATCAAAATCACACAGTTGCTTCATTATACCACATATGCAAGTTAACACAGCGAAATAAACAACATAGGTAAATTATTGCACATGGACAAATTATTTACTTGGAAACCCATATGGAAAAACCAACATTCAATTGACTTCGGCCATGCTCTTTAGTATTCGTCAATGTGCAGGTTACAAGCTCTCCAACTCATCTCCATTCTTCACATGGAAATATGAGCAGTGTTTCCTTCACTCTCCCCCAAAAAACCCCTCTTCCTTTGGGGAATTGGGATATAGGAGGATGGCTCAACAAGGGGATAGCTAGAAGGTCAAGCATCACCAACCCTTCAACTTCCCCAAGTTCATTGCTCCTCTCCTCTTATCTCTTTATTACATTTGAGGAGAAGTCTCGTGCTTTTCTTTTTTTTAATACACGATATATTTTTTTAAATACTTTTCCTTGCAACTTTACATTCCATATGCTAGCCTTATGATATGATATTAATGCAAAGGTGGACATTGATCTTGATGGCATGGGGCCCTTCACGCCAACAACCCAATCTCCTTCCTCGTCCATAACCTCGAACCTTGCATGTGCCAATCATTGTAGAACATGTGTTGATAGCCAATCATCTTTGTGCAGATCCGATTTGAATCAGTTTTCTTTCGAACGAATATTGGTTTCTCTTGGGTCCACATGGGATCTCATGTTTTGTTATGCTAATAATTGATCCTTCTATCATAATAATGGGATCGTGCACTGCAAGTAATACACAAATTTGAAACCTTCAAAGAAACATACCAGCAAAGAAAACTTCACGTTCAAAGCAAACCTTGTCCAAAGAGGACAAGACTATGTATACTATATATTCTTATGCAGTCCAAAATCCTAAGCGTAAAATTCTTTAGAGTCCAAGACCACAAGAAAAAAACCATTCCAACCTCCAAGTTCCAAGAGTGCAAAGTCGAGGTTTCTCCTTGCTCTCACAACTAATTTTGTAGGAAAGAATGGCACGATAGAGATAGTTTTAGCCACATTTGAGTAAGTTTTAACATCTGTTTCTTCTTCCCCCTTCGCAATGTCCTGCTCATGTTTTTTTAAAGATTCTTTATTTTTTCTATTTTGTGTAATTTTATGGCTTTTTCCACTGGCCATTTCCCATCGAAACCAGAAACTTCAAGAAATTCCTGTTCAAAAATGAGAAACAGATAACAAAAACAATGTTTTTGGTTTCCTTTTCAGCAAGTTTTTGCTAGGAACAAGTCGTGCAGGGAATGTTTATCATAACATAGAATAGCACTAAAGCTTATGAATGATTGTATGGACACAGAAAATATAGACCATTTAGCCTAAGGAACCCAGCCCACCTTCAAGGCTTAACAAAGTTAAAAGAACATAATAAGACAAAAGGGGGCCACCCCCTAAATGATAGAATTGAAGAGACACCAAAGAGTATTAGGTTTGAAGATGCACAATCCCCCTCCAAACAAACAAAAAAACTGAGGGAGAACTGGAAGAGTAGTGGCAGATTTGAAGAGCCATATGAGATGTCATTAACACTATCAATATTACCATGTTGCCAACAGACATTTTGTGTTTGTTGATTGAATTGTGCACTTTGAAGAGAAACTATTGACCAAAAAAATCCATCCTACTGAGATACTCATAAGCAGACTGGTTGTGCAATTGTTCCAATCAATTTCCAAGGGAAAAGCCTATGTTTTCCATCATTATTGCTAATCACTTGATTCTGTTACAAAACATTTTCAGGCTGCAAATAGGAAGGTTTCTTGTTTACTCTTTTTGGCAGGTGGCCTGCACCCAAAAAATCTTGCATTTCCTTTTGCTGTCAGCCTCTTTTTGTTGAATGTTCTATACAGAACACTAATTGTTGATGCTGTGCTCAAGAGCCATATTTCCCATCATAGTCTAGAACAAACCAAAAATTTGTAAGACCCCATAAGTGAATGTTATATAGGTGATGTAAAAAAATGCTCATAAAAAATAAAATTGACTGTCCTGGCAAACTATCCAAGAGGCGTCATAACAGGGCAATGCTATGACCAACTTCTTCTCGATCTCCCTACCACCGAGAGCAGCAGCTACTCAAGACAATGACATCTAAGTAGCTACATTTTAGCTTAATTCAAACTAGACAAGTAGTTAATGTGATAGTTTACAACATAATTAACTTCATCCTACACTTGTATCCAATACAAAGCAACAAGTACCAGTGAGGAATTTAATCCTTAGAAGTGCTATGCATACACCGTTGGTAACGAAGACTAGGTAACTAGACAGGTTGTGAATGTAATAGTTTATTACATTATTACCTTCATGCTACACAATTAAGTATCTAATACAAAGCAACAAGTATGACCTAAGAATTCAATCCTTAGAAGTGTTATGCACAAAACTGTTGGTAAAGAAAGCTAGGTGAGATGACAGACTGAATTGATGTTACTGCCAATATTATTTATTTTTTTACACTTAACGCATTTTCCAAGGAAACCCATCAGGTAGTTCCCCTCATTCCAATGATGGTACACATGGTAAACCAGGTTCTTTAGGGCTCAAGGCCAGGTCAACAATCAACAATTGGCTCACGAAGAGAGCAAGCATGTCACAAAGTGGGATTGGAACCCAGGCAAAGGAGGATAACTTTCCTCTCAACCACTTGAACTAGACCCAGTTGAGAAACTATACAATCCTCTTACCATTTGGCATAGTAGGACAATTTATACACCCAGGAAATCAAAATCCTGAAGTTCCAAGAAATTGCTAAAACTTAGATGGGCATTGTTCTATTCATGTAGCGAAGAAATATTTCTCATTCATGCAGCGATGATATCATAATTTATATCATGTTCTTTGATCATAATAATTGAACGCTAACAGAAAGATCCTGAAAAAAATGTATGTATTTTCATAAGAAAATACAATATACATATAAAAGGTCCTCAAGGAAGTATCACTGCTATATAATAATGTGGACTCAACCTGCAGCAATCAAATCAAAGTAATTTCTTTGAAGAAGTGCTTTAAAAATTATTTTGTAAGTTTCAATGTGAAATGGAAGTCTAGCAGACATTAATCCAAAGTACTAGTGCACCTTTATCGGTAAGGGAAGCCACAATTTTGGACATTGTTTCAGAAACCAGTCAAACATATAAATTGAACCTGAAATTCTCATCTCAACATATTTCCGTTTGAGGATGCAACTTAACTCAACACAAACTGTGCATTGCTATAAGCTGTGCTTTTAACAACTAACTAAAACATCCCAATTATCAATTCCATAATGAAAGTGCAACTAATACTAGGTCGAATTCCCCTGAAATAGACAGCAATGTTATGCCACTCCCAAGAGATTCATGGGGAAAATAGTAACCTCTGAACTCCAAACGAAGATATAATTGGAAGGACTTTTCACAAAAACAGAAAATGTGCCCTCAAATTATGCATGTGTCATGGCAAATGAATTTTTTAACATGCTATAATGATGAGGGGATTGACAAAAATTGTTAATTCCATTTTGAAATACTCTTACCAACCTATTATTTTAAAATATTAAAGAAAAAATATATTCATTTAATCATGTTCAAACTAACAAATTAACTTTATAATGCTCTTCTAGCTCTTGAAACTTTAAGTAACAAAATCAATGACTGAATAAACCCAAGTGATAATGAAAGATGACGAATGTTTTAGAGCATGAAAATTAAAATATTACATAGCTTGGGAAAAAGAGTGAGAATAATGGAACATGCATGTCTGAGATGCATTTGCTGATATGGCAGTAACATTGCAAAAAAATAGTGACAAACAGTTCAAACCAAGAGACGTAAATAATTTGCAATACACGAGTTGTGCAATTAACCCAACTACTTATTGTTTCTAGGATACATATCCAGTTACTCATTTTTTCCGAGATACATATCCAAATTATTCACTGTTTCCACTGCCCAGGATACAACAATCTCCGGCCCATCTGAAATAAATTGTCTCTCATTTTGACAAATATCCTCTCAAAATCACTGGTATTTAGAATTTCGGCCAAATCACTAAGAAAAATCAACAGAGTGTTGTAATTCTATAAAAATAGAAGATCCCTTTAATTCAATAATTATTAGCAATCCAAAGATCATAATTTTAATGAATATTTGGCGACAAATAATATAAAATCCCACGTATAAAGCCCATTTAACCCATACACTTATTTGACAGGAATTGAATCCATACATTGCTTCTTGATATTGAAGAACATAACAAAATGGTAAACAAACTTAACAATTTATAAAAACATGTTTATTCAGTATGAAAATCTTTCACATATTATAACAGGCATGCCCCTTTTTATGTAATCAGCAGACCATGTGCAACTTACCCTGACCTATTCCATCGGCATTCTAATTGTATTAGGTAGAATTATATCGCATAATCTGCATGCAATCTCACCAAATATGAAGAAACTAGGCCACCTTCAACAAACTTCAAGCAACAAAATGTAGGTAGCATACAAGGCTCTTGCAATGTGGATTTTGCATCAACTAAAATTTTAAATGCCTCTGTTAACCATGGCTAAATCGCACCACAACACATGTAATGTTATCTGCACTGCCTTTTCGATATGCTTCCTCTGTAAGCTTTTTAGCAGCTAATTCTGGATCCTCAGTAGACTGAATCATAGCAACTGCATCCTGTAAAGACGACCACTGGTAATCAAAAAAATGATCCGACAGAAAGAAAGGAAAATAAATCATGTGCCTTGAAAAAGTTTAAATAGTTTTTCCACAACCTGCCACAATCTTAACACAAACCTGATTAGAAACAACATCCCACAATCCATCACTTGCAAGAATGAGAAATTCAACATTTTCATCAGCGACCTCTTCCTGTAGTGATACATATCAAAAACTTATCCAGTTAGTCAGATAAGGATCATATATGGCACAGAGCAATATGGATTATCTAAGATGACCAGCATATGCAGATGAACAACCATTACAATAGAAAATGTCATCTTCTAGGTAGTAATACTGAATCAAAAAAACAAAAAAGCAACATCAAAAAGAGGATCACAAAATCACAACCTGTGGCAAACAACATTCTGTTGTACAGTGACATGATTAGAAAAATTGAATAAGATGAACTCTTTTATGGCATGTTTAAAAGCATATGTTAACTTTCTCATGATAAAATAGTCTAAAAAGCAGGCACAGTGCAGAGTGTCTCAAAATTGACAACAAACATTGGCAAATATCCTGACTCCCACTCATGCTCGGAATCACACTTTTAAGACTTGACTCTGATGGAAAACTCTAATAGAAAGATTCTGTCTGATCTTGGAACCACAAAGACAATTGACACTGTTATGTGGGCCAGAGATGAAGCAAGGTGAGGAAATCTAAAACAGTCTAAACAGACATCCCAAAAAGTGCCAAGCTAAAAGACACGGAGAACTTGCTCATGAAAAAAACACAAGATGGTATATTTATTAACTCTAAGCCTGTATGTATAATTGAAAAAAAGAATGGACATTTTCTTGCAAAAAGGAATGGAGGGCCTTTTAGGTGAATGCCTTTTAGACAATCACAAAGTCCGAGACCACTTTGATATGAGTTGTAAACCTTACCTATTCATGAGGTTTTGTCATGATCTATTGATGAGTTGTCAATGAGATCTAAATCTAGATCTGTCCATTCCATGTACTATAAATCCATATGATCAGATCAATACAAAGAGCATCAGAATGGCTTAAGGCCTTTTCTGCCATTTCTTGTCTCGGTTTGTACTCAATTATAAACATCTCTTATCCAAATGAAAACTTATGTAACTCACAAAGGATCTCTAGAGTTACAAATTACAAGTGACTCTCAGATGGGAGTTACTGTTACATTCTATTAAATGGAAAATTCCACTAATAATGAAACCAACTAAAGACGAAACATAATACAGGACAAGACAAAACTACTGAGGATGAAACTTAGGTTTACACTATATAATAAGCACTTAACCCCATCATGCTCATCTTTTCCTCCCTGCTTAGGAGGAAGTTGTCTCCAATCAATGTTTGAGACAGAAAAAGTGTGATGCAAAATTCAAATCATACTGATCTGTGGTATAGATTCTAGCCATGGCAGTCAAAAGTCTGGAATGGTGTCTGTTGGATGCACCAGCTATACAGTGATTTGCCAGAATAGGCTAAGAACACAGGAATCTTGGTCCAGTGGGATTGGCAACCGTAGTGGATCCAAGGATGGTGGAACTTGGAAGACTGGCTCTGCAGTTGTGCAACATCAGTGGTTTTGCTGCAGATACAATAGTTCTGGTATTGAATCATAGGTTAGGTAAGTACTGGCAGATTTGGATATAAACTAAGCTTCTAATCAGGAGGCCTGGATTGGTTGTAGAATGAACACCTAGAATGATGGCGAGTAGAAGTGTTTATGAAGGATGTTGGAGAGTCATCTGAACTCCCAATTGTCCTCTAAAGGAGGAACAGCAATCCTTGAGTAAGCATATGTCAAACATTTTAATGGAGATTATAAAGCAGAAAACAAGCTTGGTTGAGAACTATTTGCAGCTGCAAAACTGGGATGGTAGGTTCAAAACATGGATCCAGGGGATACTTTTTTCCCAATCTCATAATTGTCACTTTGGACACTGTGCTGGTAAGTGCACATGCAAGAGGGCAAGTAATGCAGCCAACTTGCTATTATAGATGGTGATGTTCTTGAACTCTGAATGGTGAATTCAGGTACTGCAGAGGTTTTGGAGCTGTTATGTCCTTTGCTAGAGAGATGAGTCCTCCTGAGAATATCTAGAGGTCCTTTGCTTGAGAGATGAGTCCTCCTGAGGAAATCTAGAGATCCATAAAGATAAGTGTTGAAGTGAATTTGGTATTCCTTGTTTCGCTGACGCAATGGTGACTGTAACACTTCACTTTCATTTGTGGGCAGTTGTTGGTTGCTTCAGCAGGCAGCACCAACTTTAGAAGATCGAGCAAATGTTATGTGGGTTCCTTAAGTTCCTGAAGAATGAATGCTCTTGAGGACTCATATGAGGTTTCAACCTTTGATACTGTATTACCATATAGTACAGCAGGGTCATCAATTTAGCCAAAAACGGTCCCTTCTCTTGACTTTAAATCCAGAGCTCATGTATCAATGTGTATAGAGAATGTTTACGATCGTGTGGTCATCTTTGTAGATGAAAGGCATGATCAGCACTCACTCATGATAATAAGACTTTTATAACTGCATAGTGGTGAAAACGTGATCAGTATATACTAATGAGGAGAGCCTTGTAAAGCAGTTCGACTGCAAGGATAAGTTTAAAGGCATGATTAGGCATTGCTGACAATGAAGAAAGTCCAAAACAGAAGAAGTAACAAGACATGTTTAAATGAGGTGAAGTAGAAACTTGAAATTAAATCAGGAAGTAGAAACTTGAAAGGCATGATTAATGCTAATGATTGTGGAAAGCCTTCAAAGGAGAATCCTTTTTAAGGGTTTGGTGTGTGCCATTTTACTTGCCATATATAATTGGGCAATGAAACAGTCAAAGGGATATGCCGGCCCCTGTGGGTCTCATGGCAATATCCCCTTGTTATGACAATTAGGAAGCAATGTTATCAGAACCGAAAACCAGACCGGACCAGTCGACCCCAAAAATTCGAAACCGAACCAGACCAGAAAAAAACCGGACAAAAAAACCGGTCAACCAAAAACTACATAAAATATTCAAAAATTGAAAAAAAGACATATATTCATGTGCATCAATACGAATCCAAACCATTTATACACAAATATGCAAAGATTCTCATTTATATAGCAAGAGTGCATATAACCAAAATAGCACAGAGAGCAATACTGCAGTTTCTGTTATAGTTTGATTGATTTTATAGTTAACAAGTGTGTAATGAGGTCCCCATCTTTAATGGAATGGAGGCATATTATTGTATGCTATTCATAACTCCATCTCTTTTGATCACATGCACATATCAGGGTAAATAGAGTGCATGTCAGAATAAAAGCTTAATGATAATTTTTGTGTTAGTGTGAATGATTTTGTGATTGCTCTTCCCTTCTCTTATTCGAGTCATTTGAACGTATATTATTTCTTGTTTCTCTCTGTCTCGTTGTTTTTTCCAAACTTATAACCTTGGGGGATTCACTCTAGAGTCTCCACTAGGAGAATATTGGAAGTTGCTTGCAGTGTTCGAAGTCAGAACTAGAAATATAGACAAACATTTTAGAAAATCTTACAAGGCATGGAAAATAAATGTTAGAATTTACATGTGCGGGAAGTGCATGTACAAATCAAAAAATTGATAAATATAATATGAAGTGAAACTGATGGGGACACACCACACATGGACAGTTGAGAGAGACCCAGGATGATACAATCAGTCAACCACTGCAAAATTGGTTTTGAAACCTGTTGCTCATTTTAAGACCATGTTTTGATCATTTATTTTGCTTTTGAGGAGCTTTTTTTCGTTTCTAAATTGAAAACAAACTTCTAGTTTCTAAAACTCTTCATAATGTACAGAAATTGGCAGAAATTTGTTTTTTTTCCTTAAAAAAATTGGAAATCCACCCCTTTAAGTGTGTCATATGAGTGTTGTGCAGAACCGGCCGGAACTGGTCGGAACCAACCGGTTCAGTGTTTTTGGCCAGAATCGGTACAGAACCGGTTGGTTAAGTACGGAACCAACCAAAACAGTTCGGAATTGCCGGTCCAACCATTTTTGCCCTGAAGGCCGGTCCAACCAGCCGGTTTTGCCGGGCCAGACCGGTTCTGATAACACTGTTAGGAAGTACATCAACTTTTAAAATTTGCCTAAGAATTATAACTTGGAAATGACTTAATGATCCCATTTTATAATCATGACCTGCAAGTCACCATTTAATGTTGACCCCAATGAGGAAAAGGAAGCTTAGGCAATGATAACAATCAGAGGGATACACCTATCACTTTGGGTCTTATGGCTATATACCCTTGTCACTGTGTTGTCAGGGTCCGTGTCCCCGTATCCCCTGTCCTGGATGTGCATTCCCATCCCAGAGACATTTCCCCATCCCAAGGGATGGGTCCCTGTCCAGGAGACATGTTTTCCCGTGCTAGGGGACACATCCCATGCACCGGGTGCCACAAGGCGCCCCTGACTAAACTTGAGGGACATTCCCTTGAAACAATCCAAAATCATGATTTGTATGGTCTAATCTCATGCCTAGTATTTTCATTTCTAGGGCCTGTCGTGCCTAACAATATGATTTAAGGTCTGATCTGCATTCTTTGTGCCCTGTGATCTATTACATGAATTTGTCTATGAAGTTATTCTAATTTCTAAGAGTACTTCTTTTGAAGGTATTCATTAGTGGTGACCAGCATTAGATATTTAAGAGTGGAACTCAGTTTACAGCTTCAGTCTTCAGATTTTCAGCTTTCTCAGTGTTCATTTTCAGTCTTTTTCATTCCAATTTCCACATGATTAGTGAATCTATCTAAGTGTTTTAAGTTATTCTGATTCACATAGATTTCAGTTCTATTTTTTAATTTTAATTTGTTTTTATCATATAAAATCCAAATGTAAAGTGCCTTGACATCCCCCCACACCCTGATTTCAAAAATTGGCAACCCCATCCCTGTCTCCACGTACCTTGGCAACTTAGCCTTGTTATGATACTTTGGAAGTACAACAACTCATAAATTTTTCCTAGGAAATAGGAATTGTAACTGAGGAAATGACTTAATGATCCCGTTTTAAAATTGTGACCCACAAGTCACTTTTTAATGTCACCCCTAATGAGGAAAAGGAAGCTTAGGAAATCCTAAAAGTCAAAGGGATACACATGCCTCTTTGGGTCTTATGGCTGTATACCCTTGTTAAGATAATCTGGAAGGGGATCTGGCCAGGAGGCCAATTTGGAATTGGAAGCAAGAGGGCACTTACATATCCGAACTCCCTCGTTTTCAAGCAAGGAGGCTTAGCAAAAAGAATATTTTCTTCTGGAGAGATCTTTGGGATTCCAATTTTTGTTTTTGGAAGACCTAGCATTCAGTGGCTAGGGAGTTTTCATTGTCTTCTACGGATCAGCCTACCTTGATGGAGATTATTGGGCTCATACCCCAGGAGGAGATTTTTAAGATGAATATTGATATGACTGGTCCTTTTTCGCGAGATTGGGAGTGGAGTTTTGGACATTCCTTGACCCAATATGATTCTTGTAAGCTTTACTCCATTCAGCATCAACAGCATGAATAAGGTCCCGTTCTTAATGCCAAGTGGATTTCTTCGGATGCAGAGAGCCATTGGATTCGACAGTTACATGGTGTTTGGTCGATTCGAGCTTCCTATAAGCTCCAGGTTTTTGCTTGATTGGTGATCTACCAAGGTCTCCCCTTCAAAGCCCATCTGGCCAAAAGAAGCCTTTATGATGGCCTTTGCCCCTTTTGCTTGAAGTTAGAATCAATGAAGCACATCTTGTGGGAATTCTCCTTTGTGCAATCTTGTTCAGCTCAGGTTCAATCTCAATTGACAAGCATTCTTCAGGGGAATTTGCATTGGCAGGCATCTTTGTTTGGTGATTCTAGATCAGTGATCCGAGATTCCTTGGTTAGTATTTGGCACTATTTGAGAGTTTATGCTTTGTATATCCTTTGGAAACTCCGCTGCAAGTTTGTTTTTGATAATGAGGTTAGTTCTCAATCAGTTTTTGTCAATTATGGCGAGATGAGGTACGTATGCAACTCCTTGCAAAAGGGGCATTACTGATTAGAGATGCCAAATTGTTAGATATGGCTGCTTATTCTAATTTCATAGTTGTTTTAGTATCCCTACGAAAGAGGATATGATGTTCATTGTATATACCCTTCCATCGTTTTCATGCTTTTCTATCTACTGATGTAAATAATTTTCTGTATATATAAGAAAAGTAGCTTTTACAAAACAAAAAAAAAGATAATTTGGATGTACAACTTCTAATATTTACCTAGAAATTGTATCTTAGAAAATGACAAAACGATCCCATTCTATAATCATGACCCACAAGTAACTTCTTAATGTGAACCCTAATGAGGAAAGGAAACTTAGCCACATTTTTTAATGTTGCCCCCAATGAGGAAAATTAAACTTAGGCAGTGATAAACCTCAAAAGATACACTTGGAATTTTAGGTCTTATTGCCATATACCTTTATATTGATAATTTGCAAGTGCAACTTATAAAAATTGCCTAAAATAACTTAATGGTCCCATTATATAATCTTTGTTAAAATTTCGCTTAAGCAATTAAGTGTATTCAGATCATTAAAAGAACAATATATGATTTATGATACCTTTAAACTATTAGAACAATAACTGCATGCATAAAGATCACTAAAAGAAAGACATCCACAGTATACACAAGATTTATCCTGGGAAACCCTCGTGGGGGAGAAAACCCAGCAAAGCTTCTTCAATATAGATTCATCAACAAGTACAATGTCTCTCTCAAGAAGATAATCAGAAGATAGAACAGAAACCCTAACCAAAATAGGGCAGCACACCACTAGACCAAGATAGTCCTCCAAGAGATAACCAAAACCCTTTATCAGAACACCCTTCCTCTATAGTTGTGTCTCCTCCTCATACTTACGCACTTTTCCTTGAGTGAGAGAGCTTGTGTTGTGTGCTCTTCAAGTGAGGCGCCTAGCCTCTTATAAATACAAGTTGAGCCACCCAGAATTAGGTCAGGGCCAACTTGTACACTTTCTAATTTACATTTGACTTATACAAAGGCACAATAGGGCTGACTTTTACAAAGGCACAATAGGGCTGACTTTACAAATATAACATAATATTATTCTTTAGGGTTTTGACTTGGTCTAATACAATATTGATACAATAAGAATATCTTTTGAAGCTACTCAAACTTCAACACTCCCTCTTAGCAAGGAAGGTATTCTTCTGGCATGATCATCACGATTGCTTATGCACTTATGTACACTTGACCATTGACTTTTTGACTTTCCATGAATCTATATTGAGGAAGTTTTGTAACCACGTCAACATCTAGGGTCTCATCATCCATACGAGCTTTATGTCATCACGGGGCTTTTAACTCGCCAGCTCACACAGAATATGGCATCTAGTTCATACAAAACTAGTAACTCGTCATCTCACACAGAATATGACATCTGGTTCATAAAGAACTAGCAACTCGCCAACTCACACAGAATCTGGCATCTAGTTCCTAAAGAACTAGTAACTCGTCAGCTCACACAAAATCTGACATCTAGTTCATAAAGAACTAGTAATCTCTGGTTGGCACACCAGGAAACCGGTCCACAGTGACCAAGCATCTAGTCACAAGGATTAGGCGATGTAGTGCGCACACACTACCCATCTAGCCCAAGGCTAGGAAACACCTCCAACCACACAGGTTGGCCCACCAGCTTGAAAAGTTGGGTAACTCGTCGGCCCCGAAGGCTCGACATTTGTTGACCTTGTGTGAGGTCATGTTGATCGGTGCCACAGTCAGTAACGTGCCTGTGAATGACTACCTATTGCCATTGTCACATGTTGATGTTGTTGCCCAAGAATCGCATTTGTAACTCATCACTCCCTCTTACTAGGGAAGTCCTACTGGACTACACCAAGCTTGTCTCTGAAGTACACAAACTTCACTCTAGACAGAGGCTTGGTCAACACGTCTGTTATTTTCTCATCTGTAGCAACATATTGGAGCTTCACTGCTCCCTTTTGTACCATATCTCTGATGTAATGGTACCTGATCTCGATATGCTTGGACTTGTCATGAAACATCGGGTTCTCTGACAACCTCACACAACTCTGGTTGTCACACCAAATACAAGTCGCCTCTAACTCGAGATCAACCAATCCTGCAAGCAGCTTCCAAAGCCATACTGCTTCGCTGCTAGCTGAACATGCTGCTATATACTCTGCCTCAGTCGTACTGAGCGCCACACTAGTCTGCTTCCTGTTGAACCATGAGATCATAGTTGATCCCATACTGAAGCAACATCCAGATGTACTCTTTCGATCTACAACACTATCGGCCCAATCTGAATCAGTAAAGCCTTGCAGGCTTATCTCACGATCTGAAGCATATCCGAGTCCATAGTCAATTGTACCTCAAGTACCCCATCACATGTTTCGCTACAATCAAGTGAACATGTCTCGACTCAACCATATATTGACTCAATGTGTTCACCGCAAAACATATATCTAGCCTTGTGTTCGTTAAGTACATCAACAAACCAATCATCAATCTATATATGGTGGCATCCATTATCTTTGAAGATGTATCACTCGGTAACTTTAGATTTGTCACCATCGGTGTAGGCATGGATTTACAATCCATCATTCAGAATCTCTATAGCATATTTTCCTTGGTTAAGGAAAGTCTCACTCGGTCTCTACCATACCTCTAGACCTTAGAAATAATGCATCATACTCGGGTCTTTCATCTTAAACTCTGTAGCAAGCTTCCTCTTACTCTTAGTGATGAGCTTCTCATCTCCTGTTAGAAACAGGTCATCCACATATAACTGTAGTATCACTGGTCCACCATCCACAACCTTTAAGTACATGTTGGAATCTTCTTTACTCTTGGTAAAGCCCAAGCTCATGAGGAAGCTATCAATTCTACCGTACCATGCTTTGGGTGCTTGCTTTAATCCATACTAGGCTTTCTTCAATCTGCACGTGTCTGACTGTCATGTGTCGCAAAACCTTATGGTTGCTCCACATACACTTCCTCTTCTATTACACCATTTAGAAAATTTGTCTTCACGTCCATCCGGTGTACCTTCCACTTCATTACTGCAACGATCGCAAGTATAGCTCTAATTGAAGTGTATCTCGCCACAAGAGAAAATGTCTCATCATAATCTATTCCTTCTTTCTAGGAGAAACCACGTGCCACAAATCTTGCCTTGTACTTCTCGACACTACCATCTGTTGAATGCTACGTCTTGTAAATCCACTTGGAACTTACTACTGTCTTCTCTTTTGGTCTCGGAACCACATCACAAACATCATTCTTTACAATCAACTGGTACTCTTCAATCATGGCATCCTTCCATTCTTTCTTCTCCGCAGCCTCTTCATAACTGGTAGGCTTAGCATCAATAATGTCACTTAGCAATGCCACGTAAGTAGAGTATGGTCGTGGTCTCTTGCTTTCTCTCAAGGATCCATATGGAGCACCATACTTCTCTGCATCCTGAATAATTTCTCTAGCCCAAGTTGGTCTTCTCTTAGTATTCATCTCTCGAGATGAATCTGCAGGCCTCTGTGGTTCTTCCATATCATGATCTTCTAGTACAACATCATCGCCCACATCTGTATCTGTAACTCTGGGAGCTTCAGGTTCCTCATTATGAATCTCATCTAAATGATTTTGTCTCGATCTACTGAAAGCAGCATCCTCATCAAAGGTGACATCTTTGCTAGTCTCAATCTGTCGGTGACCAAGGATGTAGATTTTGTATGCCTTTGATGTCTCATTCTATCCAACAAATATACACTTCTTGCCAGAAGGGTCCAACTTCGATCTCTTGTCCTTGGGGGGACATGCACATACACTGGACAGTCAAATATCCTTAGGTGGCTGACCTCTGGCTTTTCTCCTGTAAACATTTCTTCTAGTGTCTTGTTCCTAAGTACACGGTGGGGACTTTTGTTCTATACATATACTACAGTCCTGACTGCTTCTACCCACAGATGCATCGTAAATCTTGGTCATGAATCATGGCCTTTACTGCTTCCATGATTGTACGGTTCTTTCTTTCTGCCACACCATTTTGCTGAGGATTGTAGGGAGTAAAGAGCTCCCTCTTAATCTCAACTTCTTTGCAGAATGCCTTGAATTCATTTGATATGAATTCTCCTCCATTATCTGATCTCAAAATCTTTATCTTCTTTTCAGAAAGGTTTTCAACAAGTACCTTGAATTCTTTGAACTTGTTGAATACTTCACTCTTAGCTTTCAAAAAATAAATCCAAGTTTTACGTGAGAAATCATCAATGAATGAAACATAATATACATACCCGCTAAGTGAAGTGGTTGACATTGGTCCACAAACATCTGAATGTATGATGTCCAAGGCTCCTTTGGCTTTGCTATCACTGCTTGGAAATGGTTTCTTCACGTGTTGTCCTTGTGCGCATCTCTTGCATATGCCTTCATGATTCACTTGGATTTCTGGCAAACCTGTCACCATCTTGCTTACGATTGGTAATGCTTTGTAGTGTATGTGAGCAAATCTTCTATGTCATAGCTCACTTGGAGTAACTGTACTGTGTACTAATGTTGAGTTTGAATGTCCCTTCAATTTGTATAAACCTCCTTGAACACCAATAACCACAGCTTCATCAATAGACTTTCCTTTTGGCCACATGAGAACTTCACCATCAATGAAAGCAACTTTGAATCCTTTCTCATCCAAAGCTAAGATAGAAAGGAGATTCTTCTTCAAACCAGGTACATACAAAACATCCTTCATTTTCATAGGTTTTTCGAAATCCAATATGTAAGATGCTTCTCCTACTCCTTTAATGGGATATTGATAGACATCACTAAGCTTCACCTTTTGAGGTGAATCCTTCTGAACTAATTCTGAGAAAGAATCCTTGTAACATGTCATGTGCTTAGAAGCACCACTATCAATAAGCCATGTGTCACTTCCATGACTAACTATACCTGTAAGAGTTGATATCAATACATATTCTTCACTTCAGTCATCTTTTGTGGCATGAGCATGATGTCTTTTATACTTTCCTTTTCTGACTTGACCTTTAGAGTTGGGACAGTTTATTGCAATGTGTCCCATCTTCTGGCAGATGTAGCATCTATAATTTGAGAAATCCTTTTTAAACTTTTGTCTTTTATAATCCATGAGGCTTCTTGTGTGAGTGAACTTTTTTCTTGTTCTTTCCTTTTCTTGCACGAGCTACTAGAGCTTGATTTTCCTCATCGCCTAGTTTCTCTTCTCTTGCTGCCAATCTAGCTTCTTCATGAGTGCAATCCTCCCATGGTGTGCTAAACTTTGTTAGCTTTCTTCTTGAACATATTCCCTTAATGAATGATTCCCAAGATCTAGGAAGACCATTCAATGTAGTCATCACCAATTCAGCTTCTTCGATTGTGTCTCCAATGGCTTCAGCCTTCAATCTATTCTTTGATTTGAGACACCCTTGTGAAGTAGGATTGAATGGTTTATGAACTCTACATCTTCACATTCTTGAGTTGTGTCTTCAAGGTCATCTTTCGGTTGATATTCTTGCCTTCATACAATCGGGATAGGGCATCAAACATTTTCTTGGGAGTTGTCAATGATGAGACATGAGGGATCAAATGATCCTTGATAGAGTCATCAATGATTCTCTTTGCCTTAACCTGGTTCTTTGTGTACTTTGCCTTGGCCTCATCTTCCTCTAGTTCTGAGACTTCTTCTTTGACGAAATCTTCTAGATCATTCTCTTCTAGAATGAGCATCACTCTATACTTCCATGCTCGAAAGTTATCAACAATTCAGCACCCTCAAGCTTCTCATCAAGCTTGGTACTGGGAGCCATCTTGTCCTTGAACGAAAATACAATAAGAAAATGAAAAACTTTTTAAAGAAAGGTTTTGAACTTACCAGAGAGTGTGCTAAGCCCGGGTGAACTGCTCCAACTTCAATCTACAACTACCAAGACGTCTTGATCTAGGGTTTATGAGGAAACCTTAATTTTTCAAAATGAGAATTTTGGAATTCTGCTCCAAGGGAAAGATGCACCCTCCTTAGGCAAGCTCCTTCATGGCTTTATCTTGACCAGAGTCCTTCACAAAGTGGGAGAAGTCACCTTCTAGGGTTTTATGTAGCTATCGGCACTTGCTGCAATTATAGTACAAACTGCAGTTTTTTCCAATCTTTGGAAAACTGAAAATCTAAACCCAAGGAAAGATGCGCTAGGTTTAGGAGAGTCTTCCTATGGTCTTGATTTCCCCAACAAGTCCTTCTAGATTGTGAAAATGGCTTCTTTAAGGCCCGCTCTGATTCCATGTTAATTTTTCTTACGCAGTTAAGTGTACTAGTATTCTTTAACTTTAAACTATTAGAACAATAACTGCATGCATAAGGATCACTAAAAGAAAGGCATCCACAGTATACACAAGATTTATCCTCAAAAACCCTCGTGGGGGAGAAAACCCAACAAAGCTTCTTCAATATAGATTCATCAACAAGCACAATGTCTCTCTCAAGGGAGATGTCACCAAACAGAAGATAATCAGAAGATAAATCAGAAACCCTAACCAAATAGGGTAGCGCACCACTAGACCAAGATAGTCCTCCAAGAGATAACCAAAACCCTTTACCAGAACACCCTTCCTCTATAGTTGCATCTCCTCCTCAAACTTGCACACTTTTTCTTGTGTGAGAGAGATTGTGTTGTGTGTTCTTCAAGTGAGGTGCCTAGCCTCTTATATATACAAGTTGAGCCGCCCAGAATTAGGTCAGGGCCGACTTGTACACTTTACACTTTCTTATTTCAATTTGACTTATACAAAGGCACAATAGGGCCAACTTTTACAAAGGCACAATAGGGTCGACTTTACAAATATAACATAATATTATTCTTTGGGGTTTTGACTTGGTCTAATAAAATATTGATACAATAAGAATATCTTCCAATGCTACTCAAACTTCAACAATATGGACCCGTAAATCACTTTCTATTGCAAACCTAATAATGAAAAGAAAAGAAAATATCCCCCCTTAAGATGTCAAAATGTTGTTGGAAATATGACCACCTTCTTTTCTATTTTATACTTGGAAAAATTGCAAGAACCCTCTTTTTCAAATACACTCATGTTCCTATGTACCTCTCTGAAAATACGAAACCCTTAAAAATATTTCCATGAACCCTTTGTTCATCCCCAATATAAGGATATGACTATTTAACTTTATAAAAAAAAAACAATTAATGTTCTCTGCTTGTCTGAATGGAGTCTGCAAATTTCATCCAAAGTGCACGCTGCATTCATCAAATCTGATGAGTGATTGAGCAGATCAGGGCAATGTGTACAAAACATATTAGAAGCAGCTTGACCTAATCAATTGTTGGATGTGTCAATCTATGGAGAGAGCGATGCCAACGAATGTTATCAAAGTAAACTTTCACCCTTTTCAATGTATGTGGTTAAAATGGAGGGAGCGAGTGATCCAAAATTAATCATGAAGTATTAAATGGAATGGCTAGAAAATGCTTGGCTCTATTTAAAGAGGTTTTGTCGAGGTCTTCACGGACAAGGAAAATAACCGACAAGATAACTCACCGACAATAAGTTTTCTAACAAGGTGAATGACTGACAAAATATGTCGCCAACAAGGTGAATTATCAATAAGGGTGTAGCCAACAAGGTAGTTGACCAAGAAGTAAGTTGTTGGCAAAGGAGCCATTGACAAAGAAGGTCATTGACAAAGCATAGTCATTGACAACAAAGTCCTAGAATAGAAATTCAATAACAAGGAAGGACTATCTATAGACAAGAAATTCTGCCATGATGGAACAAATAGCCACCATGGCCAATTAGGACCTGTTAACCCTCATATTGCATTAGATCACATCTTTGATTTTCATTGTGATCCAGTTGTACGTGACAAACACGTTTGATGACACTGATTGATCATTGGATAGATATAGGTGTTATTTTATGGGTGCACACACCTTCCTTCTTTGCTTGGAGATGATGTTATTCTTAGTTGAGTTGGTGTTTTGGGTTGCAGGAGATACACTTCTCCTTGTTGGATGATCATGCTTGGTTTCCTTCATATTGCATGCCTTTCATTGATGGATCACTCCCTTGGTATACTTTCAATGGTTATGGAGCACGCTACTTCATCAAGGTGTTCGTATACTCGTTCATCTATCTAGAGAATGTTCAACTTTGGTTAATAACCCCAAGGGGTTGGATATTAGTGGTGTGGGATGAAACATGGTTTTTGTGGTAGATTGTCTTAGTACCCGGATTTCTATTTCATATGTTGATTATACCTTAGCATGGTTGACATCATGTTGGTGCATAACGCTTTACATATACATTTTCTTTCACATGGATCCAGTCTTTCTAATGGATATGTTTGACATGGTGGAGCTTGGTTTGAGCCTATATGGCAAACACCATAGTTTATTTATAGTTTTATATCACTTAGAGTGGTTTTATAGTGTGGAGCTTTGGCACATATGTTCATGCATTAATATATTATTTTATGTGTCAATGGTTCGTGTTACCCCCCCATCCTAGGGGTAACTAAGGAGATGATGTCTCGAGGCCCGCAGGTAGCAGACATAAAGTGTCGAGAGTTGGATGGACAGCACATCCCACAAAGCCCCTCTTCTTCACCATGCTTCACCATCATCAGCAGCAACTGAGCAACGTCAAACACACTAGCTTGATCCACAGAGGACGATAGGTCTTGCTTCATGAGGTAACTAGTCAAGTTTCATGGTGAGTATCGTTTTAATATTTGGGGCATTCGAATAAGTTTCTAAGGATTCTTTCTGATTATGAAACGTTTGCTCGAAAGTTATGCTTTTTACCATTTTTCCAATGTTCCACGGGGACCCGACCCCCAGGGTGGGGGTCACATCCCCCACGTTTCCCACTTCCCCGAGACGGGGGACTCCTGGGGGGCGTTTCCCCACATCCCCTTTTTGGGGAGACGCGAGGGGACGCAACTCCCAAATGTGGGGAATGAGTCTCCCTAAAAGGGGGACTCCTGGGAGTCCCCCGAATTGTTTTTGCCTAATAAGGCTTAAAAAACAAAAATTTAAATTTAAAAAAGCAAATATTGAAAAATTGAAAAACAAATATGTATATAAAAAAAGGATAAAAGTCAAAACACAATTAATTTATTAAATTTTAAAAGCTGAATAATTAAAACACAATTAAATTTTAAAAATTGACTCCATGCGGAAGATGGATGTAGAGGACCGGTCAATGAGATTGACTCCATGATGGTCATTTTAAAATTTATTTTCTATGTTCATTGTTTTTTCAGTTTTAACTTTTGAGTCTTGACTCTAAATACTAATGACCTTAGACCTTGACTCGTCACTCTTTACTATTTTAAATTTTTGAGTTTGAGTAATTCCAGTTTACTATTTCAGACTTAAATATCTACTATTTAGTATTTTGCTTAGTACTAATTAATTAGATTCTAGAATGAGGTATGATGAATGATGAATTTAATTTTTAAATCAATGTATCAATATTTATTATTTTATTGTTTTTGTTTCAACTTTCATTTTCATTACTAAATTTGAATTTGAACTTTGAATCATGTTTAATAGTTTATATCATTTACAAATTTGAATTTTCAATTTACTAATTTAGTATTTTAGTATTTACTGATGAATTTGCATGGGATGAACATTGAATCGTTATTGTTGAGATTTATCTTATTTTTTATATTATATATGTGACATCCCCTCGTCCCCCATTTCCCTAAAATCCCTAAAATTTGGGGGTACTTCCACACCTCCCTCTTGTGCATCTCCCTGCACCTGCGTCCCCCTATCCCGAAGACTTGGTGGAACATTGCATTTTTCACCTCGGTGATTATCCTAGGGTTTCTAGTAAGTTCGCCACCCCTGGGGAAAGGGATGCTACTAGGGGTCATTCTTGATGGGCCATTGTGCCATTCCCGATCATCTTTTATCACTTTCATCTTCATTCCCCTATGTATCCTCATCTTTTGGGTTTTTGGGTTACATGTATCCCAAAAAGGGGCTTCTACATCATTCTCTTATGGGAAGAGGGGCTAAAGACCCAAAGGTTGTTGCAACTAGCATCAATAAACAAATAAAAAGAAAGAGTAGCCACGATCAAAATGCAGTGACAGGGATACAAAAGGACACAAAATCCATAGTCCTAAACTTGACCTCTGCCTTTCCAGGCACCTGCCCTAAGTCCTAAGTGTGAATGAATGCCTCACCTATTTGAAAGGACTTATAAATATCTTGCTTGAAAGGAAATGCATTTAATGCACAAAATCAAGAAACTTTGTAAAGGGGACTTGCAAATTATCTAAAGAAAATAAAGAAAAAGGCAATTATAGGGCTTGGAAAAAGGTTGCACCCCAAACGAAAGGTAACTCAAGGATGCAACGCACTATCCACAAAGGCACCCATGGAAATGAGACCATATGAGACCCTTGCATGTTAATGACCCCATGCCCAAAAGTTTCTCCCTCGTCCACCTCACATTCATTACATGGCCTAGATAGGGTTCACCCAGGAAACACTCCTCTACTTGGGGAATTGGCCTACCCAATAGGACTCTTTGATAACCCTTCCATATCTAGTTTTAGTAAATTGCGTAAAATCTTTGAGCATGTGTTTAATTTGAAAGGGAGGATCCAATGTGCTCGTTTAGGTAGCTCTTGTATTAAGATTGATTTACTTAGTGTGATTCATATGACTTGTGGACCCTTGGAGGGCGTACCTTGTTTGTCTTTGCACAATCTTGCTCGATGACATTTTTCATGGAGGTACTACATCACTTGGACCTTCATATTGGCGTAAAAGCCCACAGGTTGGACGTTGAGCCCCACAAAAGGGAGGATAAAGATGATAAACGTTGCACACTTGGTGATGTCATTGGCCAATGAAAGAGGCCTAGGATGATGAAACTTGCATGACATCACCCTCCCACGCTAGAACATTGCACTTTTGAAGCATGATGTCCAACCTAAAGAGCTCGATTTGACATGAGTTTTGCACTTGGTGGAGTTGTGGGATATTTACCCCACATTTTGTGGACTAGTGGGATGATATGGCACCATGGGGAGATGATGTCCTAGCCTTTGGAGGCTATCTCACCCAACGGCCACCCTTGAAGAAGACGTTGGAGGCTTATTTCACCTTTTCACCCTGGAAAAACCCCTATGAGGAAACCCAGAAAGAGAGTAGATGTATTTTGGAGATCTCAAGCAAATGGTACAAAGAGAAAATGAAACAAAGGAACCTGATACAAAGTCTAAACTCCTCTCAAGCTAAACAATGGAGTTCCTTGAACCTTGTGCCCTTTGCCTTGGTTTGTGCGCCCCTTGCTTTGGCCTTTGCACCCTTCTCTTGCTTGCTTGCCTTGAAGCTCGCACCCTTGCAATGAATGAGTGCACCCTTTCTCACTTGTGCGCCCTCCTCATCTCTTGGTGTGCCCCCAACCTTAGAGCTCCCCTCTCACAACCTTGATGCGCACTTATTAGCCCTAGTGGGCACCTCCTCAAGCTTGTGTGCAAGCTCCCATGGAATTGCTCCTCCTTCAAGCTTATGCACCACTCTTCAATGGTGTGCCTCCTTCTCCAAACCCTCACTTCTCCTCTCTTCACACTCACCCAACTATCTCAAGTGAACAATGAATCTCACTTTTTCCCCTTTGCCTCCTTTAGCCTAATCCTTAGGCTAACCTAAGAAACCAATGGCCCAGATTAGATCTAGGCCAATCTCCAAAATGAATGGATGAGATTAGATCTCATTTTTCACTTAAGTTTCCATAATTTACTTTTTCCTCATTAATGACTTTATAAAGTCAAAGTGACTTTATAACTTAAAGTACTTTGTCATTAATGATGTATAAAGTCAAAGTGACTTTATAACATAAAGTAAACTAGCAAGGGTCAAATATTTCCCCCTTTGTGTTTAGAGACTCACAAACACAAGGGGACCACTTTCCAAGGTACCCAAATCTCAACAGCGACTTGGACTATTTGTTGAAGCTAACCATATGTATTGCACACATGTTGTCGTATCATATCATTATTTGTTATATAAAGACATGGGTTGACTTCTACATGAACTTGTCTCACGTATTATGGAGGTGATGGTTGATTACATATGACATGGCACTTTTATTGTAATATTATCATAGAACCACCTTTTATAGAGTAGTGGGTCATCATCTTCATGGATACATTTGTTATAGAGTTGCCTTTATTATATTGAGTTGAGTTTACGCTTTGATTGGCTAGTTATTGGATGGGTCCATCTCAGTGTATGGCACACATGATCATAAAGATTTGTTTATCCATTAGTGCAGTCTCTTTAGTTATGATGTGACGTCTCTAATGGTGTTGTTCCCTTTGTCATATATGTCACATAAAGTCATCTCTTGTTGTCTCACCAAGTTGAGTTGATCCACATCATCTCGTCCATTTAATGAAGTCGCCATCTTTGAGTTGTTGCATGTATTAATGTTATATGGAATCATTATGTTTATTGAGCCGAATGTAATTGGAGCCAACCGTTGCATCGAGGACTCACATGATGAGGCAAGGTATATATTTTTCTATGGGGTCGTCCCCTTATATCTCTTGGCAGATATGTTCTTGCATGCCATCGTGGAGATGATGGTGGGCTGTGTATTGGTCCATGAGCATTTCGGAGGATGTGTGGCCCTTTGATAAGGCTACCTTTTATTATATGAAACCAAGCTTACACTATATTGCCTAGTCATGGGGCCATCATTTCATCTCTTCGAGTGGGTCGATTCATGCTATTGAAGATTATTAATGGAGTGATTTCCCTTGGAGACCCATTTGTATACATCTTTATGCACTTAGGAGGTCGATGGAGCTTATTGACATGGTAATTCGCCTTTGAGGATGTATATGGCTAACAATCTCATTATTTTATTATTAGAGGTGGTTAGGAGATGGTATTATTTTATTTGTTTTCCTTGGAGGAAAAGTGGATCTAAACCACTTTGTGTTATAATTGGAGAAGTTGTTGAGAAAATAGTGGATCTAGAAAAACAAATATTATGTTGTTGTAAAAGCGGATGGAGCTCAACTCTATTTAAAGAGTAGCTCTCTCCATTTGTAGAGGGTTGGATTTGGGGAGCTCTCTCTTACTGAGCTTTTGTTGAAGATCTTGAAGGCAATGCAAGCTATGGATTTCTCTTGGGAGATATAATGTGTCTTTTGTACTTAATTTATTGAATACTAAAGCTGAAATATTTTGCATCAAATGTGTCAATGAAGGGCTAGAACATAGGTCACAAAATTCCTCGTTGAGGAGATTGTGCTTTTGTTAAGAATAGATTTAATTGTGAACCAGTCTCTCTTTAAATCCTTTGTGTATATTGTTGGAGAATTTCATTATGCATCTTATTTCTTAAGTCAATTTAGCTACAACTTCCATTTTGCATTAGTCGGCATACCCTCAAATACATTTGGAGGTCTTTCTTCATTTGGATTCCTACAAAAGTTATTTTGTTTTGGTGGAAAGAAAGATAAAATTGTAGCGGGTTCTTGATTCAAGCTACACAATCACATAAGAAAACAACCTCCTATTGGTATCCTTTAACTCCACTTGCCCAATGGACTTGACACTAGTCTTGATCCTCCCATCACCCTTTTATAATCTATCTTTCACAACTATGTTTTGCTAAAGTTAACTTCTCATTTTCACACTAAACTTTCATGATAGCTTTAGCAATCCTATTCCTAGGGAAGCCCCCCTTGTGTTGGAGGAGAGCCAGCGTAAAGAGTGGGGATGAGCTACCAAGGTGATAATGGGTAGCCTTTCTGAGTTCCATTGAGGTTGCATTTTGTGGTTGGGAGTTTGTAAACATTAAATGCAAGTTTGAGAGGTAATAAGACCAATGACCAATTAACACATTATGATTCTCATAGGCAATCGCTTCAACAATCTAACTAATTCTTGGAAGACAACCAAAGTTCTCTTGGAAGGTGGAACGATGGAAGAGTTATAATAATTGAACTCGTGAATGTTAGAGGGTTTTCTCATCCATTGTTTTGGAACTCAAAAGTTGGAGTCAAATAGTTTCGAATTCGCATCAATCTAAGGTTCTAGATGAACCGGAAGCAAGTAACAGATATTGTAGTCAAAGCAAAAGAGGTATTTGATATTATAGCAATCAAGTCCATTGCAGAGTATTGAAGATCTATAAGATCCCTTTGTACTCTAGATTCCTTGGAATTCAATAAAGAGTTGAACAAGCCATTTATGTTCTGGAATTTTTCCACATTGGGCTCTCCAAGGTAAATCTTTATGTATGTTATTATGTGTGATTGTTGTTTGCTTCATTGAGTTCTCTACAATTAAATAGACTAACAATAATACACAATATCTAAGGAAATGCAAAAGAGTAAATAATTAAATTCTAAGTAGAAAGCTCTATGTTGGTGAAGGTTGATAAGAAAAAATGGTAGACTTGTGGATCAAAAAAAGCAGGGAAGCAAAGTGAAACCAAGAAAGGTGGAAAGAAGAAGTGGAAGGGGAAAGGAAAGAAGACAACAGAGGTTGCACATGAACACAAAGACCCTAATAACCATTGTAAGCATTGTTATGTGGATGGTCATACTAAGGAAATTTGTTGGAAGTTACACCTTGAATTCCATCCGAAGCACTTCAAGCAATAGCAAAAGAAAAAATTGTTGGTTATAGATGTAGAGCATAAGGTTGAAAGAAATTATGTTGTTGATGGTAGGGTTGTTTGCACCTTTGTTCAAAAGAAGTTGAATTTGAGCGGCCTCGGTCCTCAAGAAGAAAGTGAAGTTGATGATCTCTTGTGTCAAAATCCAACTTGAAAAGGCTAAATGTGGATTGTCTTTATATCCTATATCTCAACCAAATTTTATATCAACACAGCAAGTAGAGAAGCTTGGATTGGAGGTGCATGAACACCCTCATTTGTATCCTTTAGGATTTGTAAGTCAAGAAGTGGAGTGAGAGTTACCAAGCAATGTCAATTCAAACTTTCCATCAATGTAGATCTAATATCCTTGGATGTATGTGGAGTGATACTTGGAATCCCCCATATGTACATGAGAGATGTTGTGTTCGCATGAAGGGAAAACAAAAATGCTTGGTCAAGGATGCACAAACATTTTTCATTGATGCTCACAAAAGAAAATCAAAGTTCCCATTGATACCTACACACCAGGTTAGAAGGTTGATAAGCACAAACAAGAAGTTTGTGTTGTTCTTGAGGGAGAATCAGTAGAATGATGAAAAAATGGAGATTGAATCATCCTTACAAGGTTGTGATATGCCACAAAAGCAGCGATTGGAACATTAATTCAATCTTATAAAGAAGTGTTTCAAAAACCCAATGGACTACCACCAACAAGGAAAGTTGAACACAAGATTCAATTGTTATTGAAATCCCCATCACCTACCATTGGATTGTGCAAAGAATCTCTTTTGGAAGTAGATGAAGTCAAAAGATTGTTGCAACAGTTATTGGAGTAAGGAGTCATACGGTCAAACCCTTCACCTTGTGAGTCACCGATTATTATTGTTCCTAAGAATGATGGAGTTTGGAGGATGTGTATAAACTACAGAGCTCTTAATAAGATCACCATCAAGAATCGTTATCCAATGCCCCAAATAGATGAGTTGTTCAACAAGCTACAACAAACCAAGTACTTCACCAAATTAGACTTCAAATCAAGTTATCACCAAGTGCAAGTGAAAGAAGAAGACACTTGGAAGACATCTTTTAAAACATGGCAAGGACTTTATAAATGGTTAAATATACCTTTTGGTTTATGTAATGCACTAGCTACATTTATGTCTCTGATGAATGATGTGTTGCATCCATCTATAGATTCCATTATAATGTATTTGTATGGCATTTTGATATTTATATCTACTTGGGAAGAGTGTATCTCACATCTAAAGCAAGTATTGGAAACATTTAGGAAACATGAGTTGTTAGCAAATCTCAAGAAATGTCAGTTTGTTAAAAACACATTTGTTTACCTTGGGCATGTGATTAGGAGGTGAGGTAAAGATCCCATCCAACAAAGATCAAGGCCATCAACACATGGGCCACTCCTACCAACGTGACATAGGTATGAAGCTTTGTGGGAGTAGCCCAATATTTAAGAAAAGTTATTGCTTCATTTTCAAGAATTGTTGCATTGCTCCACATTGTGACAACAAATGTGTTTAGTGGGGGGAAATCAACAAAGGTTTTTTGAAGAACTATAAAGGAAGATCAATCAAGCATTGGTCTTTGTGATGCCTAATTTGCAGCAAACATCTAAGATTGAAACGAGTGCAAGTAGATAATACCATGGGAGTTGTACTCATGCAAGGACTAAGACATGTATGTTATCACTCTGAGCCTTCACGAAGCAATTCTAAAATATCCCACACATGATCAAGAGCTCTATGCATCGGTGCATGTTGTGAAGAAGTGGAAGCATTATCTACTAGAAAAGGACATTGTGGTTCATGTTGACCACCAACCTTTGCAATATTTGCTAAGTCAAAAAAAGTTATTGCGGGCAAGGCATTACGAATAGATGGGATTTTTACAACAATTCCATTTTGTAATCAAATGTAAGAAAGGCACAACTAAAAAAGTCATGGACGTGTTGTCTAGACCACTCAGGAAGAAGATTGCAGTTGTGGGAGGGATAATACAACTTGCACCATTCACCCACGAAGTTTCTGGGGATAAGTACGTGAATGATGTTGATTTTGGAGATGCCTATCAACAACTGAAGAATAAAACAATAGTTGCACTGGAAGAGAATGAATACCATCTTCAAGATGGATTATTGTACAAATTGGGCAAGCTTCACATCACACAAGTCTACAAGTATATTTGTGGTCATGTTCTTTGTAGCACTGGTAAACCAAGTCTCCAATAGGAAGCTAGGTTGTACATGCCATTCCTAGTAACCAACAAACCATGGGAGAGTATCTACATGGATTTTGTTAGAGGTTTACCAATGACTAGGTGAGGCCATGATCATTGTCCGTGGTTGTGGATCAATTTGGCAGGATGTGTGTGCCTATACCTTGTAAGAAGACCATTAAAGGACACGAAGTTGTGGAATTGTTCTTTTCAAATGTATGGGTACATTTTCAAGTAGTGGAATTGTTCTTTTCAAATATATGGGTACATTTTGGACTGCCTCACTCAATTGTCTCTAAGCAAGATTCAAGATTTTAGGGCAAAATTTGGACAAAATTCCAGACCACTCAGGAAGAAGAATGTAGTTGTGGGAGTAATAATACAACTTGCACCATTCACCCACGAAGTTTCTATGGATAAGTACGTGAATGATGTTGATGGAGATGCCTATCAGCAATTAAAGAATAAAACAATAGTTGCACTAGAAGAGAATGAATACCATATTCAAGACGAATTATTGTACAAGTTGGGCAAGCTTCGCATCACACAAGTTTCCAAGTATATTTGTGGTCATGTTCTTTGCAGCACTAGTAAACCTAGCAATAGGAAGCTAGGTTGCACATGCCATTGCCAATACCCAATAGACCATGGGAGAGTATCTACATGGATTTTGTTGGAGGTTTACCAATGACTAGGTGAGGCCATGATCATTGTTAGTGGTTGTGGACCAATTCAGTAGGATGTGTGTGTCTATACCTTGTAAGAAGACCATTAAAGGACACGAAGTTGTGGAATTGTTCTTTTCAAATGTATGGGTACATTTTCAAGTAGTGGAATTGTTCTTTTCAAATGTATGGGTACATTTTGGACTGCCTCACTCAATTGTCTCTAATCAAGATTCAATATTTTTGGGAAAACTTTGGACAACACCGTGGAAAAGAATGGATAGAAAGCTAAAATATTCAACAACATTTCATCCCCAAAACAAAGAGTAAACTAAATTTATTAACAAAATTTTGGTTCAATTGCTAAGAGGGTATAACCACAAGTATCCAAAGCTACGTTGTGAAGGAGTGCATTGCACCCCCGCCCTCCGCAATACTTCACCCCTTCTGGGAGCGCTTTTTGGGATTGCACTCCCTTCCAAAAAAATACTCCCTACCCATTCAAGGAGAGTCACTCCCTGAGCACCCTTGGGAGCTTAAAAAATGCTCCATGAGCGCTCTAGTGTGAGAGGGTGAAATTGGTTTTTTCTACTTGTGGGAACCAAGTGAAGGTTCCAAAATCTTGGTTTAGGCATGCTTAGGGTTCCTTGGTGGATTCAAACACTCACTCACTCCATTTTCTCTCATTATATTTCTCGTTTCACTCATATTTGCTAGGGTTTTGAGTGGGTTGTTTGCTAGTTGTTGAGTAGATTTGTGAGAGCTTGGAAGGGAGGTTGAAGGTTTCCATTTGTGACTCTGTGAGAGCTTGGAAGAGAGATTGAAGGCTGCCATAGTTACATTCAACCACCATTGGAAAGCTCAAGAGGTAGGCTCTAAAGCTAGCTCTTGTTTGTTTTTAATTTTTTTCAATGTGTTGTAAACTAATATATTTACTATGTTGAATGCTTGAATGTTCTCTGCTCCTACTCTTTGCCATTTACCCTTCTCTATCATTCTATTGCAAGCAGCAAGTTATTCTCAAGATTCAACAAGCATGATGGGTATGTCAATGTGGTTTATCCTTTTGGTTCCATTTTTATTATGATGGTGATGTTGGGACGCCAAAATACTAGTGATGGAGGGGAAGAACTAGAAGTAGGGGGCACAAATCATGGAGGAGGAAGAAATGGAAGTGGATGATGATAATGGAACTGACAGTGATGATGGATAGAAGCCCAAAGAGAGCTCAACACCCTTGTGGAAGTATGTGACAAAGCTTGGGGGAAAGAAAGAGGGTGGAACGAAAAAGCTTTATATGCTCCCACTGTCATACAACTTACATGGGTTCATACACCAGTGTGAGAAAGCATCTTTGTGAGAATGTGTCGATCAAAGATAGAAACAAATACAAGAAAGAAGAGGGGGGCACATAAAACAAATCCAAAAAATCAAGGGTTGAATCTAAGAGTCGAACCTTAGGCTCACAAAGAACGTTCGGTGGTTGATCCCCATCCGCCCATGCTAATCAATTCTCACATATGCATTCAAGGCATAGAACAATATCATATTTCCTTAACCAAGGTTGTAGGGATGACGTGGATGCAAAAATTTTCAGGTTTCTCAATGCATGTGGCATACCATTTCAAGATTCTTTTCTCAACCTATTGGCATGAAATGGTACAAGCCATCAACGGTGCCCATAAAGGATACAGGAGCCTCGAGTATGACAAAGCTAGAACCATGGGGCTTGAGAGGGAAAGAGCCAAAATCCATAGTGCTCTAGGACAATTTACAAACGATTGGAACAAATATTGGGTATCCATTGTATCTGATAGTGGGACAAATGTTAAAGGCAACCCATCGATAAATATTCTCGCTGTGTCCACTATCTACTAGTGGTGTAGTCTTCCTCTCAGCCCATGACTACTCAGATCGTTACAAGACTCGTATTAATATTGCAAAACCCTTAATTAAAACCATTCAAGAGACTGGGTCGTACAATGCATTAAAGTCATCATTGATAATGCAGCTAATTGTAAGGAAGTAAGAGCAATAATTGAGGATATGTACCCTAACATATTTTGGTTAGGGTGTTTGGTTCACACATTAAACCTCTTGATGCATGATATTGTTAAGATGAAGGACCATGACTATAAATGGATTGGTGCATTGTACGAGAGGGAATAAAATGACAAAATTTATTACCAATCATAGCATGGCCCACCACATTTTCCACAATCACTCTAAACTGGAGCTACTAAAGATTGCAAAGACCAGATTTGCTAGCTATTACCTCACCTTCAAGGGTCTTTTGAAGGTAAGAACGACATTGGCTAGTATCGTCTCAAGTGATTCATGACAGGGTTCGAAAGGCATGGTTGCATCAGCATTTGATAGACATGAATTTCATGAGGTTGAGGACAGTGCTTGATGGTCAATTTTGGCAACGGGTTAGGTATGTTCTATAGTTCACCAAGCCCATTTATAGTATGATTTGGCTTGCAAATATAGATCAGCTGGAGATTGGAGAGGTGTATGAAAGAATGGAGAATGCTAGGCCAAATCAAAGACATTGTTGAGTCGAGATATGCAATCTTGTATGATCATATCTATAAACATGTGGTCCAAAGGTGGGATAATCTAAATGTTCCACTCCATGCCCTAGCATATGTCCTTACACCCAAATATCATTCTCCATCTCAATTGGCCCAACTAGCATCTGGGAGTGAGGTTAGGAGAAAACCACACACAAATCCAAAGGTACAAAATGGGTATACGCTCGCATTAGACAAGTTGGTTCCTAATGAAGAGGAGTATGCTCAAGTGTGAAACCAATCGACCAAGTACATCAGTGAACATGGATTCTTTGCTAACCTGCATGCAACTAAAGATCGATATAGGTTGAATCCTATCGAATGGTGGAACATGTATGGCTCCTCGACCACACATCTACATCAATTGGCAATGAGTGTGCTTTCACAGGTTGTTAACACTTCTTCTGCAAAGAGGTGTTGGAGCACCTACGACTTCATCCACAACATGAAGAGAGACAACATGAACGTAAACCAGGAAAAAAGCTTGGTTTATGTGCATTATAACTTGAGGTTGTTGTCCCATTATTGTGAGGCGATGAAGAATGATGGAACATATGTGACTTGGAACAATAATCCAAAGGAAGCTAATTTGGAGGATGGAGCCATAGTTTTAGAATGCTTAGAAGCTAAACTTTTGGGTGCTCATGATGGTGATCGTATTCATGAAGCAGACATGCCACCCCCATCCACTAGCAAGTTTCCAAATGCAGGAGATTTTCCTTTAGCTACACAACGTCCAACATTGCAAGGGAGCCATGTAGCTATTGGTCATGTTCCACGAACACTTCCACCTATTCCTACTCCTCTTCTTCATAGATCAAGGGAAAAGAAACTAAAGTTTCTTGTGGCAAGAGGTAAGCTTAGTAGATACTAGATCTCTTTCTCTTTTTCATGTTTACAGTTGTCTCTAGACTCAGTACTTTGTCTTTATTATGGCCTATTTTGTAAACACTATATGACAATTTAAGTTTGAACTTTGAACTTTGAACATACCTTTGAACTTTTGACTGCATCTTACAACTCTTTGATAACGAATATGATGCTCTGTTTCATTTTGTGGTTGATGTTATATGTTCCAATTTGTTGATGACAAATTTTATATGTTGAAACTTGAAGGTTGATGTTGTGGTTGATGATTGATCATTTGATGACAATGGTATAAGTCATAACTACTAGATGATTGATGTTTTATGTGTACTACGTGGTCGATGCTTTAATGATCATCATTAATCCAGTAGTTAAATCTATGTTTCCATGTTTTCTGCATGTTTTTTTAATATATGCATCAAAATATGTATTATATAAAAACCACTCCTGGAAGCATTTTGAAAATTGTGTTTCCCGCTCCCTGCTCCCAACAACCTTGATCCAAAGTCAAGGGATGCACAGCTAGTATATATTCAGCATCCTCATAACAAGGCAGTACGTTCTTCCACCCAATAATCCCCTTGTGTAGCTTGTTTTGGTTATTTGTCACCATCACTCTTTGATGTCGTTTATGGGAAACAGAAAGAGAATGAGCAGGAAATCACGAGGCGGATAGAGAAAACAAGTTCAATGACAAGATCGAATAAATTCATCAAGTGCAGGAGCAGTTGAAGCAGAGTCAAGAGAAGTACGAGCTTTGATATGACTAGCATAGGACCGATCATAAATTAACTGTTGGAAACAAAGTATGGCTCTATCTCATCAAGGAGCAACTGAAAGGGACAGCGAAGAAAACAAAACCGTTGAGATATGGAACATTTGAAATATTGAGCAAATCAATTACAACACTTTCATGCTGAGTCTACCTATGTCTATGAGGATGTTTTTTAGTGGTGAATGTGGAGAACTTGCATTTGTTCGAGCCTTCCATGTTAGACAAGGAAGGAGAAGGGAAAGTACTACCATCAGTTGAAGATTTTTCCTTCAAAGCACTCTAAGAGCTGGAGGAGGATTCAATACTGCAGACGAAGGTTCATATTACCCACAAAGGTCTGCAAGAGTTATGGCAGATTGCACTCAAACAACAGTTACGGAAGAAGGCAAAATGGTATGAGAGGGACAGAATCACTAAATTGTTTCCTCATCTTCTTCATTAGTAAGCTTTTGGGGACCTGAGTATAAAACAGAATGGCTAGAAATCGCTCTGATCTGTTCAATTGGGAAGGTATGATCTACAATGGATCATGAAGTATTAAACAAAATGGCTAGAAAATGCTGGGTTTGTTTGACAAGGAGTTGTCACTAAGGTCTTCATTGACAAGGAAGGTGACCAACAAGAGTGTTGCCAACAAGGTAACTCACTGACAAGAAGTTTGTCAACGAGGTGTATTACCAACAAGGTAGACAACCAACAAGCAAGTTATCGACAAAGGGGGTCATTGATAAAGCAGAGTCATTGACAAGGAAAGATTGTCAACAAACAAGAAATTCTTCCCTGATGTACATGACAGCCACCATGGCCAATTAGGAGCAATGGCAAGCAGGCATGTGTCCATTCTGGAAAGCAGTTGTTGGAATGGTCTAAGTGATTGTTGGAAAACGATCAGAGTTCTCTTTGAAGGTGGAACATTGGAAGGGTTATATATAATTGAACCCACGAGTGTTAAGGGGTTCACTCATCCGTTTTTTTGGCACTCATAAGTTGTGACAGCAGAGTTTCAGATTTGCACCAGTGTAAAGTTCTACTGGAGCTAAGAGGAGGTAGCAAATATTGAAGTCAGAGCAAAAGAGGTATTTGATATTGTAGCAGTTGAGTCCATTGCACAATGTTGAAGCTCTATAAGAGCCCTTTGTAATCTGAATAACATGAAATTCAATAAACAGTTGAGAAAGCCATTTCCATGCTAAAGTTTTCCCACGTTGGGATCTCCAAGGTAAATCTTTGTGTCTGTTGTTGGCAGTTGTATGTGATTGTTGCGTGTTTGCATTGAGTTCTTTGGAATTAAATATGCAATAAAATTGATACATAATAGCTAAGGAAATGCAGAAGAGTAAATAATTAAAATTCTAAATGGAAAGATCTGTATAGGCGAATTGTGTTGGCCATAGGTTAAGCAATCACAGATCTGTTGGTTTGTTACAAATAGAGGCATGTTCTTGAGTCAAATAGTGCATTCTCATTGGATAGAAGGAACATGCAATATACAATGCATGTAGAGAAAATTGTCTACATTGCTCAACAAAGACATTTTATGAAGGCGACGTGTTTCCCAGTCTACATTCATCCTATTAAACTACTTGTGGTGGGTTCAAAACTAATCCTAGCAAGAAATCTACCAACAGTCAATGGAGAAGTTAATGAACAACTCAAGCTACACCACACAGCCATGAGGATTGGACTCAATCTAAACCCACAACAGCTTGCATGCCAAAAAGAACAGCTGTACCACCCAATCCAATCTCAATAGCACTTTTCAAGATGCAACATGTGCAAAACTCCATAAAACATCACCCAAAAAGGTCAACAGAAAATCTTAGAAACAAAGATTCAATATTGGGATGCCAAATGCTAGTGTTGGGATACCTAATCTTACAAGTAATGGAAAAATTAGCACAAACAATGCAAGAAGAATCAACTTGCTGAACATAAACAAGGAAGAATCGACAAGAAACAACAATGCAAGAACTATACATTCAGGATGGGTATGACAATAAGCTCTTATATTGTGAATACACTTGATGGATGTGATGTAGGACAAATTAGAGAGAGGTCTGAATGTCTAGTAAGTACATGGTACACTCCACAAATGTACTACTATATGTAGAACAAAATATCTAACAAAAACAGTGTATGGCGAATAGCAACAGCAAAAAAAGTGAACCTCCTAGTGCCAAACCAAGCTCTGACACCATTCGTTGTGCACCAGAGATGGAGAAAAGTGAAGGAATTTAAAACAAAGATCCTAAAAAGTTCATGTTAAATTTTCATCAACCCAGCACCTGGCAATTTATTTCCTAGCAAATACCTTGCTGTAATAAACGTATTAAGCAGATTCACTGAATAAAAACACCGCTGAATTTTAAAGATTTACAGAAATAAATCAGCAGAAGTAAAACAGGAAACGAAACACATTTGCACACGTAATTTCTGGGTAAATACCCCGGGAAAAAAACCCCAAGGAAAAACCAGTACTGTGATGATTTTATTATTATAAAATCTGGGCTCCCATCCTGGGATAATGGCCCACCTGAGGAAAAATACAAAACAGCAAGAATAGCCTATCACACCTCAAGATCTGTCCTTCGATCTTGCTGGCCATTACTTCCTTTGCTTCCCCTTGCTTCCTTCCTCGGACCCTGCCCCTGCACACTTGGATGAAAGTCCTTCTCCACCCAATCAATGAGATCTCACTATTTCACTCTGTGTGTGTCTCCTCCTCTCACCTTAGCTGCCTTTTATAATATTGAGTTTACCCTAAATCCAAAACCCTAGATCTCCAAAGTGATCAATGGCTGAGATTATATCTCACCAACACTTGAGATCAATGGTTAAGATTTAATTTAATTCACTAATGCCAAAAACTTAAGCATTTCCTTATATTAAACTCAATTAATTATAAGAAGGCATTCACTTTAATAATTACTTTAATAAAGTGAATTCCGAAGTCCTCAGAGGTATTAATGACGACTTCCACATGTTAGACACAAAACCAATGTGGAAGTACCTATCCGATGCTACAAATATCAACAGTTCCAAGCCAAAATATATGAAGAATTTCCTCATGAAAAACCACAGACAATATTTCCATTAACCCTGGGCTTGTATGTATACTTGTAAGAAAACTATACACTTGCTTGCAGGAATGAATGGGAGGCCTTTTATAGGTGAAGGCCTCTTAGACAAACAACACCATATATAATCAACAAAGGAATCACTATATGAGATACAAATTACAAGTGAAACCTATATGGGAGTTACAATCCACTAAAAACAAAACCCAATAAAGACAACTACTAAGGCTGAAACTCAGATTTACAGAGCCCTTAGCCCCATGAGACTCATCAGGTTGCATGCATGGATTTGTTGTTGCCTCGATCAATTAATAACTGGCATATCTTTTTACATTCTGAAATACAAACAATCTAAAATAATTGCTATCATCAACACAAGGGAAAAGCATGGACACTATCACAGTGCAAAAAAGCTTTGTTACATGCAAGATTTTAGGCTGCACTGATTCAGCATAATGGTTATCACCATCATGTATAGACGATAAGTCAAACGTGACACTGACCAATATTTCTGGCGAAGAATATATTAACTTTTACCTGAATCTCTGGCTCAGCTACCACATACTGCTTTAAAAGCCTGTCACCAAAAGCACGGGAGACAGCAAGAACCCCACCAACACGCCACGTGCCTATATCAAAATGTTAATTGTTGGTTTTATTGCATATAAAAGTTTCTTTAGTAATACAGCATCAAATGATCTCTAGATTAAGAGTAAAACGTCATATTTATTTCCAAAAATAACTCAAAACTTTAAGAGAGCACTCATTTCCCAACTTCTTACCAGCCCACATAACAAATCCTCCAGCATCCTCAATTCGTTGACGCTCATCAGTTTGATTTGGTTTATGGTCCCTAGAAAGAGCAACAGCTGCTCCAACAAATAGCAAAGTCCAAGTTCAGCTACATATGGAAGGCAATAACTGGCAGATGATAAATAAATGTTAAAGAGAAGTTTTAATCATCAACAATCTGCAAGAAATATGGAGAGAACAAAGTGCAGCATCACGGTAATCCTATCAATCTCTCCATGGTGAGATTTTGAAAACCTTTAGATGGCTTCCCCTTGACTCTTGAGGTTAAATATTAGTCATTAAGTTACAAAAGTACACCACTGAGTACACCACTGATTTGCATTGATGACAGGACAAGAAGACAGACAAGACGGCTCTCTCATATATGTCTAGGTCAACCAAATTACAGAGACAAATAGCATTACTTAGTAAACATTTAAAGGATAAAATCCATCCATATGTTTTAAGTTTTCCTCTTTGAGAGCAATTTCCTATATTCAAACTTGCAATGATACAAGTCTTGTATTATGGAAAATTTACAAGAGTCCTATTTAATGTACCTATTACCCACCAAGTTGCACTAGGATGGACTTGCAGTTGAGCCACCAATATTGAACAAGGAATTGTTCAAAATCAGAGTTCAGAAGTCCAGCCGGCCATTATGGCCCCTTTTTTACTTCTTCTCCATACCGCATTTCCATACCCCCCATGGGAAATTGTAATAAGGTGAGTTAGCATGATGAAATTTGTAAAAGGCTTAGCCCCCTAAGACTTAAACGTGAGTACATTAATCTAGAGTGTTTTTTTTACTTATTAATTATATCTTGCTTGAAAAATTTTAAGCAAGTTATAATTTCTGAGTTTTTTCACTCAATCACCTCCAAAACTGGAATGTGTATTGATGGTAGGCCTTAAGGTATATTACCATGCTAGTCATCATTTTTTAGTCATATGGAAATTGCGCTAGTCCCCCTTAGGAATTTTTAATGTTTTCAGTTAATAAAAAATTTCCTGCAAAAATGGGATATATTTTAATTGTAAATAATGTATAAGTTGAATAAGTGGTACTAGGAGGCATCATATGCCTTAGGGGTACTCGTTTTCTTGCTTAGAGTACCCACTTTGTGAGTGAAAATAGTGATTTTTAGTCACTTATAATCAATTTTACTCACAAAAAATCAGCGAATGTTATTTTTTGGGAAACATGTCGGGGACATATTTTGAGTCAACTCACCCTCTCTTTTAGTTAACTAGGCCTTGTTGGCATCCAAGAGAGAGTCATGGGTGAGTTATTGATTAGTTAGCTTGAGATTCGTGAGATTCTCCAAGTGAGGTGCGCCCCTCTTGTGGAGATGTGGTGCCCTCATGAGGAGGTGCACCTACCTCTTGAGAGGTGGCGCCCTCCTCCTCTCCTCCTTGTTCACATGTGTCAACCTCTTGGAGTTTGGAGAGAGATGGGAGTTTGGGGAGAGATGGCAACCTATCTCTCACACTTGGCTCACTTTACCTCTCCAAGTGGTGCACCCTCCCTCTCCATGTGTTGTGCCCCCCTCTCTTGGAAACTCCACCCTCTTGCTATATATTAAGGCATTCTCTCCCATTGCAAACTAGAATTGGAGACCTGGGATTATGTTGTTGTAATGCTTCTAAGCTTATTGGAATAGAAATAAAGAAGACTTTGGAGGTCATACCTGTGTGTTGTGCAAATGTGTGGATGCCCATTCTTCCATTTGATGTGTTGAGGTGACGGTAAATTTGATTTCTTGCAATTATTTTGTTTAATTTGTCCTTGAATGATAAGATATTAGTAAGCTAGTTTGCATTTCTAAATCTTATTATTTCTAGCATATGTGATTTAAGATTTCATGCTCTTCTTGCTTGACTAACATGTTTTCTAGATCCCATGTGTAGGAAGTGGGTGCACCCACCTTTGACAAAGTATTTTGCAGGATCTTTCTAAGTTTGCAGGGCCTTGGATTGGAGGAGTGGAGGATTCTAGCTTGAATCTCCATCATCTTCAACCTACTTCTACCAAAACAATTTCCCTCTACAATACACCAAGAGAGCTCCATGGCCCAATCTCTTTCCATCTGGCACTCTTTTCTCTCTTTCTCAACAAATCTAAAATGTCTTTTGGTTACCATTTCATGCATAGCTAGATCTGATTTATCATCTAGATCTTTAAAGTTTTAGCTTGCATGCAAAGTAAAGTTAGATCTACCTTTTACTTTCAAAATTTCAAGTAGATCTAGCATGCTAAACTTCATCTTTTAGTAAGTTTTAAAGCAACATTTTAGAGGGCTGAAAGATAGTTTAGTTTCAAGAGCTTTCATTTTTATATCTAGCAATTTAAGTGTCATTAGTTTGTTGTCGTAAAACAGAAAACCAAAGATCCTAAGGAAACAAGTTTTCTAGCTTACTTTCCCTAGTTAATTTTCACTTGTTTTCAGTAATTTCAACTTAGCAATTTTGGGGTTTTTCTAACATTGTTCCAAGACACTTTTAAAGTGTTTTTGGGCATCTTTTGCTATCTTTTGCTTGCTGTTTTTTGCAGGTTAGTGGACAGCCAACAAGAAGTGGTGCCAAATGTTTCCGGATTCGGACTATCTGGGACCCCCGAAAGCACCCCTTTCATCAATAAACTCTTCTGAAACTTGTAAAAACTTGTTGATCTCCCTTAATGAAGGATCACAAGTCTTCCCAAACAAGATATTGTAACCAACATCAATAAAATCAGCGGGCTACACAGTACCCAGTCTTCATCCCCCCTGGGGGATCGGTGTCTTGTGTGATTGTCTCATTTTTTGCCATTTCTCATTTGCTTTCAATTTTCAATAAGTTAAAAAGATAAAAACAAATAATAAAATCAATCACAACACCGCAAAACAGTTAGATTAGTTTCAATTTTGTAGAGTAGATTTCAATTTCTAGATTAACTTAGTTTAGTTTCCTTTTCGCAATTTACTTTTCTATAATTTCAATTTGGAAATAAGCCATCCCCTCAACTTCTATAATTTCAATTTGGAAATAAACCATCCCCTGTAATTTCAAGAGGACTAAGCTAGAGCCCACAACAGAGAAGAGCATCTTTGTTGGGTATAGCGAGACCTCAAAGGATTTTCGCATATACATCCCCTCTTTGAGGAAGACAGTTATGCGACGGGATGTGAGATTTGAGGAGGATAGAGGCTTCCATAGGTCACGAGATATGGAGCAGGGGGAGAAGTCAGCGCCTCAAACTTAGGTGAGTCCTTCACGGAGCATAGTGACACAGAGTTCAGGACCACCTGTTTCAGGGACTATTGGTCCACATGTGACAGGGTCACAGGTTACTGGTTCACAGGATATTGTTTCTCGGTCTACTAGTTCGCATACTACCTCAGGATCATCTTCAGGTACACAGTCTTCAGGTGGTGGGATTGAGGAGGAGTCCCCTCCACATGGTGCTACTTCAAAGAAGAGGAAGCCCAAGTGGCTTCAGGACACTTTGAAGGAAGCACAAGGTTCAGTGGGGAATCCCAGGCAGACTGTGAGGGAGAGTAAGCCTCCTAAGAGGTTTTGCAGCTATCTTGTGATGGTGAGCAACATCGGAGAATCCGAGCCTTCCACTTTTGAGGAGGCAGCAGGTCAGTAGGTCTGGAAGGACGCCATGATGGAAGAGTATAGTTCCATCATGAAGAATGATGTTTGGGAGGTGGTTCCGAGACCTGAGGGGAAGTCAGTGGCGACTTCCAGGTGGCTCTACAAGATCAAGTATGTTGTTGATGGCAACATTGAGAAGTTCAAAGCTAGGTTTGTGGCTCGGAGGTTCTCACAGGTAGAGGGAGTTGACTATGATGAGACCTTCACTCTAGTTGCCAGATATACCTCGATCAGGGCAGTGATCTCCATTGCAGCAAAGATGGGTTGGAAGATCCATCAGATGGATGTGAAGACCGCATTTTTGAATGGTCTCATAGAGGAGGAGGTGTACATTGAGCAACCTCGGGGCTTTGAGGTGCATTGGGAGAGATTCTCATGTATGCAGACTAAAGAAGGCGTTGTATGGGATGAAGCAAGCTCCTAGTGCTTGGTATTCCAGAATAGATACATACTTGCAGCAAATGGGTTTCGAGAAGAGTGAGGCGAATCCCAACTTATATTACATTTTGGTTGGAGAGGATCATCTCATTCTTGTGCTATATGTGGATGATCTCTTCATTACAGGGGCTAAGAGACTCATAGTTGGTTGCAAGGAGAGCCTTGCTTCAGAGTTCGAGATGAAAGACATTGGTTCGATGCACTACTTAGGATTGAAGGTTTGGTAGGAGCCTCGACACATCTTTTTGGGACAGGGCAGATACATGTTGTTGATATTTTGAGGAGATTCTAGATGGAGAACTGCAGATGTCCACTCCTGTGAGAACTAACTGGAAGAAGCTTTGTTCTTCCGGGTCAAAGTTTGTTGATCCCACGTTGTATCGTCGGTTGATTGGTTCGTTGATGTATCTGGTCAACACTAGACCAGATCTTTGTTTTGTTGTCAAGTCATTTAGTCAATTCATGGTGGATCCTCGGAGAGTACACTGGGTGGCAGTAAAACATGTGCTCAGGTACCTTATGGGTACAGTGGATTATGGCCTGAACTATGGGAGAGGGGATGGAGTTAGATTGATTGGCTACACTGATTCAAATTGGGCAGGATGTGCCAGTGACAGAAAGAGTACCATCGGTTGTTGCTTTGGATTGGGCTCAGCAGTGRTGTCTTGGTTCAGTCGGTGGCTTTGAGTTCTGCAGTCAGGCTAGTTGTGAGGCCATTTGGCTTCGCAAGTTATTGGTTGGGATATTTGGTGTGCAGATGAGGCCCACAGTGCTACTGTGACAATCAGAGTTGCATCAAACTCTCTGAGAATCCAATTTTTCATGACAGGTCTAAACACATCGAGATTAGATATCACTGTTGAGATTTGGGTACCTTGCAAAGTGGTCCCCTTGTGGTTTTGGGCCTCTAACCACAAGAGGGAGATGTTTGTATCATTGTGCCATGTACTTTATGTCTAACTTCACTTTGACATGGGAGATTTAAGTCAAAAGTGAAATTTGGTCATTTTAGCCTAAAGTGACTATTAATTCACTTTGTGGGTGAATTGGGGGACATAAAGTGAACTATGGAAACTTAACCCAAAGTGGGTTTTGAGTTGAGATTCTTTTGGAGAGATCTCAACCATGGATTAGAGATGGCTTGGAGTGATCCTATCCATTCATCTTTTAGGTTTCCTTATGATTCCTTAATAAGGGCACATAGGGCATTTGGAGGCTCATTCACTTGTATGTTCACCAAGAGAGTTGGGAGAAGGGCAAGAGGATGGGAATGGAAGCATTAAGAGTGGGACGATTGGGCGCCTCCATCCATGGAGGGCTCATGGAGGCTTAGGCCCTTATTATTTGTTGGTGTTGGTTATTGCTTGGAAGAGGGCGCACCACTAGCAGGCACTAGAAGGACTTGTGCTATCTCAGATATGTTTGGTTCATGTTGGAGGAGACACACAACAAGTTGTTTGTGTAGAAGGGAATCTTCATTGGACCAAGGAGGAAGGAGGGCGCATCACTTTAGTGGATAGAGAAACAAGGGAAGAGGGCGCACTAAGCTTGGGCGCATTTCTCTTCTTGGAACTCCAAAGTGTCTCGTGAGGAGTTGCTATTGTATCAAATTCCATTGTATTAGCTTACTTGTTGTTTTCACTACTTGAGATCATCATTACGTATACTTTCATTCCAAATTGGTTTTCCCAGAGGGGGTTTTATCCAGGGGCATGTTGACCAAAAATACTTGTGTTCATTTCATGCATGCTTAGAGTATAGATCAGCTTGTTAGAGTTGTAAAGATCAAGAGGAGTGTTATTTGTTTGAGTATATTGCATGTGCTAACATTGGGGTATGAAAACACTTGCAAGGGAACCTCAAAAGAGCACTTAACCATAAAAATTATTAGCAAAAAGTTACTTCACTGTTTGTTGTCCTAAAACAACATCAAAGGACAGTCTTGGAGATTGAAACTTAGAGCCAAATTTCAAGTCAAGGACAGACCTGTTTTGGAAACCTCATAGTACCTCGAATTTCTTCAATCACTTCATCCGAGATTATGTTCAGAGAGAAGCAATTGAGCTACAGTATCTCTCCACAGATGAGCAGGTGGCAGACATCCTCACAAAAGATTTGGGGAGAGGGAAGTTTGAGCCTTTCAGAGATAAGCTTGGGGTGGTGAGGAACGCTTTCCTCGATAAGAGGGAGTGTTGAATTAAATTAATAAAGTACCAAAGACAAGTGTTTCTCATCACTTAGGCGCCTAGGGGTGAGAAAGTATCCAATGTGGTCCCTAGCACATTAATTTTATGAGATATGAAATTAAATGAGACTTTATGAAAGTGAAATGAAATGGGTGAGTGAAAATTCATTTCATCTCAACCATCCATCTAATCTATCCTCCACCGTTAGATTAGATGTCTCTTCACCTTCCCTCACGAGGTCGAATTAGGGAAAGGGCACCCCATTCACTTGGTATTCTTCTTCATGCAATTTGGAGAGAGCAAGCAAGAGAGAGTCGAGCTGAGAAAGAGCAGGGCATGTTGCAACAGAGTAACAACAAGTGTTGCAGCAGAGTTACAGCGAGTTGCAGCAGAGTAACAGTGAGTAACAGCAGGTGGAATAACAGCACAGAATTCGAAGGAGAAGGTACAACACGTATTGGGTCGTACCGTATGGATATGAGCAAGCCGTACAGTAGAAAGTTGGCACATAAATTGAGAAGGTTAGTAGCACGTTTTTATGGGTGTGTTTGGCATAGAAATCAAGGAACCCAGTTGCCATTAATTTTTGGAAATCAGCAACAGCAGACATGCACGATTTTTGAGACAACTATACCACAATAAATGCAGTGACAACCGTACATAGTACAGATTTATTTGCACAAAAATCGAGGAGTTGATTAGCACGCATTTTGAGAATATGTGTGGGCATAGAAATCGAGATAAGTCTGTGTATTAATTCTGAAGAAGATTGTTGTAAGAAATTCTTTCTCAGAGCTCTGCATATAATAAAAATCCCCTCTCTCACTGGTTTTCCCCTTGTGGGTTTTTCCTATTGATGATTACAGCTGCGTGAGACATCCTCCAAGATACAGACTGAGTGAGTCGACCTGAGAGAGAGCCCATGAGATAGGTGTGTGGTTCCTCTCTCAAACGGAGATGGAACGTTGTGCCCCTGTGTGGGTGAGGAAGCCCATGAGTTGGGTGTGTGGTTCCTCTCTCAAACGGAGATGGAATGTTGTGTGCCCCTGTGTGGGGAAGCCCATGAGTTGGGTGTGTCATTCTCTCTAAGATGGAGATGAAACGATGTACTGGTCTCCTCTGTGCAGAGAGTTGAGATGATGTGATACTCCAGATGATTCTCCTGTGAGACGCAGTGAGAAAGCGATCTGCTGAGTTGGATGTGCCTGTGGCTGAGCACAGGTGAACGTGATCCTAGTGGCTGAGCACTAGTGAGTGTGATTCTCCTGTGAGACGTAGCCAGATAGATGTGGACGTCCCTGTGGATGAGCACAAATGGATGTGCCCCTGGTGGTTGAGCACTAGCAGGTGTATGAGATCCCTTGCTATATTGTCCAAGAGTCAGACTTACCTGTAACCCTATTTGTGATGTAAAGGGTACAGGTCGGCCCCACCATAAAGTAAAAGATAATTAATGTAAAAGATAATTAATATGGTAATTATTAATTATATTGTGAGTTATTGAGGTCGGCCCTGTTGTGCCAATAGACACTACTTTTGATAGGCTCAGACTAATATAAATAAAGGTAAATTCCCCATTGAGGAATCATAACACAAGTGTGAGTTTGGAAATTTCAGCAAGTACTTTTTCTTGAGAAAAGTGTGCACCTCTCTTGGGCTCTAGTCTTCTAGGGTTTTGTGAGCACCCTTTTGTGTGTTAGGTTTATGGTGTGGGAGGTCTTTCTCTTGAAGAATATAGCAAAGGATTCGTTGGGTTTTCTTCCCTTGTTGAGAAGGGTTTCCCAGGATACTTCTTGTGTACTTGTGCATGGTGTTTTCTTCTTGTGATCTTGGTTGTTGCAACAAATTGTTAAAGGTGAAATTGCAAATGTCTATGGTTCAAGTAAAATGCTAAAATTGGAATGATCTCCATGCTTGAGCCTAGCTTATTGAAAAATCAACATGGTTTCAGAGCATAGGTCTTGAAGAACCCCTGCACAAGTATTTAAAGCTAGCAGTCCCTCTTTTTCTGCAGTTTCGTACGGCCTCTAGGGTTTGTTGCAATTATGTACGACCCTCCTTCTCTGAGGTGTTTCAGCCTCTAATACTTGGACGTTGAGGCTAACTTTGGCATACAAGGGTACCGCCTTCTCTAGCGCACCTCCAGAAACTCTCAGAGTGAAATTCCAAGCACTTTGAATTTTTGACCCTAGGGTTTCTAGTGTTTGGCAATTTTCTGTTGAATTTTGGTTTTAGGGTTCCTACAGCTCATTGAAGGAACATTTCAGCTCACCAGCATTCCTGTGACACTCTTAAGGCTTATTGTTGGCAGTCATAAGCCCAACAAAACCTAAGGTTGCTAGTCTAACCTAGCCATTAGGTTTTCTAAGTCCAGTTGGCGAGAGTTTGTGAACAAATCTGAAAATATGAAGAACAGACCTTAGTGGAAGATAGGCTTGATGGATCAAGCAACTTCAGCTCCTGGAAGTCAAAACTTCACATCACCCTTGAAGAAGATGACCTTTGAGTGTGATACAAAAGACTTTACCAGAGACAACTATTGATGAAGAGAAGGAAATAAGAAAGGAAGAAGACGTCAAGGCAAGGAAAATAATCATCTACTCAATAAGAGATCATCTCCTACCTCGTATTGCCAACCTGAAGACAACTTATGAAATGTATGAAGCATTGAAGAATATGTTTGAGAGTGACAACACCCTCAAAGCCCTTACCTTAAAGGGCCAGCTTCAAAGTATCAAGATGACAAAAGGTGATACAGTTGCTACCTTCTTTATAAAGATATTAGAGATCAAAGATCAGTTAGGTGCCATTGGAGAAGACATATCTTACAGAGAACTTGTTTTGACCACTCTCAACAATCTTCCAAAACACTGGGAACCTTTTCTTCAAAGCATCAATGGAAGGGAAAAACTACCCACTTTTGATCGTCTTTGGACAGACTGTACCCAAGAAGAACTTAGACTTAGAAATAGAGGAGTGGAAGACTCCCCTGATGACAACCATGCTCTTGCACTTCATACAAAGAAAGGAAGAAGATTCAAAAGAAACTTCAGACAAACATTCAGAGATGAGAAGACTCCATCCGCTTCAGGTTATGATCAGAGAAGAGATATATCAGAGATCAAGTGCTTCAGATGTGACAAATATGGACACTATGCAAGAAATTGTTCGACTAGGAAGAAAGGAAGACATTATGCTTTCGCCGCTGACATTGATCCAGACCCACCTCAAAAGGATGAAGATAAGAGAGATGAGAACTACTTCCTATAAACCAAATTCAAAATTAAGCATGACTACAGACCCAGGTAAATTGTTCGATTTAATCATTAAACCTATAGTTGATTGCATTCTTAATAAGTGAAGGGTATTATCTCTAGTGTGGGAGCCCTCATGACTTGGACCATTATCCGTGGTACAGGAGTCCAAACCTTTATTGATTGATTATTATGCTAGAAGTCATAAAATACTAAAGAGTCATTAGAGCACCTAAGAAGACATAAAATATCTAGCAAACAAGTAAAAGAAGAAGGAAGAAACATTACCTTCTCCCCTTCAGCAGTTCAAAGGGAGACAATTATTGATCGAGTTGCTCTAGTTGATATTCCTAGAAACATTGCAGTAGGCCATGAAAGGCTTGTCTAAACTCGACAAACTCTGCAAGGGGCAAAGGGACATGCAACTAATGGAAGTGTCTAGAAATATAAAGCAAGATTTGTAGCCAGAAGATTCCCACAAATAGAGGGAGTTGTCTATGATAAGACATTTGATCCAGTAGCTCGATACATTCCCATCCATACTATCATCCATGAGTTGGAAACTACATCAGATGAATGTAAAGACAGCCTTTCTCAATGGTGAGATTGAGGAAGAAGTTTACATCGAGCAGTCAGAAGGACTCGTGATATACGACGAGAAATCTCATGTGTACAGGTTGAAGAAAGTCTTGTATGGACTAAAGTAGTCACCACTCATGCTTGGTACGAAAAGATGGATGGATTCTTGATGAGTTTGGGTTTCAACAAGAGTGTTGCTTATCCAAACCTATATTATTACATTGTTGGTGACGAGAGCCTGATTTTGGTGACTTATTCAAGAAGCCTTGTTGTTGGATACAAGCAAGCCTTGACTTCTAGTTTCGAGATGAAGGATTTGGGTATGATGCACTACTTCTTGGGACAAGAAGTATGGCAGAGGATTGATGAGATTTTCCTAAGTCAAGGAAAATATCCAGTGGGGATATTAAAGAAGTTCAGTATGACAGAATGCAAATCCATGCCTACATCGATGGTGATGAAGAAAATAAATGATGATGATTCAGATGAAATTGATCCACGGCTGATTGGATCACTGATGTATCTGGTTAACACCAGACTCGATATATGCTATGTAGTGAATGTACTTAGTCAATTCATGAGTCAGTCGAGACAGACTCATTGGACAGCAATGAAACATGTATTGAGATATCTACGAGGCACAGTTGGATATGGCCTGAGATATGCCTCCAGTGTAGACTTGAGTTTGCAGGGATATGTCGATTGGGCAAGGGAGCACAGTGGACCGGAAGAGCACGTCTGGTTGTTGTCTTACCTTGGGGTCTGCCATGGTTTCCTGGTGCTGCAGGAAACAAAGCTCTATGGCCTTGAGCACCACAGAAGCAGAGTATATAGCAATGAGTGTGGTACTCCGCGAAGTAATGTGGTTTCGTAAGCTTCTGACAAATTTATTTGATCATGAGATGGATCCTATTATTATTGTGATAACCAGAGTTGTGTGAAGCTCTCTGAGAACCATGTGTTTCATCAAAACACATTGAGATAAAATATCATTATACCATAGACATGATGCAGAGGAAAGCAGTACACGTGCAGTAACTTCCTACACATGAGCACACTGCAGATATCTTGCCAAGACAAAGTTCGAGTACTTCCGTGAGAGACTTGGCCTGGTGAAGAATACCTCCTCCCTAGCTGAGAAGGAGCGTTGATGACTATAGCCAAGACGAACTTCGAGTACTTTCATGCGAGACTTCGCCTGAGGGAGAATACCTCCCTAGCTGAGAGGGAGTGTTGATGATTACAGTTGTGTGAGACATCCTCCAGGATGTAAACTAAGTGAGTAGACCTGAGAGAGAGCCCATGAGTTGGGTGTGCCCATGAGATGGGTGTGTGGTTCCTCTCTGAGACGGAGATGGAACGTTGTGCCCCTGTGTGGGTGAGGAAGCCCATGAGCTGGGTGTGTGGTTCCTCTCTCAGACAGAGATGGAATGTTGTGTGCCCCTGTGTGGGGAAGCCCATGAGTTGGGTGTGTGGTTCCTCTCTCAGACGAAGATGGAATGTTGTGTGCCCCTATGTGGGGAAGCCCATGAGTTGGGTGTGTCGTTCTCTCTAAGACAGATGAAACGATGTATTGGTCTCCTCTGTGCAAAGAGTTGAGATGATGTGATACTCCAGATGATTCTCCAGTGAGACGCAGTGAGAAAGCGATATGTTGAGTTGGACTTGCCTGTGGCTGAGCACAGGTGAACGTGATCCTAGTGGTTGAGCACTAGTGAGTGTGATTCTCCTGTGAGACGCCGTGAGATAGATGTGGACGTCCCTGTGGATGAGCACAGGTGGATGTGCCCCTAGTGGTTGAGCACTAGTGGGTGTATGAGATCCCTTGCTATATTGTCCAAGAGTCAGACTTACCTGTAACCCTATTTGTGACGTAAAGGGTACAAGTCGGCCCCACCATAAAGTAAAAGATAATTAATGTAAAAGATAATTAATATGGTAATTATTAATTATATTGTGAGTTATTGAGGTCGGCCATGTTGTGCCAATAGACAATACTTTTGATAGGCTGAGACTAATATAAATAAAGGTAAATTCCCCATTGAGGAATCATAACACAAGTGTGAGTTTGGAAATTTCAGCAAGTACTTGTTCTTGAGAAAAGTGTGCACCTCTCTTGGGCGCTAGTCTTCTAGGGTTTTGTGAGCACCCTTTTGTGTGCTAGGTTTATGGTGTGGGAGGTCTTTCTCTTGA
>ML782642.1:336950-398113 GCA_009831015.1 Picea engelmannii
ATACTTCTTGTGTACTTGTACATTGTGTTTTCTTCTTGTGATCTTGGTTGTTGCAACAAATTGTTAATGGTGAAATTGCAAATGTCTAGGTTCAAGTAAAATGCTAAAATTGGAATGAACTTCATGCTTGAGCCTAGCTTATTGAAAAATCAACATTTCTAAGGTCGAAGTTAGACCAAAAATCCCCGAGTTAAATTTTTTGAGTGTGTTTATTTCTGAGTATTTTGTTGTAGCAGACTTCATGTGTTTTTTGTTCATGAGCATTTAATTTTTTGCTAACTAATTTGCAACCTAAATTTTCAATGTGGGTTGGGCATTAAGCTATGTCTCATTGAGACTTGAAACTGAGTTGGGGTCTAAAATTTCTACAAACCAAGCAACATCGATGCGTGAAGAAAATCATATACCAAAAATAAACCAAGGAAGCGCTACAAGCATGATGACGGAAAATCATGTAACAAGAACTCCTTATCGACATCCAAATCATAAGAGTAGATATCTTAACCAGTGATAGTATCAATATCACTCGAGATAGAAATAACTGACTTATCTTCCGAAAAATATTGATACCAACGCAATTAAGTCTCATGATAATAACAATTCATCATGGAAGCGTAACGTTCCGAAAATGATTGAATTGGGATGGTTAGATCCTTGCATGGTTCGGCAATTTTGTTCAGCACTCAGAGGTTCATATCGTCTCATATCATCAACTAAGACAACTCCAAGAACAGAGAATGATGCGAAGACATTACAAGCCAAAGAAAAAGATGTCAAGCCATTCCATAAATATGCATTAAGGACAAAGCATTTCAAAAGGGGACAGAATGTAACAAATATAGATATAAATATATATAAATATAAATATCATTAAATAATAATTAATAAGTAATAATTAGTAATAATGAAAGGATATATCTGTTATTATAATTATTATAAACATCTTATTACTCCCACTTAGGTATATATCCGAGACCCTCATTGTAACTATCATATCACATTCATATTTATCAATTATAATTATCCTTATGGATCTCTCTATTTTATCCTACTTAAATTGGATCCTCACCATCATCCCCACCATGTTGTTGACTAGAAGATCCTAAGCCAAACCTGAGCTCCTCCTGTACAAAATCATCCCATAGCCTCTCCCAACTAGGCATATGCTCTTTAGCTACAATGCCTCGTACAAAGCTCTCCCATGGTTTGGAGAAGCCATTTAAGGCTGTTCTAACCAACTCAGGTGGATCCACTACTCCCCCACAACTGCCAACTCATCACGAATCTGAAAAAATCTCGTGAGGTATGAGTTGACCGAATCAGTCTTCGTCATCTTAGTGCCCCTCAACTTCCCATGGAGCACCATCTTCAGGTTTTGGTTAGGGCTCTGGTAAAGACTACACAAGGACTCCCACATCTAAAATGCAAAGTCCTTACCAGAAACATGAGGAATTATGTGGTTTTTCACTGCATCTAGGATAGTCCTCTTGGCCTTGATGTTCCTCTTCCTGAACTCGGCCAAGAGCACGGCATCAATAGGAGGTACCACAGGATTTTCAACAATGTCCCATAGCTCACCCTCCTCCAAAATCAAAACTATCCTAGCCTTCCATGGAGACCAATTGTCAGCCCCCGCTAGCCTATCCTCCACCCTCAACCCTCCAACTGACATGGCTGCCAACTGATAAAAAAACGACCAAAGAAATCTGCTGCCCACACACCAATCTCAGGTGTGAAAATGAAGCTTCCAAGGTGAAATAAAAATTCTGTCAACTGTTTGTAAATTATCAGCCCTCTTTTGTGCCCTTAGGCTCTGATACCATGAAGAATTTTGAGGTTTCTTAGGCTGACATAAGAGGTCTGTATTAGGGACTGTCTCAAGGTCACTAACAGGTCTGTTTGCTGCCTTCAAGAACTGATATCATGCTCATTTAAAGCTGCTGTTATAAGATTTAATAAAAGGAAAGTTTGCTGTCCAGAATTTGCCTTTTAACAGTTATTAAAACATGAGATACACCTCTGATCTTTTCCATTTAAAATGCTGATAATAAAAATGCACACCACAGAAATTTTTACTCATGAATTTTAGGTCAACATGACCCTGGAAAAACCCCAAGGGGAAAATCAGTGAAGAGGAAATTTATTAGGAGTTTATAGGAAAGATATTACAGCAAAGAATACAACCAACTTATCTCTGTTTAGCTGCCCTTTTATTCCTTGTAATTTGTGCCAGCAGACTGCCTAGGAAACAGCGCCCTGTATCTCAGACTTCAGCGCTGCACTTCCTGTAGTTGCTGCTGAGCAATGGCTTGGAATCTGTGCTCTTCCTGTAGCACAGAGTGTGCCCTTCCTGTGCTGCAAGTGCGCCTTTCATTGGAGCAAGTGCACCCTTCCTTGTAGCGCCTTCTTCCCCTTCCTCAAGTGTGCCCCTTTCTCCTCCTCTTCCTCACTTCTCTTCTCCTTCACTCAAACTCAAATTGAAGAATGAATGCCCTTTTTCCTCCTCTTTTCCTTTAACCTCATCATTAGGTTAACCTAGGTAGTAGGAACCAATGGCTAGGATTAGATCTTAGCCAACCAAGATCAAGGGTGGAGATTAGATCTCCCCCTTTACTTAAGTTCCCTAAGTAACTTTATGTTAATAAAGTCACTTTATGATTAAAGGCTCATAAAGTCAATTTGACTTTATCACATAAAGTAAAGTGAGGGAGGGGTACTTTTCCCCCTTTAGTGTTAGGCACTCGATAACACTAGGGGACCACTTCCCAAGGTACAAAAACTCAACACCAATAGATGATCTCCACCAAAGCACCAAAAGTTAAAACACATGTCACAAGTTACAACTATCCATATGAACATCAAGTGTAACCATGAGTGGAAAAAAATATGCATCAAGATAGGCCACTCATATCAACATGAAGCATCCCATGCATCACCAAGATCAACCAAAAGTGAACCATCTCACAGCAAAAGGTGTGTATCATCAACATCCCTATAAGCTAAGTCACAGGGTCCGCCGAACTTGAACCTTGAGGTTCGAAGTTCGGCGAACCTCAACAAAATGTTCAGATTCGGCTCTGGTTCGCTCAGGTTCGGTTCAAGTTCGCCATTCGGGAAGGGTCACGCACACCCTAAGGTTGTTCTCGGGCACTTCCAATAAAATAATTTATTTGAGCCAGGTCTCGTCCTAGCAAAAATTTGTTCTCGTCATGTCTCATCCTAGCGAAGAACGCCTAATTGTTTGGATTTGAATAGGCACCAAGGTTGTTCTGCATCCATTAATGAATGGGAATAAGGAAGCATGCCCCCCGTTTCTGCCTAGCGATTCCTGCAAGAAGATTGATGGCATTTATGGCTAGCCATTCCACGACCAGACTATTGGCATTTACAGGTAGCCATTCCGCGACCACCGACGCTCGGAGTCAGGAGCACTAAACCGTATATCTCACGCAATTATATTGCAACTTCATAGAATTAATTTTTTTTAATTATTTGTATATATACATGTAATTTCATAATTTTATAGGGACTCGGGAGCATTCAACCTATACAATAGGCCCGTATATCTCACACAGTTATATTGCATCTTTATAGAATTTAAATTTTTTTAATTATTTTATATATACATGTAATTTTATAATATTATGTTATATAGACTATAATAATAGTTGAAATTGATTATTTTTATTATTTAAGAGTTAAATTATATAATTTAAAAATAATTTATTTAAGTTATATAATTAAATAAATAAATAGATGACTATACCTAATTTATTATTATTATTGTTATTGTTATTGTTATTGTTATTGTTATTGTTATTATTATTGTTATATTAGAACTTAATGTCGGACCTCATTCGAACCTTATCAAAAAATTCGAATTCAAATCGAACCTAATCGTTGTCAAACCCTAATTCGAACCCGAACCATGTGACATAGCCTATGAGTTACCCCTGTGAAACCTGTAATGTGATGAGAATCAAAATTTACCACTCATGTCAATACGAGGGGTAACAAGTCTCTCCTTTTCATTTTTGTCTTGGTTGATGAGTTTACAATGAGTTTAAAATTCCCATTTTAAAGGTACAAACTCCTAATTGTGTCCTCCTTTTAGACGTTTCAAGGCAACAAATACTAGAAAATAGAGATTGCTAAATCCATCCTAGACATATCAGAGTTTAGACATGCAAATGAAGTTAGACAAGCTAATGGATACCTTAGACATCACCTCTGGGATCCCTCCAACATCAACTGCCAAACACCTTAGATGACTCCAATATCAGCGGTCAAACACGTCAAACATCACCTATAGGACCCCTAAAACGTCATATCTCGGGCACCTTTAATGACAATTCAATATCCAAAGAATAGAAAACATGGGCCAAGAAACGAAGATGGGTAACAATTATACAAGTAACTATATAGGGGAAAGGACTTGTATAAAAGACGGCCTCGCAAATGACAGGGTTTAGATTTGGATGCTGCAAAAAAAACAAGACAAGATTGTTGATGTTTGAACAACATCAAGAAGACATTCTTCCATATATATATATATATATATATATATATATGACATGATATTTATAATACAAAGTATAAATATATATAACAAATATGTAGTTATTTATTATCCAAGGGACGCATCATTTCATGGATGGTCACCATATGTTCTATATATATGGAACACTCATCATTGTAATAATATATTCATATACAAGATCATATCTTATGAAAAACCAACATTGTATCAAAGCAGGACCAGGCTTAACTCCCTCACAGGAGGGCCCCGAAAAATAAGAGAGATAGCTTAGCGTGGTCCCTCTTCAGAGGGAGTGACGAGGTACAGATACATTGCGGGATAGTGGATGTCATGGGGACATGTTGTAGCTATTTAAGAGCTACCCACAAGCCTTAGATGCATTGGTTGTGAAGTCATAGGGGTGCACGTGACGATGTACAAATGCATTGCGGGGTAGTGGATGTCCTTGGGACATGTTGTAGCTATTTGTGAGATACCCATAGGCCTTGGATGCATTGGTTTTGAAGTCACGGGGTTGCACATGATGAGGTACAGATGCATTGCGAGGTAGTGGATGTCATGATGACATGTTGAAGCTATTTGAGAGCTACCCACATGCCTTGGATGCATTGGTTGTGAAGTCATGTTGTACATGGATATCCAATGAGTCTAGAGTGAAGTTTGTATACTTCAGTGACATGCTTTGGCATGATGAAGAATGTCTCCCTCATTGAGAGGGAGTGTTGATGTTTGAACAACATCGGGAAGACATTCTTCCAAATATATATATGTGTGTGTGTGTGTGTGTGTGTGTGTGTGACATGATATTCATAATACTAGGTATAAATATATATAATAAATATGTAGTTATTTATTATCCAAGGGATGCATCCTTTCATGGATGGTCACCATATGTTCTATATATATGGAACACTCATCATTGTAATAATATATTCATATACAAGATCGTCTCTTATGAAAAAACAACAAAGATCACAATATTCAAGGAGAGAGACCTCAACAACCATGCCAAATCTTTTGAGAAGTAGACCTGTTGATGCAGAGAAGGCCATTGATGCTCCTTCAAATTCTGTACTATATGAATGTGCAATCAGGTAATGGAAATAGGGGAGATGCAGTATGTGATCCTTCCTCAAACCTTGTATAGCTTCAATTGTCTTTTAATTTTCTTTGAATGTTTGCATTGCAATGCATATTAGATCTGTATATGAAATAAAACTAAATACCTAAATTACCTGATTTCATACCAAAATGCAAAAGGCATGAGTATTATTTAATGATATTGCAGAGATTAATGTATGAATAAACAAATCCAAGTTAGAGTTGCCTATTGTACGTGATAATGTTTTGTTGAAAACATATGGTGAACTTTGCATCACAACTTGGATCCCCTCTTACAAGTAATAATATGTTATTAAGAAGATGATTATAAACATATATGGTGGGCCTTTTGTCTAGGATAAAATGACTTGCTTCGTATCACTTCTACATTGTATAACTATTCATCTCAAAGCTAACTGTAATAGTTTGTATTTGAGGACAGCAAAACCGATACAAAGTGCTTCAAATATCATCTACAGAAATGTCATCTTTGGCAATAATAGATATTACATTTTGCAAACATCAGGAGAATCAAGTTAGCCAATCCCTCAAGTCACTCTTGTTCATCATAACATTATGAAACAAGTGCAAAAGGAAATGGAAACACGTTTCTGGACAAAAACTTTCTACTGTTTTAAAAAGACAATATACGAAACAAAAGAATATCGAAGCAAACAAGTAGTTATTCTCAGATAAAGCCAACGATGCTAGCAATAAATTACTACTTGCAATTATATAAAATGTAAACAAACCCTCAAAATTACATGTCACTGATTATTCTTCCAATAAATTTCAGTTATTTTCAAGGACATAGGCCATCTAGAGGACCTTTCATCGTCCCTAGCAAAACAAAAAGTACATTGTTTGTATATTTCAAAGAATTCAACTATAAGCTCATAGTAACAACTCCCTTCACATAATTGACTCAACCTAAGCCTAGTTTAGATGAACATTGTAACTAGCTTGTCCCGGGATTCGCATTTAGTCTGATGACTCTTCAAGTAGGGTTAGAAACTGCAGACTTTTGGATTGATTATAGAAACATCTTTAAATGTTTAGCAGCTCTAATCTTCTTCACTAAGAAAGTTGATATTGAGGAAAATCAAGGACAAGAAAAGGAAGTATTATAACATCTACAATTCTAACTAAAAGAACAAGTACAACAGGCACAGGCAACTGGCTTTGTTCTATCTATGAGACAATAACCACAGCACACAAAGACAACAGATAATCACTGTTAAGCAAAATAGAAACACATTATAGGTCTCTGTTTGTCATTGATAGGTATATATGTAAGAATAGCATAGAATGTGCAATTCACCTTTTCCAGCCCTGCATATAACAGCTCTTGAATCCCCGACATTTGCAACCAGTAATCGATCCCCTACAAGAACTGCAGTTGATGCAGTTGAACCAGCATCTCTGTGCTGACTATTTTCGGTATTGAGAAATTCCTTGTCTGTTTGTTTATAAGCATCAGCTGCAAGGTCGAAACAAAGAATTGAAGATACATAAAATGGGATAACTGTAGACTTGTGAAAGTTAGAAATGAAGGTTTTCATCAACTCATATCAATTACCTATTGCCAGCTTTGTATCACTAATAAATTTTGGGTGGCTTATCAAATTGGCAAAAAGTTTCTGTTTCACGTATTCTGCAGCTCGAGCACCACCATGGCCTGAATCCAAATGTCCCCCAGTCAGCTCAATGGAGTAACATCAGAAAGAAAACTAATCATCATCAATGAATCTTCATCAAAAAATATTCTTATTTAGATATAAACTCAATGGAGTAACATCAGAAAGAAAACTAATCAGCACCAACAAATCTTAATAAAATAATCTTATTTAGCTATAAACTTATGTAACCATCATAGCAACTGAATGAAATCTCAGTTCATCAATTTTGCTTAGATATAAAAATCCTGATGGGAAACTGAAAAACAGAAAGTTAAGCCCTAAAAAAAGGCTATCGAGTCTATACTACTACTGTCCGGATAGGGATCATATATTATTTGCAACATACCATAAAAGACTCTACATAAAAAAAGCRAAAGAAAAGAAATAAACATTTCAAGTAAAGCTTATGCCCTGCTGTTAGAGGACAAAACATAGGCAATCATATGATTGGCCAAAATCCCCCCTAGAGAGTGGATAAAGTACAATTTTGATGGAGCCTCCAAAGGTAACCAGGGCAYAGCAAGGCTAACGAGAGTCTCTAGGGATAAAGAAGGAAACATAGTAGGGATAGTATCAATTCCTAGGTTACAAATCAAACATCCAAGAGGAATTGGATGCATTGATATGCCGAATCAAAGAAATCTTAAAACAAGGCTTCAAGAACATCTTCTTTGAGGGTGGATCGAAGTTACTAATAGACTACCTCAATAAGAAGATCCAAAACCCATCCTAGGAAATTGGAAGCAACATCTCATGGATCATGACAGCCTTAAAGAATTGTGAAGGATACAAATTCAACCATGTTAAAAGAACCTTAAATCAGGAATCAGGAGTAGACGGCTAGCTAATAGAGGTATCTCCGGGAAAGAAGACAAACTTATGAAATTGGATAACCTTGCACAAACTGGAAGGAGATTTTAGATCTTACTCTAACCCCATAAGGACAACGATGCCCCCCTTCATCTTCTAGAACCCTTTGATTAAGTGTCTGAAAAGGTCTTACATTTCCAACACTCTTTTTATTCCCTCGTAAATGTTTTTCCCTGATTTATCTTCAAGTGTGCCAGCAGATATCAAAGGTCATTCCAAAGCTGGCAGTACAATACATTTGCGCTGGAGCTTCTCCACAAAAGCCATGCCAATTAAATGTAGTGCCATTGTCAATTTAACCATGAAGAACCCAGTCCTCAACAACCTTTCTCACACGAGCCCCATTGTCCGTCTGCTCTACTCAGAAGTCTGCTATCACACAGTGAATGAATCCTCAATCCACATTGGAAGACGGAGACCAAGGATATGTGATTTTGCTGCAGAAGCACAAAACCAACCAACCATAGGAGGAGGCCAATCCAGGAACTCCATGACACAAGAATTGTAGGAGAATTTCATGGAGCAATACGGTCATGGCCTCTATACTCCTACCTCAAGAAGAACTAGAGAAAGTCTCCAATGAAAGAATCCTGAACACTACATAATCAGGAAAATCATTAGGAAGAGGCACTGACTCAATGGCAGACAGTGTTTGAACAGAGAGTAGCAAATTCCCTGGACCAACTGCTGGAAGCTGTTAGAAGCCTCGACACAAACTATTTGTGGAAAGTGGATGAATTCTTTCAAAAGGCGGGTCATCCACAATTTGGAAACTCTGATAGAGGACATGCTGAGCCTCCAGCCACAGGCCACCAACCACTAGTCTACATCAAGGAAGAACCTGCTCCAGTCCAGTTTAGTAAAGTAGTGCCTGGAAAGTAACACTCCTGTGGTTTCATGACTACTGATGCAACCTTCTTCCCCCCTCTCCCTTAATTCAGTATCATCATGGTCTGGTTTTTAGTTTTGGTTCTGGTAAATAAAGTCTTTGTAAGGGCTATGAAAGCCATGTTTTGTATTTATCAGATAAACGACCAGTATTCTGTAGTGGCTGGCAGCATACCACTACTTTTAGATGGACTCGGACCTCTCTCCAGAGAGAATTATATATTTAGATAAATAACTTTTTTCATCCAAAAAAAAGGTAGACGTTATGCCCAAAAAAGGCTATTCAATCTATAATGCCACTCTCTTGACAGCAAGCACATGTTATTTGCAACATACCATCAAAGACTCCAAACAAGCCAACTATTTGACCATCAACCTCACAAATCTGTGTGTCAAAAAAGTCTTCCATTGAAGATCTTTTCCCTGGTGAGCTTGCATATCCATAGCTGAACTTCTGATTCTGACTGCCAAAATGACACTAAGTATTAATATATAAGAAATCTTGCAGGAAGATACCCAATCAGTTCTCCAACAAATGATGAAATTTCACCTAATTGTCTGACTGCTATGAATAACAAATAATGCTATGGAATGAATTAAAACAAACATGGGACATGGTTGGAAGGATTCCTTCACTGTTGTACTTGTTTCTATACTCATAATTTATCTGATATCTCAAAACCAAATGATTAATTTTTCACTGCATGTCTTTGAAACAATAGTTGAACCTACTTCAATAGAAGTTTCAAAATCTTGCAATCAAGATACAGAAAAAGAGGTCCTCTTTGAAGAGATAATATGCAATCTAAATTTTCTAAATACACGATAAAGAAATAGATAACAAAGATAGTAAAAACCTGACGCCTCCACCACTGACAGGGATGCTGACGCATTGTGGGTCCCTAGAAGAAAATATAGAACTAAGATAACTCATGATATTTTTATGAGATGGCAGCCTTGTGGCATGTCATAGACCGTTTCAACTTTTATGCAATGCAGTAATTTGTGTTTCCTTATAACACTAGCTGACTACCCAGAGCGAAGATATCGTTATTTCAGTCCAAATCTTCGAGTCCCAATTTCATTATATGCTTAGCCCTGGATGAAGTTCCACAGGTGGTACTGAAGTCCATACACAAGATCAGTGCCTTGAATTTGCAGTTTATTGTTTCTGAATACTTCCAATCTGTTTTTTAGAATGAAAGATGGCTCGTGCTGAAACTCAAGATACAATCTGGCACCTGCACAAGATTTAAACTGTAAGTTGGAAGTAAACTGTTCACAACGATGCTAGACTACTTCAGCTGAAAGTCAATGCACGATATATTAGTATATTACTCACATGAGATTAAAAGACCAACTTAGAAGTGAACTGTGTGAGAAACAAAATTTGTTCTCATCGAAAATATTTGCATACAATGTCCAACAGTCAGAAGATAGAAGATAATAAGTTATAACCAACTAAAAAGACTAAATGAGTTGTAAATTGTAGTTTTCTAGCAACTCATACTTGACGGGTGTCGCGTGGATTTTTTTTGCAGGATACTAAGGGATTTAATCCTACACCCTGGAATAGGCCCAAATCCAATCTTAACAAAGTGCAACATGAATAGCAAAGTGCAAGCATCAAGTGTTTCTGAATTTATGGTGTCAGCCCGCTAAGTGTAAGCAAAGAGGAGCAATATGCCTGAATTCTAATATGCATGTGAAGATTGAGATGTAACTGCTTACTTATCCACATTTCTTGTATTCGGCAATTCTGAAGGGTATCAAAACTTCCTTTACTTTACTGCATGTAGAAGCAGTCTTTTTTAACTTGAAGTGAGGACTTTAGTGCATCACTCTTGTCTAACAATTTAAATTTTAAAGTTTTCATACCCAAAAACTTCCAGTTATCATGTTTCTGTTGCCTTGAAGAGTGTGTTGGGAAAATCTCAGGACAGTGTGCTGATGCCTGTGATTGGATCTAATGAAATCATAGTTAAAAATATCAAACATAACATTCTAAGGAGCCTGCAAAAAATTGTGGTAATGGAATACACAATCTAAAATATTTAAACAATCAGCAATGGCACAACTTTACTTTGAACTTGGTAATGTCCGAACTTTGAACCGTACCATAATGAGACAAAAAAACATGCATCTATATACCCAGAGCATGGAATTAAAGTTTTGACTAGAAGGTTGATTACTTGGAGACATTAAATTGGTTCTCTTCAAAACTTGTAGTGTGTATATGCTTAGGGAACAAACACCGCTACAAGCTAAACTTCATTATCTTATATTCTTAAAACAAGATAACTACTTTGGAATCTATATTGAACATTTCAAAATTCAAAAGGTCAACTAAATTGCCAGGTTCAGCAGTAACTGTTGGCTTGGTAAGCATATGAAGATCAAGGATCCTTAGTCTTTATTAATATGAAATCACCATGGACCTCAAATTACCTCACAACTTATATATATCAATGTAATATATATATATATATATATATATATAAAATTCTCATATGGTTGAGAAGGTTTAAGAAACAAGGGTTTATTGGCAAGTGGAGCAGACTAACTATGGGGAAGGTCTTTTAAAGAAGAATTTGGAATGCAGGAAAGGTGGTGGTGGCTATTGCAAGATCCCAAGAATTCCCACCCTCACAGAAGCATTTATGCAGTAGCCACTGCTATAAAGCAAGAGGTTCATCAATCTCTTGTTGGCAGGGGTATTCCATTGTAAGAAAAGGAAAGCTAGAAGAGGAGAGCCTGGAAGAACTAGCCGAAAGCAAAATGAGGAAAGCCTAGAAGAACTGGCTGAAGAAATGAAGGACATGGGGATAAAGATATGTTGCACTAAGTTGTGGGGATGGGGGACTGGGGGAGAAGGGGAATAGCAATTGGTCAGTACCCCAAATTTCCAAGTGGTGTACAAAGACAACAAAAAATATTTTTTTAAATGGAGTATTAAGAAAATTTTAAACTTTGAACAACAAAGATTCTAGAACATAGGTGTGTGATACAACTCAATAAAAGTAGCAATTCTTAAATAATAGGTCCCAAAACCTTTTTCTACACCAAAATTAACCCACACAACCCCCTAAAAAAAAGAGTCGATATAGGGTACAAGAACCTACCAAACATGGGAATCACAAAAGCTGTTGCAATTATTCCCATTAAAAGAACATACTACAAACTTCAAAGTAATCCAGCATGGATTACATCATCGTTTGAATGTCAAACCAGCGAGTGAATATTTTTCTTGGAGAATCAGTGCCACATGGACTCCATTCTGGATAGGGAGCATCCATACATCTCCCAAACAGTGGAGGGATGTCTACCAGACCTCCTTGTTTTTGTTGGGAAACGCCTAGAGGGTGTGGGGAAAGTCCCCCACATCCTCAAGGAAATCAACTTCCAAACAAGGACTTCCCCATGTGGTCCCCAAGTTCAGGAGGATAGCGAAACGCAAGGGACGAAATCCCATGCAACATTGGGATAAAGCTAAGGCTGTTGGAACCAGCAATCTTGAACTCTCACAAGGGCATCCATGACAACTGTGACCTAAACGGAGAAGTGGCCAACAGGGCGGACAGTAAGTTGAATACAATGTTAGACAAAATTGTTTACAAACCAATTTACAATGACAGGAGAAGTGTGAAATTTTCAGCACATGACAAGCAGATCTGTACTCAATAGAATTAAAAACCCTACAGCTACAGACTGAAGATTAGGAACCACCTATCAAAACTTCAGATCTGCCTATACTAAAATACCGTAAGGTAAACTACAGACACTGCGTACTATGAATTAAATCAAGACAGAGAATAAACAAGGGCTAAATTTGCATAAAAAGAATTATGAAAATTGAAACAGTGAGCTAAATCTACAGCTACAATCACATATCTCTCCATTGGAGTGAAAGAAAATATTACATCTGCTACAAGCTTATCACAAGCAACACACTAGCTCAATCCTTAAACTATCTAGCCAAAACAGTGAAGCACCTGCTCGTTCTTTTATAGAACAAGAGAGGAAAGGATACAATGAGCCTGGTTGTGCAAGTGATGCACCTCCCTTGAAGAGGTAAACCCCTAACCCCAATGTGCCATCAAAGAAGAATGCACTATCATGCATGAAGTAGCCTACCTAGAATAGTGCACCCACTCAAGAAGAGTAAACACATGCAAGCATGCATGAGAATCTCTCTCATGCACTGCACCTCAAAATAGTGTTAGACTGTGAGTCCCTAGACAATCACAAAGTCCGAGACCACATTGATATGAGTTGTAAATCTTATCTATCGATGATGTGTTGTCATGAACCACTGATGAGTTCTCAGTGAGATCTAGATCTAGAAGTGGTCCAATCTATGTACTATAAATTCAGATCATGAGATCAATACAAAGTGCAATAGAATGGCATAAATCCTTTTCCGCCAGTTCTTGTCTGGCCTTGCTTGTGCTCTAATTCTTAGCATGGTATCAGAGCGTCCTTGAGTCTTAAGGGACCTGGTAGTTTCTTCATGGTAGTAATCCATGGAAGGTGAGGTGTGAGTAGAGATCTCTCATTGGTTCATAATGCAGAAATCTGTCCCAAGTAAGAAGAAGTCCACAATCAAGTGAAGAAGCCATGCTACAAACAGGTTATAATATTTTGATTTCTTGGTGTTTTAATTGGCCATTGCTTTCTTATATATTTTGGAAAATTATCTCAACTGTTGATTTGAGATCTCTCAATGAAGGAGAAAATTGAAGAACAGATTTTTTTGGACCTCGATCAAAGTTAGATCTCATTGATTAGTCAGGACAGATAGATCTGGTTTGTGAATATTATAGATCTGGTTTAGATCTAGTTTAACAAAGAGCATGTTGGATACCGATCTACAATAGTTTTCCAGCAGATCTACTGTAGAATTGTTGTATAAATCTAAATGCAGATCTAGTTGCAAATCTTTTGCAAATTGAAAAAGGTTGCATGTACAAAAGTGTCATCACTCAGATTTGCACCAACACCCAACTATCCATCCAACTGATCACACCAGCGTCCAGCCTACCACATGAAGATGCAAGTGTAACATACTGATCGCTTGTTGACAGTGATTGGCTCCTTGAAGAAACAGTTTCACTCCATCTGTCATTACAAACAGGGAGATTCGAACATTCAAATAATGTGTGTCATGGCTCGTAATACAAAATCTGTTAGAGCAGAATAAGGCTTGATCGCCCCCTCCCATATAATGCGAGTCCACTCTAACGCTGATATGTAAAATCGTTGCGGCGTTAATATGTAATGCAGGAATACAATTTCTGGAACTGATTCTTCTCCATAGCTGGATCATGGGTCCAAACCGTACGTGATCCATTGTCATGAGAATGGGTACAAGAGATGTATGGACTGGCCTGATAACACTAAACCAGAAAAAGCCTTGATCTGAGATACAGTATAATGAATACTAAAGCTGTGGCAAATGGATGCCAAAATCAAATCGAGGATTGGTCCATGTAGATCCCACCTTCCTTAGCTCTAAGCACTTGGAGGTCTAGTTCTTTCTATCAATCGTCCTTCAAATTCTTGCACCCTAAAATGCGACTGGATCGAATGACTGCATGACTCGGTTGAGTGATGCAAGCAGTAATATCAAAGTTATCCTGGCAACCAATTGGATTGAAAGATGAAACTTTCATGGTGATGGGGTTTCGTCCATGACTTTGGTCGAGCACCTGTGCCTAAAATCTAGGGGTTTCGCACAACTCTGGTAGCAGCGAATATAATAAAAGAGCTGGATTTGACTTGAAAACCAAGACTCATCAATGTCTTGTCTTTACATTCTTAATGCATTTCTACATTATTAAACGATGAATCCATTCATGCTTTTGAGCTGTGATGGTGGGGTTGTTATGAGTATGACGGCATGGTCTTCAGGTTAACAGGAAGTATAAATGCTTGGAAATAGATCTAGATGGGATATATAAGCATATGCTTCTGCTCAAGAAAAAGAAATATGTTAAAGTGCAATTTAACAAGGATGGGACCATCTATGAGGTCATTGAACAAAAAGGACTTGATATAGTTCGTCGTGACTGGAGCTTATTGTCAAAAGAAATAGGCAACTTTTGTTTGGAACAGATTTTGTCCAGAGGATCATTTATGGAGATACAGATTCGATCATGATCCATACTGGTTTGATGATGTAACAGATTACAAGAAGGTGATCTGTGTAGATCGTTGTGAAGACAGATTGCTGTGGAGATGGATCACTGTGATGGATCGTTTGCAGAATCAAGCTAGGCTACAGAGGATGTCCGCTTCACCATGCCAAGCATCAACATCCACTTCTCTGGTAACTCATACTGACCTGGCACCCTACATCCAGAGAATTGCAGATACGAAACTAATGCCAGTGAGCATCTCTGTATTTTTTTTACCACAGATTGCCAGATTTTTATGCTGACTAGATACTATGACATATCAATGTGTATCAAATCTATTTTGGAGGCCACTCAGTGTAGATCGATAAGTTCAATGTTTTCCATTATGTGAGAGCATCTCATTCTATTTGGTAAAAATCTTTATATTACCAAAGTTTGCATCCGTTGTCATACCTCCATTTGTGGGTTATTATTGAAAAGTGAAAAGGTTATTATTGAAAGGTGAATGGGTCATTTTTTTATTTGAAGGCATTCTCTTTAAACGGTTTGGTTGTCATACGGGTAAAAGGGATTCTTCCTCAATTGTAAAAGAAGACGAAGATAGTTGCTATTAAGTGTTAAAGAGCTAGATGTATCACCTATTCAATAAAAGGAATTTTTTTTTGTTGTAAATGTTCCTCGACCTGTCTCGAAATTCAAATAAGGGGGTCTAAGGAACATTGTGCACTTGTGTATGGTTGTATGCTTGATGGTGTTTTGTGTTTAGTTTTACACTCATATTTAGCGAGAAAATCAAGCACAAAATGCTCATGCGCTCATGAAGGATAATGGTGGACAGACAGCCGCCATACGTCTGTGTAGAGGTGATGGTTGGGTAGAAGCAAGGAGCCGCGCGAGGAAAGAAAAGTCAGGGCAGTGTGAGCAGTCGCCATTGTTAGAAGATTCGTGGGTCGTGTAGTGCAAGAGCAAGCAACGGACGAGGAAGCAAGGGGCAGCAGATCTTTTGCAGGTGTGTGGACGTGGTTGCTGAGAGGGAGCTGCCAACAAGAAAGGCGGCGGCAGGAGCCCTGAAGATGCAGCCGACATGAGCTGAGGTCATCGGTCAGCACAACAAAGCCGCCAGGCAGTAGGTGCGAGTGAGCCGCCGGTTGAGAAAAATTCGACAAGCAAGAAGATTCAGCCAACAGAGAAAAGAAGGCAGTCGAACGTGGGGCTGACCACGTGAAGGAGCTGAGGAGATGGCTGCAGATGAGTCTGCCAGCGTAGAAGGTACAGCTGCCAAGCTGGCAAGACAACAAGCTACCAGCGGGGCTGTAATATTCCAGATATAAAAAAGTATGCAGAACAGAAATAAATAGCTAGAAATGGTAGATGAACAACAATATAACCAAAACAACACCACAATAATACCAAAATGATACCAAAATAACACCAGAAAGAGCACTTTGATCACTGAGAGCAATGTTCACTTGCCTCTTCGAGGGGGCAACCTCCAGCAGAGCAGAGCTCTATTACAATAATATCCAAGAAAAAAGTTCTCATACCCTCGACTCCTATTTATACTAAATATGTCTATCGAAAGAACCATCTAGAGGAAGATCCTTCTAGAAGCAAAAGCTTCTATTAGCTCTTCTTACATTGGACTTATTCTTCCTTATTGCTAGGCCTTATTAATATTGACCTTTATTACATGGAAATATATTATTCTACCTACATGAGGGGTTAGGTCCCTAACATGTCCTCCCCCTTAAAAAACAGCCTTGTCCTCAAGGCTTGAGATGGGGAAATTGTTGCAAAATGGTAGTTGGTTCCCAAGTGGCATCGGTTGGAGTTGTAGCTTGCCACTGGACTAACACTTCCTTGATGGTTCGTTGACGCAGTCGACGCTCACGCTGGTCCAAAACTGCTTGTGGTTGTAGCCAAATGGAGCCTTCTTCGTCCAACTCAGGAAGGTTGGTTTGAGTTTGGCACTTAGTTCCAATCACCTTCTTTAAGCAGGAAACATGAAAAACAGGATGGAGCTTAGAATGGCTGGGCAAAGCTAACTGATAGGCCACCTGTCCCACAAGCTTGAGAATGGTATAAGGACCATAAAAATTGGGCGCCAGTTTCTAACAATGGTCAGCCTTGAGGGAAGTTTGCTTGCAAGGTTGCAGTCGAAGAAACACTTGAGCCCATTCTGCAAATTCACGTTCAGAGCGACCTTGATCTACTTGTTGCTTCATGCAATTTTGGGCCATGACCAAATTCTCTTTGAGGGTACGGAGAATAGCCTCTCGAACTGTAAGCATTTGGTCAACCGCCTGGACCTTCGAGACATCTGGCAAATATGAGAAAATTGAAGGTGGCTTTTGTCCATATACCGCTTCAAAAGGAGTCATGCGCGTAGTTGTATGGTACGAAGTGTTGTACCACCATTTAGCTAGTTGTAACCATTGAGCCCATTGATTCTGCTTTTCCGATGTAAAACACCTCAAATATGTTTCCAAACATTTATTGACAACTTTCGTTTAACCATCAGTCTAGGGATGATAAGCTATGTTGAGATGCAATTGGACACCTTGTAGCTTGAACAGTTCTTGCAAAAAATTGTTGGTGAAAGTTGGGTCGCGATAAAAAACAATAGAATGCAGCATGCCATGAAGCTTGAAGACCTGATCCATGAAAAGTTAAGCCACAATAGATGTTGTAAATGGGTGTTGAAGAGCACAGAAATGAGCATACTTGGAAAGACGATCAACTACCACCATGACGACTATTTTATTGCCTGATTTAGGTAACCCTACAATAAAATCCATAGAGATATCCCGCCAAATAGCAGGCGGAATCGGAAGAGGTTGTAGTGTGCCAGGAGATTTGACTGTTTCAACCTTGTTGTGTTGACACACATCACATTCAGCCACAAAATTATGAATGTCTTGTTTCATACCCTCCTAGAAAAAAGAACGTTTGACCCGGTCATAGGTTTTGGTAAACCCAGAGTGCCCAGCTGTGGGTGTAGCATGAAGCTCAGAAAGTACCGTGGATTTAAGTTTTGACTATTTACTTAAATACAAACGGCCTTTGTATCGAAGCTCATCATTGAGCCAAGAATACCCTGGGGAAACTAGAGAATTGGACTGCAATTGTTGTATCGGATGCGAACTTTTGGGATCTTGTAGCCATTCCTGGCGAACAGCTTGGAGCCAATCTGGTACAATGAAAGAGAGAGAAAAAAGAGACCCTTCATCTTCATATTTTCTGGAAAGTGCATCAGCAACCACATTGTCTTTGTCTTTCTTGTAAATGATCTCATAATCATATCCAAAGAGCTTAGTTACCCATTTTTGTTGCTCGGGGGAGGAAAGGCGTTGTTTCAGAAAATACTTGAGGCTTTGATGATCTGTCTTAATTTGGAAATGTTTCCCCAATAGATAAGGGCGCCAAAGATCCACAGCATGCAGAATAGCCAACATTTCCTTTTCATAGATTGATTTTCCCAAATTTCTCTCGGACAGTTGTTCGCTGGTAAAGGTCGACCCTCTTGCATAAGGACAACGCCAATTCCTTTCCCCGAAGCATCACATTCCAGGACAAAGGTCTTTGTGAAATCAGGAAGGGCCAAGACTGGAGTGGTGCACATGGCCATCTTCAAGGTTTGAAAAGCCTGAGTAGCTGCTGGAGTCCAAGTGAAAGAATTATTTTTAAGGAATGCAATGAGAGGTGCCGCAATCTTTCCATAATTCTTAACAAACTTGCGATAATAACCTGTTAAACCTAGAAATCCCCGCAAGCTTTTGAGAGTCTTTGGGTGAGGCCAATCTTGCATAGCTTCAATCTTTTTAAGATCCACCCTGACATCGTCCTTGCCAACCAGATGACCCAAGTACTCGACTTTTGAGGCACCAATAGCACATTTAGATTGTTTGAGGAAAAGTTGGTGTTGAGAGAGTAGATGGAGAACTCGATCCACATGAGCAAGATGGGTTGTCCAGGTTTTGTTGTCGATGAGGATATCATCAAAGAAAACTAAGACAAATTGACGGAAAAAATGACGGAAGACATGATTCATGAGACTCTGGAAAGTGGAGGGAGCATTACACAAGCCAAATGGCATGACCAAAAACTCATAGTGGCCCTCATGAGTTCTAAAGGAAGTCTTAGGAATGTCTACCTCTTTCATACAGATTTGATGGTAGCCAGAACGAAGATCAAGCTTAGTAAAGAATTGGGCGCCAATTAATTCATCCAAGAGGTCATCAATGACAGGAATGGGAAATTTGTCTTTAATGGTGAGTTTGTTGAGGGCGCGGAAGTCAGGACACATGTGCCAAGAACCTTCTTTCTTAAGGACCATGACCACAGGAGAAGAATAGGGGCTCGTACTAGGGCGGATAACACCTACGTTGAGCAGTTCTTGAACCATTTTCTCAATTTCATTTTTTCGGGAAAAGGGGTGACGATAGGGACGGATATTGGGAGGAAAGCTTGCTGGGACAAAGGGAATGGAATGATCATGAACACCACGAGGAGGGGTCCCTGGGGAGTGGAAAAAACCACTTGTTGTTTAGAAAGGATGGATTGGAGGTCCTGCGGCACAGAGGGTGTCTCAGTTGCTTGTATGGCATGGAGTTGGGCAATAATGCCAAAATGACCTTTCTTGAGCAGTTTTTCCATGCGATGGGAACTAATGATCTCTAGGGAGGTGATGCCTTGGAACTTATATTGTTGGCTCTCCTGGTCAAATTGCATGGTTAAATCCTTAAAATCCATGAGAATGGGACCCAAAGTCCTTAGCCATTATGCACCCAACACAATGTCACAACCACCCATGTCTATAGCAAACATATGAGATTTCAGGGGGTATTCACCAATTTGGAGACGCACATTTTCACATCGCCCTCCACATTTCATGGACCCACCATTGGCAATCATGATTTGAAATTATTGACTGCATGGATATAGCAATTAGTTTCTTGGGCAATGCGGCGATGAATAAAATTATGGGTGCTTCCACTATCAACAAGAATGATGACCTTCCTATGCTTGATGTAACCAATTAGCTTGAGGGTTTGGGGAGCAGAGAAGCCAGTGAGAGCATTTAGGGAAATGAACGGTTCTACTTCGAGAGGGTCTGAGGAAGGGGTGATGTCAGTGGGTTCAGGTGACACAGACACAAGGGGAGCCTCCACGTCCTCTTCTGAAACATCCTCTGAGATGGCCATAAAAAGCTTTTGTGCCTTACACTTGTGTCCCGGAAAATATTTGTCATCACAATTATAACAAGGGCCTTTGAGTTGGCGTTCAGCGATTTCTGCCCTGGTCAATTTCTGGATCTTTAGTGGAGTAGAAGGAGGAGGGGGAGTTACGGGTTTAGTGCGAGGAATAAAAAAGGGTTTTTTGTTTTGAGAAGAGACAACCTGTTGTGCTTCCTTAGTTCTTTTAGTAGCTTCCACCCAACTCTAAGGCCGAGCCATGAGGACATGAGCACAAATCTCATCCTTGAGGCCACTGATAAAACATTCTCAGAAAAAAGCATCAGACATGCCCTCTATAAGAAAAGCCAGTCTCTCAAAAGCAGTTATAAAGTCTTCCACGGTGCCAAATTGTTTCAACTTTGTCAAACGACCTAAATGATTGGTGTCAGCGTCAAAGCGTTCATAAAATTCTGCCACAAAGTGTGTCCAAGCCACATACCCTTGGCGGGCATTTTTTCTCCATTGCCAACGTTCTTGATCTAAATGGAGAACACCATACCGAAGTTTAGCCAACTCATCTGTAATGCCATACAAGGAGAAATAATGTTCCATTTGAGTTACCCAGCCAGTGGGATCCGATCCATCAAATTTGGTCACATCCACACACGAAAAGCGTAGGTCACGCTGAAATTGATGGGGTTCAAAATTCTGGGACTAAGAGGAAGTTTCACCTTCGGTATGCAAAGGTGGGTCAGATAAGGGAAAATCTGCAAGGATATGCGACTTGGTGCAGATCATCGTAGCGATAGATTCAAGGTCGGTAGTAATGTCTTGTTTGAGCTCTTGTTTGAGTTCGGCGATTGAGGCGGCGATGGAGGAATGCATCTTTTGATTGATGGTGGCAATATTGGCACTGAGTTGTCGCACTTCTTGATGGGTTTCGGTGAAATTACAGTGCAAGGTAGTGAAACGAGCTTCCAAGTCTTGGCTACGGGTATGGGCGATGTTGACAAGGGAACACGAAAAGGGGCGGGTGGGACCACACAGAAAATGGGTTATGGGTGAAGTGGATCACAACGATCAGGGCGACGAGTGGAGTCCAATGGGGTAAAGCCCAAATAAGGGTGTTGGAAGGGGGTCGAGTCCACACAAAAGAAATTTGTTGAAAAATGATAGGTATGACTGCAATAAGGGCGAAGAGAGAAATCCAACGGAATAGGTCTCAAATAATGGGGCCAACAGGACCCAAACTTTTGTTTTTTACTCCTGCGGAGTTATACTCCGATCTCAAGAATATTGCAGTGATGAAATGTCCAAATGCTTAACAGGAAGAAATGTGTAGTAATTTCGCAACTCGAATGCAGGATACACAGTTGCGCCACAATAGATCTTGTTTGTTCTATTTTTGTTTCCATCCCAAGGGTTAGGTATTCAAAGGTTCTACAGACAAGGGTTTGCCTTGTGTTATAGCTCTCTGATATACGTGCAGGGTCCAACAGTAGTAGTCGACCCAATATCTTAGGGCACCAACTAAGGAGGCTAGACCGTTCCCTTAGCGGTACTACCCGACTACCTAGGTACTAGAGAGTAACTTCCCGAGTGTTGTTCTCGGTGGCACTATAGCAGTCAGGTGACTGATCGATTTATCTATAGAGGGCTTCAGGAGATCTAGGTCGATCTGTATACAGGTGTTGTTTGATGTGCTACCACTCGAAGGGGTACCAACAGGGGTTACAAGGGTGGCCAACAGATGTGCGCTTAAGAACCACTTGTATTTCCTACGTGTATGAATCCCTGACCGCGAGTTTATGCGCATAACGACAGATCTTTGTAGCTTAAAAACGACAAAATACATCTCTACCCAGAAAAAAAAATTACCCACAATTTTCTGCCAAGGAAGGTGCTCTGATACCACTTGTAATATTCCAGATATAAAAAAGTATGCAGAACAGAAATAAATAGCCAAAAATGGCAGATGAACAACAATATAACCAGAACAACACCACAATAATACAAAAATGATACCAGAATAACACCAGAAAGAGCACTTTGATTACTGAGAGCAATGTTCACTTGCCCCTTCGACGGGGCAACCTCCAGCAGAGCAGAGCTCTATTACAATAATATCCAAGACAAAAGTTTTCATACCCTCAACTCTTATTTATACTAAATATGTCTATCGAAAGAACCATCTAGAGGAAGATCCTTCTCGAAGAGGAAGCTTTTATTAGGTCTTATTACATTGGACTTATTCTTCCTTATTGCTAGGCCTTATTAATATTGACCTTTATTACATGGAAATGTATTATTCTACCTACGTGAGGGGTTAGGTCCCTAACAGAGGCAACCAAGTCACCAGCAAACCGCCCAGCAAGGGCCACAAGGTCGTCAGGCAAGTACAGGTAGCCCCCGAAGGTAGGAAAACTGCCCAGAAATTTTCAGGCAGTAGTTGGATAGCCCTAGATTTGTCTGGGCAGCGAGCAGGCAGCCTTGGCAGCAGGTTGAGATAGTCGAGCAACGCCCAGACAAGCTTCGGGCAGCCCAGAAAAAGAACCGACCAACAACATGAGGTTGCAGGCAACCCCAAGCAGCCTTGGGCAAGGATCTGGGCAATGGGCAGCGTGTCTACGCAGCAGACAACAGGTCCGGGCAGTGATACATGGGTATTGGATAATGGAGCATCTCGCCATATGACGAGAATGAGATCAATGTTCCTTAGTGTTTCAGAGAAAGACTCGGACTGCTATGTGACAAGTGGGATGCATACCATGCATGCAATGAAGAGGGTTGGATGTGTCAGATTCCAGCTAGAGTCGGGGGTTTCTTTGGAGGTGGCATGAGTGATGTATGTCCCAGGGATGAAGGTAAATTTGCTCTCAATATCAGCCTTGGAGGACATGGGGTACGTAGTTACACTCGAGGATGGATAGGTACTCATACGTTCAGAGGGAGCAGATACCCACGAAGCAACAGTGAGGCTTGGCATCAGGGAGGGTATGATGTACAGGGTGTTGGGACAACCTGTAGTAGGGTCCAAGGGGATCTTGGATCGTAGATCAGATTAGAGTGCAGTGGAGGTAGCAGGAGGGTCTTCAAGTTCAGAGGGAGCAGCTACAACAGCAGCAGATTTGATGGGGTCAGAGATTGATCCAGGAGGAGGTTCTTCCAGAAGTACCTTCCTCGCTAAGAGGGAGTGTTAATTTTTGAGGTAGCTCGAACAGGTACTTCTGCATTGTCGGTGCCTAGCATGCCGAGGTGTCCAAGCGACACTCTCTAGTTAGTAACTTTATAAAGTGTTTTTATTTAATGACTAAAATGACTTTTTATAAAGTTTAGTGACTTAAGTCATCTCAACGAGAGATTAAGTCACGGTCGTTGATCTCAAGAGATCAAGATCAGATATTGATCATTGATCACTTTGGAGATAGGGTTTTAGTCATTAGAAGATTATAAAATCATATCTAAGGAGAGTGAGAGGCACACAATGAGTGCACAGGAGCAAGAGGAAGTCTTGCTCATGTACTTGTGTTTAAGTGGGCAATGTTGAGGAAGTGCGCAAAGAAGCAGCGAGGGAGATAGTAGCCAGGTGGGCTAGGCTACCAGTTGCAGCATTGTAATCCTCTAATGGGCCATTATCCCAGGACAGGAGCCCAGGATTTTTAGCAATAAAATCAAACTCGAAACTGGTTTTCCCGCAAGGGTTTTTTAGGGGTGTTTACCCGAAATCTCTTGTGCAATGTGTGTTTTGGTTTCTGTTTTAATGCTTCCGCTATTTATCATTAAGTAATCTAGTTGTGTTTTGATTCAATAAACATGTTTTGTTCGGAATTAACTGCCTAGTGCTAGGTTTACAAGAATTCAACAAAAAGGAAGTCAATAAGTAGGGTGCCCTAGCTATTAACCTTAATCTAGATAAATTAGATTAATTTAACCATTGAACAATAAAATCAACCTCAACACGTGTGCACAAAGGTTAAAACTAAAATAAAACCATAGTCACCAACTAATTAAATCACTATGAAATGTGTGTCAATAAAAGGTCCACTCTAATAAAGTGTTGTACCATGTAAATAAAAGATGTTCTCCCTAGCAAACCCCACCATGATAACAACAAAACATAAATCCCAACCTAAGGTGCACCACCACCAGGGGATTATTACATCAAAATTCATCATCCAGCCTTAGGAAAAGCTTAGATTACCATCAAATCATATCTAATACCCCTTCTTTCTAAGTCCAACTTAGGAAATAACATATCAATGAGGGTATTAACATCATGAAACACACTCCCCCTAGGTGATGTGTAACAAATGTTACATCATAACATTAAATAACCTAAGAAATTCCAACAAAGGCAACATGAATCATCCCACCATAGCAACATCATAAGAGAACGGGGCATAAAGAAATGTTAACCCCATCCAATCATCAAGTGTGTTCCCCATCGCACATCCAACATGGGGACCATGTAGAACACCCCCTCCCAATGACACAAATTACTACATGATCATGCCAAAGTCACTAGGAAATCCCAACAATCATGAAACATATATCTCCTAACACCATCTTCATCTAACCCCTTGGGGGGCTAGAACTTTCATCCATATCCAAGATAAGGATATCAACCATACCATAATGGGATAGCATGCTCCACAACCATCAATTATGTAACTAAGGGGTGATCAACAAGGCAAGGACATATGAGAAGACCACCAAGCAACAAGCACAATCGTCCAACCAAGGAAAAGTGAGATCCACAACCAAAGATCTTCATCAACTTATGATGCCATGAATAGAAAGGGGCTCCATAAAGATGAATCCCCTCAAGTTAGTCCAGTAGCTACAAGGAACCAGCAGCATATTTCCACCAATGTGATGAAAATCACAATGTGGAACCTCACACAATATGAGGTGTAATAATAGGTTCCAACTTGGGGACATGCACTCTTCTTGGGAGTGCCTGAGAACACCAAAAATTTCTAGTCCACCTATCAAGAAAAAAGAGGAGGCAAGAACATGTGGCAGGATGGATACAAATCAACACCCACCAACACCACATACTTATTCTTTTTTTTTAATAAAACACCAAGAGTACAAAATTTGGCTACATGAAAGTAAACTAATGCTCACATGTGTTGAACTTATCCATCCTACCATTTTCTAACCTAGGATGAAACAAAAGGTTAAGTGAAATCAAATAGCCAATGAAACCATCCACACATCATCTCAAAGCCATGGACCCTTCTCTTGTGTTTGGTAATGATCCAAAACAAAGTTACATAAAAAATAAGGTGTATATATGTTGGAATCTCTATTAGAATGTGGCTACAAAATGAAATTACAATGCATACATAGCAACCAATACAAAAATTTGATAAAGGATAGCATGTTCCAACACATGCTAACTCAATCCAATGTTGAAAAGGAATGAAATATGGTCTGCAAACGGTACATGGCAGTCCATCAATCTGCAAAAAACATCAACTATGTGAATCTCCAAAGGCAAATCTGCATGGCAAACATCTATATCACCCTCAAGCAAAGAGGATGTAGGTTGCTCCAACAATAAAGTATCTTCTACCAAGCAATTTCAGATCTGGAAATAAAAGTGTGCACACTATTTGATGGTTGGAAATGGTTGTCATAAAATTTGCATTCAATATCTTGCTACCCAATACAATTTCCAGCACTAAAAACATGATTTCCAACTGAAAAATCACATGCACTTTTACAAATATTTAAAGAAGAAGATGGCTAGAAAGTTCCAACACCTTCATCATCATTAACATGCTCCAAAAACTGTGAATTTTCTAAATTAAACATAGACAAACATAGCCGGAAATCACCATCAGATTTATGCACATCCACCTACTAAGCATGGTTGTCTAAGAGACACATAATCAACATTATTCTCCCTAGAAACATCTTGTGTCATAGATGGGATTCCCATAGCATGTCCAATAATCCATCCTCAAACTATTGCTATAAAGCTAAAAGTTATCGTTGCTAACTTCAACAACTTAACTGCCCTCACTCTCATCACATGAAGAAATACTTACATCTAACATTTCATTATCATATATGGACTTCTCTTCAAAAACAATACTCTCAAAATTAACCAATACATCATCAAAATCTGAATTTTGAAAAAAATTACAAGTTACACTACCCTTGTCTTCGTGGAAGAATGAAGTGGAAACTTCATGACCAATGTCATCTACAAATAGGGCTGCAATATATTCTTCAACAAATACATCACCCATTTCTAAAATATAACATGAAAGTGTTTCATGGGATGGAGAACAACACTATAATTTATTCTTAATATGTGCAATTTTTTTTTAACATATTTTACCAAGTAAACATAAGCATCATATCTCATCTTAATCTCACCCAACATAGAACTTGAAAAGTTTTTCTCATGGACAATCGTCAAAACATCAATTTTCTCTTCTGCTTTAACATAAATATCAACATTCTCTTTCACACATCCAATAATTCTTAACTTTCTTAACAAGATATGAATTGACATTATCTCTTTAGGGTTGAAATCACAATATCACTCCCCATGTATTCTTTCCACTCAAAGAAAATGCAAAAACTCTCATCAAAACATCTTCAAGGGAAATAGTACTTTTTACAATAAACTTCATGAATGATGAAATATGCATAGAAGCCAAATGGAGTTGTCCCCAAAATCTTGGAATAATATGAATACACATCTTAAGGCTAAAAATGATGTGGAGATCCAAGAATGCATCAAAAATCCAAAGAGATAAACAAATATTCTCAAAACTTCCTTTTAGATGGAGCCATTAATTCAAATCCTCAAATGTTGAAATATGAAAATACATGCATACCATAATATCTCATATCTCATACAAAATCAAAAATGTGGAGTCATCAAGCTGAGTTCTTCAAGTGTTTGTTTGATGTCCTCACCTCTAAAATCAACAAACCATCAAATATGAAGTCACCATATGAAACAGAGATCTTCAAGACACACACTAATAAGATGTCAAATGTAGCAAGACTACAAATCCAAACAATGGACTTTATCCTCGACAACGGTGCCAAAATGTTGCAACAAAATCTACCACCCACAAAAGTGTAAAGTCCCAATCACCAAGGTGTTAGTTTTGTGCAACTTAGAAAGGTTACCCATTGTCACCTTAGTAGCTCTTCTTCTCACTTTTGTTTGGATTGTCTCCAACATAAGGGGGCTTCCATGAGGATAGGATTATCAAGACTATGGAGAGTAAGCATTGATAAAACAATGTGGTTATAGTAATGGTATGTGGAAAGGAAAGGAAAGGGAAATGAGGAGAACAAGGAAATGGGATGATATAAAACTAGAGCCTATCAATCTAGGGGCTAATGTGATCATGAAACATTGAATGAATGAAAGTTCAAAGAACTAGTGTGTTACAATCAACTACTTTGGGGTAGGTTGTATGGTTGAGAAGGGGTATTTTTCCATATTCAACCTCTTGGATGAAAAAACTTATTTGATGCATTCATCACTTGGGTGTATACTTAAGATAAAAGGAATTAGTTTAATGCAACTTACCCCAAAGTGTTTGCTAAAAATGAGCTATAGAATCAAGTCTTGGAGGGCTAAAGGGTGCCACTCATCAATACAAAAGTGAAGGAGTTGCTTTATGGCTGAAATGTACTTCCAAATCTGCAACTTAATTCATAGAAGAAAAGAGAGCAAGTACAGAAATAAAACAACAAATAAACAAGAGGGAGAACCTCCTCACATCGCTTATTCCTAAATGAATATGAATTCATTACTAAACCTTCACGTAAGTATGATAACAATAAAATTCTATAACATATAAACAACAATTGAATAGCATAACATAAGTATACAACAAAGTAGATCAATACCTCAATGTTTCATTAATCTTCCAAGGTTTGATACACAACGGAAGCTCAACATTGTCTCCAAGCTCCTACAATTTCCTTTATTTCTTTCACTTCTTCACAATCCTCTAATTGCCAAATCCCTTTGAAATGGAGAGAAACTCCTCTTTAAAAAGAGTAACTTAAGTCTCTCATACAATAAAATATATTATATTTCTAACTAACTCCATGACAAGTCAACAAATTATAAAATATTGTAGTAGTTAGATCCATAGTTGACAATATCAAGACATGTGGACACTAGCCTCCTTAAGAGAGGTCGTCCATATCCAAAAATAGGGAATGATATGCAACAAAAAGCTCCAAGAAAGGACACACCACCCAAAAATAGGTATTATACCAAGTAAAATGCTAAATGGGTCCACATAGAATTCGCCCTCCAAGAATGGATGCATGCAAAATATAATAAAATACTTTTCAATCTAGGAGGATGTGCTCAAGGGTCTGCCTAGAAGAGCTCACACAGTGCACCCTCCAAGGTGCATGAGAGATATAACAATAAAATATTCCTCCTTGGAGAATGCTCCATAACCAACCTCCAAAAATGGAAAGCGGTCCACAAGAAGCATGCAACCAATCCACATGTGCAAATCCCAAGGCCACCAACTCAATAAATGGATGTGCAAGATGAAGTAGTCAAACCCTCAAATAGTAAGAGGACCATCTCCACAAGACAAATCTAAGAAGATAAGGGCAAATTAGGATTTTCAACATGCCAAAACTCCATGAAATAATAAAATATATATCTCCAAGAATAGCAAGAAATGCCTCCACAAGTGTGCCCTCCAAGTATATGCTCAAAAATAGTAATAGGACCAAGTAAATGCACACAAAAACCACATGTGTGGCCCTCCAAGTATGCCACACACCCCTCCATGAAACTCCTCCATAATCACCTCCAATAAAATAATATATATGCCAAATCAAAGAGATGAGGGCGCTCTGCAATGAAAGTCAAATGGTGACAAGTGTAACTCAAATATCCATGTAATAAAGATGAGAAAGCACCTAGGAGAGATGTGCCCTAGAAAAGCATGCCATGTAGCAGCCTCAAACACCAACAAATAATAAAATATTTTCCAATGAAGTGCACTATAAAAGAATGTGCCAAGAGTGATTAGACCATATGCCATGTCATAAAGGTGTCTAACCAACCCAAGGGAGTACACCCTAGAAAAAGTGTGCCAACCTCTCCAAGAAACAATAAAATAATGCATGCCTTGGTAACTATCCCCAAGAGGGAGGGCACCAATAAAAAGCCTCAACCAATTCCAACTAGCACCTTCAAGTGTGAAAAGGAAGTCAAAAAGTAGGGTGCCCTAGCTATTAACCTTAATCTAGATAAATTAAATTAATTTAACCATTAAATATTTAAATCAGCCTCACAAAGGTTAATGCTAAAATAAAACCATAGCCCGCCTCCAAATAGTCACCAAATGAATAAATCACAATGAAGATGTGTGCCAATGAAGGGTGCACTCTAATAAAGTGTTGAACCATCTACGTAAAAGATGCTCTCTCTTGCAAAACCCTAGCACAATAACAACAAAACATAAATCCCAACCTAAGGTGCCCCACCACCAAGGGTTGCATCAAAATTCATCATTCAACCTTAGGAAAAGGTTAGATCACCATCAAATCATATGTAGTACCCCTCCTTTCTAAGTCCAACTTAGGAAATAACATATCAATCAGGGTACTGACATCATGAAACACATTCCCGCTAGGTGATTTGTAGCAAATGTTACATCATAACATTAAATCACCTAGAAAAATCCAACAAAGGCAACATGAATCGTCCCACCATAGCAACATCATAAGAGAAGGGGGCATAAAGAAATGCTAACCATATCCAATCATCAAGTGTATTCCCCATTACACATCCAAAATGGGGACCATATAGAACACCCCCTCCTAATGACACAAATAATACCACATGATCATGCCAAAGTCACTAGGAAATCCCAACAATCATGAAAAATATATCTCCTAACACCATCATCATCTAACCCCTTAAGGGACTAGAACTATCTTTCATATCCAAGATAATCATATCAACCATACCATAATGAGATAGCATGCTCCACAACCATGAAATATGCAACCAAAGGGTGATCAATAAAGCAAGCACATGTGAGAAGATTGTTATCGCACAAACTGTATGTTGGGCAAAGCCCAATCCAATCCACAAGATGGTGATAACGGTGGGAGAGTTTACCCACTATCACCTTAGATAAACACTCCCCTCGCTTTAGTGAAGGAAGAATCCAACACAAGGGGGGAGTCCCGGGTGACCCTAGGGGGAAATGAGACGATGGCAATGATGCCCCTCTAGGTCACGTTGCTAAGTGAGAAGTGGCTTGATAATGAGTCTCAGGGATTGTTTATGGTTGCCAAGAAACTTGAGTATCTACAGAAGATGATTGTACCTACTCGAGACACAAGAAAAGACGAGTATGCAAGCTTAAGGTTAAGTGGACAAGCAAGTTAAGCATGTTGTCCCTATTTGCGGCAGTCAACATAGATATATATCAGCAAGTAAATGGTTGTTAGAGCTGCTAAACGAGATGTTAAAAGTCAGATAAATGATGAAAGAGGTAAGCTAGCAATTACTAATATAACTCAAGTATGAAAGCATAAGACTTTAGCAATAAACTAAGGCCGTTATAAGCAAGTATTGCAAAGATATTTTATCAGCCTTATGGCTGTAGAAAACTATTTCTACAGCAGAAAATTTCAACCCACAAAACAAGCAAGTAAACCACCCAAAAAAGTGTGCTAAGGCTAGTAGATTATATGGGCAATTTATTAGCAACTTTTGATGGTTGAAATGTGAGTTATAACCAAAAAGAGAGTAATTTGTTGCAGCCCTAATGGTTGTAGCTTTTATTGAGTTATAGCTCTAAGATGTTATCCCCATTTCTTAGGGATAACTAAGGAGATGATGTCTCGAGGCCCTCATGTTGCAGGCATGGAGTACCGAGAGGCATATGGCTGACAACGTCCACTTGCACAAACATAGGCCCACCTCACCACCACAGATCTCAGGTTCATCATGAGGGTATCCACCAAATCAACTTGCTTCCAAAAGACATTGGGTCTTGCTCCATGAGGCACAAACCAGGTATTATGGTGAGTGTCATTTCAATATTTGAGGCATTTGAGTTTGTTGCATTTAAAACTACTTTTGATCATGTAACGTCTGCTTGGAAATTATGCTCTTTGCCCTGTTTCACCTTGGTGGTTGACATTGCGCCCTAGTAAGTGGTCATCCTTAGGGATAGGTTTGCTATTGGGAGGTCCCCATGACATGTCATCGTACCTTTCACGATCATACTTGCCACTTTCCACACTTCATCCCCTCATCTCCTTGTCTTTTGGGATTTTCGGGTGTACTAACCCAAGAAGGGATTGTCCCTCATTTCATAAGAAGAAGGGGTTGAAGGCCCAGAGGGAATGTTGTTGGCAAAAGATAAAAGCCATATTATGAACCTTCCAGAAGCTCGCCCAAAGAGGTCTTGAGAACAATGAAATGTTTCTCTTAAAAAATCAAAGACTTGCAAAAGCAAATTCACATTATATAAATGTCCCACTTGTTGAGGTGTGTACACTCATGCGATGTCCCTTTCTTTCCATGCATATGGCACTTTGTGTACCTCTAGCTTCAAGTGACTATGTGGCACTGCCCCTAAGCTAATCGATTAACCCATATGGAGTACCCAGTGTTTGAACCTTAATTAATTAATGGCAATAAATGGGCTTGGAAAAAGGATGCATTGAAAACGAAGGTGCAGCACACCCTCTACAAAGGCACCCATAAATGAGACACTATGATCCCTTGTATGTCATGAACCTTGTTATCCACCAAGTTACACTAGGATGGACTTGCAGATGAGCAGCCAAAGATTGAACAAATACTTGTTCAAAATTCAGAGTTCAGAAGCCCAGCCGGCCAATATGGCCCTTTTTCAATTTTTTTACCACATTCCATACCCTGCAGGGAATTGTAATAAAATGACTTACGCATGTGATATTTGTAAAAGGCTTAGCCACCCAAGGCTTAGACACTAGTACTTTAGTCTAGAGTGTTTTTTTTACTTGCTAATTATATTTTGCTCTTTAAGCGAACTATAATTTTTGAGTTTTTTCACTCAATAACCTCCAAAGCCAGAGTAATTGTACTAACAGATATGACTTGGGGGGTGTTTTAAGTCTAGAGTCCTATGTATATAACCATGCTAAGCATTATCCTAGAATCTCATGGAAATGTGCAAAGTCCCCCTTAGGATTTTTTAATTTTTTTAGTTAATAAAAAATTTCTCGTAAAACGAGACATTTTAATTGTAATTTGAATATGTATTAAAAAAGTGGTACTAGGGATTTTCAAGAAATGCGAATGGCGTCGCTCTGATGCTCGCCCGTGGCGGCTAGGGTTTAACCCTGGCCACTCGTCCTCCGCGTGTCGACCCTGGCGGCCTCGCCCCAGCTTCTTCCGACGGCCATGGAGGAGGTTTCCAACTCTGTTGTTGGTGTCCCGATTCGTGGGGCAGTTTCTTCCAAGCTAAAGCTCGATCTTGTTCTTCAGTCTGAGACCTCTTTCCGTGACGTTGTTCAAGAAGTTTCTGCTCCTCCATCTTCGTATTTTTTGGTGCAAAGGCCCCATCCCTGGTCATTCCCATGGGACAAGATGTTGAAGAAGAAGAGGAATACTACAGATCCGTGAGTTTGGCTTGTCGCTTCAATGGCCTTTGGCCAAAGTTAGTCGATCTTAACAGTTGGATCTCTGCTACCTGGATTCTTATCATGCAACAAGAAGCTTTTATTCACCCTTGTGCAAAAGGTTTCTTCATTGTCTAGTTTGACCTTCAGGAAGATCGCGATCTGATCTTCAACTCAGGGTCGTGGTTTTGGGGAAACTCAGGTTTGTTCATGAAACCCTGGTCTCCTTCTTTCAATCCAGCTACTGACATTCTCTCCTCAGCCCCAGTTTGGGTGAGGCTTCCTAATCTGCCCCTGCATTTTTGGGGCCTGCCCTCTCTTGAGGCCATTGGCTCGTCCTTAGGAAAGTTCCATTTCGCAAGTCGCGAAACTACGAGGCACAGCACCTCTATATTTGCCTGCATTTGCATGGAAATGGATTTCAATAAAGGATTCCCAGCTGAAGTTATTCTTACTGGTAAAAATTACTCTTGGCCTCAAAAACTTGACTTGAAGAGAGTCTTTGTGCGCTGCATATCTAGTTTTGAAATGGGTCATCTTGCTTCCCATTGTCCCAAAGGGTACAAAAAGTTCAGAAAGCACCGGAAATCCACCTGGTGGGTTGGTTCTAATGACGACCATCAAGTAATTCCAAAAGCATGTAAAGAGTCTCCACAAGACAATGAAAAGCCTTCGTTATCTCAAGACCCGTGCTAGAACTCCACTGAAAATCCGGGGAAAGAGGCATCTTCCCTTCAGGATTCAAATAAGGAAATTCAGATACAAAAATCCCCTCAACCACCGTCAAGCCGGGCAGATCAGATTGATGTTGATGAGGTTTTGGATCAAGAAAATCAAGAACATTCAAATCAAGAAATCCCAGGTAACATATACAATACAAACGGTCCAACATCTGCAAACGAAGTTTGGATGGTAGTCGGAAAGAAGAAGAAAGTACATGAAACACCACAGCCAGTGGTAACACGAAGTCAGGCCCGCAAGCCAGGGAAAAAGACGAGCTCTTCCCCGTCAAGTTAATTTAGATGCAATGTCTCTTCACGTTTATTCTCGGAGTCTTTTTCCGCGTGTACTCAGTAAGGTTGTTCTTTGTGAAGATTTCATTTGAGTATTTGAAAATGTCATTAGTAGTCTGTAATAGTTGCTTACTCGAGACCCCAAGTTGGCTCGAAGTTTGCAAGATTTTGTAACTCCTTAGCGGTCTCGACCGCGCCTTTTATTATAAAAAAAAATTCAGTTTCTGTAAAAAATAATTAAAAAAGTGGGACTAGAAGGGCATTATATGCCTTAGGGGTGCTCATTTTTGGACCTAGAGCACCCACTTTACCTAAGTACCCACTTTTATGAGTAAAATTAGTGATTTTAATCACTAAAAAGTTAATTTTGCTCACAAAAGTGAAAAAAGACATGAAAAATCAGGAAAAATCAACAATGCTATTTTTTTTAGCATTCTTGCCAAAAACATGTTTGGACATGTCTTGAGTCAAATAAAGGCCAAGGAGGCAAGTGACACTCAAAGGGCGAGTTGATTGGATGGAAGAGTGAGTCAAGTGGCAGCCCATTCATGTTTTACACATGTGCCCAAAGGAAAGTGCACCCCTCTTGAGAGGTGGTGCATGCTAAGAGTGGGTTGCCCACCTCTTGAGAGGTGGCACCCCTCTTGCCCCCCATATCTTCACATCTAGCAATTTCTAAGAGTGTGGGGAGAGGTGGCAGACATCTCCCTCACACTTGGCCCCTCTCCTCCACTTGGTGCGCCCTCCTCCTCTTGGCATCTTCATTGTTGGCTATTTAACCAAGCACTCACTCATTTTTCAAGCTAGTTGGAGCTTGGGTGATCTTGCTTGTTGTTGTTATTGTAATCTACCTTTTATCATTGGAATAAAAAGGATTTGGAGGCTACTACATGGTGTAAAGCAATTTTGTGTGGATCATCTATGTTCAATTGTGTATGAGGTATAAGCTTTCATGTTAATTTTTTGCATTTGTTGTTAAATATTGGCCTTGGAAGGGGAGCTATCTCCCAATAGGATAGAAATAGAAAAGCTAGCTTGCTTAATATTTCTATTGATTCATGTATGTTAGATGGTTTGAATTGCATGCTTATTTAACTTAATATTCATGCTTTCATGCTCCTATATTATATGACACCATTGCATTTAACCCTTTTGCAAGAAGTCTTAAGTTGTGCAAGATATCTCACTTGAAAGATAGGTTGAGCTAGCTTGCATCTTCCTCATTCTTCAAGATTGTGGTGAACAACATTGTCCCTCAATTTTCCACCAAAGCAAGGAACCCCACTGCCCAGGGATTTTCAAGGGATCAAGCAATTCTACTCTCTCTTTCTCTCTAAATTCTAAAATTTTCTTTGGTTACTTGTTTCTACATTCTAGATCTATCATATTTCAATTTCAATACATAAGTAGATCAGATTGGTAGAAGTATTTGTTTAGATCTTAGCTTAGCTTCAATTTATCTATCTTTTCAAGCAAGATCTAGCAATAGCAAGTCTCTTTTGCAAGTTAAAACTTAGTTAGATCTAAAGGCTTTCAAAGAGATCTTTGATTTTATGCTTTAGCTTTCATATCTAGCAAATTAAGTGCTTTGAATTTGCTGCTATTTAAAAGTAGTCAAAGACCCTAAGGAAACAAGCATTCTAGTTTGTTTTCCTTAGTTCCTTTTGCTCATTTATCATAGATTTTTAACTTTGAATTTTTTGGATTTGTCTATTAATAACCAAAGACACTTTTAAAGTGCTTTTGGCCATCTTTTGCATTGTTTTGTTTGTTGTTTTGTGCAGGTTTGTGAATAAACAAGGAGAGATTCTGCCAAAATTTGGCAGATTACGAGCACTTGGGACTTCCAGAAGCACCCTATACCTTCCTAAATCATTTTGTAACTTGTAAACCTTTTTGATCCATCATTATATAAGGATCCAAAATCTCATTTAAAGGATATCATTGTAACCGAGGCAATAAAAGAGTGGGCTACACAATGCCCCATTTGCGTTTCCCCCCAAGGGGGTGGTGTCTTGCGGTGTGATTGTGTATTTTGCTTTAGTTTTTCCATTTCTTTGATTTTCATCATCTAATAAGCATAAAACACAACAACAACCTTCACATAGATTAGATTTCAATTTGAGATAGTAATACTTTAATTGCTAGATTAGATTTCTTTTTATGCAATTTTTACTTTATGCAATTTCAAGTTGGAAAATAAACTTGTCCCCTCAGCTCCTCGGAAGAGGTTGTTTCAATGAGGACTTTAGTAATTAGAAAAACTTTATTTTTTGTCATTTCAATTTGGAGCAAATAAACCCATCCCCTCGACTCCTCGGAAGAGGATGGATAGTAGCTTAATTAGAAAAACATTTACTTTTCAGTCTTTTATTTTCTGTTTAAAACAAACATTTCCCCTCATCTCTCGGTGCTTGTTCCTGATCCTTCTAGTTGCAAGCTTGCCTCGATCTTCTGGGAGTAAGTTTCAAACACATCGGGCTGGTCAATGCGGATTAGATTAACTTGGACAATCTTTAAGAGTTATTTTTGGTATGGAAACGTAAGAGAATTTGTGTAAGAAATCCAATGGGAAATTTGAGATCTAGGTTCTCCCTGTCGGATGTCCCAGATTTTCTTGAGCTTGTGTGCAAAATCAAAGGGATATTCTCCATGTTGGATTCAGCAAGCTCAACCTGCATCTTAAGAAATATCCTCTTGGAGGCCAAATCTAGATTAGTTTTATTTCCATGCAATAATAATCACATCCAAACATTAATCAACTTTAATCAAACTTTCAAAGCAATCTCCACAAGGTACCTTACAATTACACAGCATAACACACGATATCAACATTTGGCACTAGTCTCATTTCAATAACTTAAGAAGCCATTTGCTTCAAGTATTTACTTTTGCAAATCTTTAATTATATCTTGAAGTATCTATTTGGTGTATGGTTATTTCACTTGCAACATATGTATCCTTTATGTATGTTTTGTGCAAGTGTTTCTCTTCGTTATCTATCTCCATAAGCTTTGTCTTTATGAATGAATGTTATATGTTGTTAATTTAGAGTTACTTTTGTTGTAGTTGATTTTGTTGCAATAAACTCCTAGATTTATTTCTTGTACTTAGATTAGTTCAAGCCATAGATTATTTTCTTTAGGGACTACCCCGCTTGGCTTCGCTAGGAGTTGGCCTAGATGGAGGAATTGAGGATTAGGTGACAGCACCTTAACTCTAACTTGCCCCCAAGGACACACCAAGTGGATTGAAGATTTCTTCCACATCACCCAAGTGTGTATAAAGGTGGCAACAAACCCCATGCCCAAAAGTCTTGCCCCCATCCATATCACCTTCTCCACATCACTTAGAGAGGGGTCCACTTGGGAAACACTCCTTGACCTGAGGTACGATTCACCCAATAGGTCGCTTTGTCAACCCTCCCATACCTAAACTTGGCAAATTGCATAGGGTCTTTGAGCACTTGTTTAGTTTGATGAGGTGGTTTTTGATGCACATGCTTAGGTGGCTCTTTTATTGATTTGATTTACTTATCATGATGCATTTGACTTGAGATCCTTGGAGGGTGTATTCATCGTCTTTGCAGGACCTAGTTGGTGGACAATTTTGGAGGAACAAACCTAGCTTGGGCTTCCTTGGGGCTTGAAGCCCACAAGTTGGATACCATGACCCACACCTTGGGCAAAGAAGGAAGATGAACGTTGCCTTTGGAGGCAAAAGAAGACACCATGGAGGACCTCACCGGGCCCCTACTAGCCCAACGTTTTGCTTCTTGAGGTCAAAACGTCACACTTGGAGGGCTTGACGTCACCCTAGGGCTAGGGTTTTGGTGGTGAAGATGGACACTTGGAATTTTTGAAGAGGAAGACCCCTTGCATGCCAAGTGATGAGCCTAGCACATGAAGGAGGAGCCTTGGGAGGTCCAACGATCTCCTCCCTTGGCTCAAAGACTTGCTAAATATGTCAAAACATCACCCTAGAGAGGGTTGACGTCATCTTTAGGGATTTTTATGTGCATTTTTAGGGTTAAATTGAATTTTAATATTGTAAAGGGGCAAAGTAAGGGTTGTTGACCACTTACTTTGTGGTTTACCCTAAATTTAAGTGGACAAACACTTTTAGGAGGATTTATATAAATAAAGATAATTTCTATTTCATTTTAACATAACTCTCCCATCTTGGAGAGGATCCTTGGCTGAAATTTGCGCAGCAAAACACTTCATAACTTTCAAATTTACTCATTTTCTAACCGTCGGAATTTGCTAGAAAGCTACCAAATTAATCTACTAGTTGTTGTGCTTCTTTTGGGTGGTTTACTTGCAAGTTTCGGTGGTTAGAATTTTTTGTTGTAGCAATTGTATGCTACAGCCATAAGGCTGCAATAATATACCTTCAATACTTGTACCTAACAGCCTTTAATTGTTGTTAAAGTCTTGTGCTATCGTACTTGAGTTACACTAGTAATTGCTAGTTAGTCTCTTGCATATTTTCATGGACTTTTAGTGACTAGTTTAGCAGCTCTTCTTATCATTTCATTGTTGATATATATCACTATATATTGTTGCTAATTAGGACATCAAGCTTCACTTGCTTGTCCATTAGATTATTGGGTTGTATCTTGTGTTTTTTTGTGTCTCGGGGCAGGTACAACAATCTTCCACAGGTACTCAAGCACTTGGCAACCATTGACCATCTCCGAGACTCGTTTATGATCCATCCTCCACTTAGTAGCTTGACCTATAGGGGCTCCACTTCCATAACCTCACTTTTCACCTCATTTCCCCCCTAGGGTCACCCGAGACTCCCCCCTTGTGTTGGATTTATCCTTCATTAAAGCGAGGGGAAGGTTTATCTAAGGTGGCAGTGGGTAGACTCTCCCACAATTATCACCATCTTGTCGTTTGGGTCAGGCTTTGCCCAACCTACAGTTTGTGCGATAACATTTTGGTGTCGTTGCCGGGGAGGATTTTGAATCCTCTTCCAAGCCCTAATGACACTTTGGCAAGCTATCCCAAAGCCTTTCCCTAGTTTTCCTAATGACTCCACCTAAGGGAAGTTCCCTCTCCCCTCTCCTTTGATGAGCCTTGATCTCATCTAGCGACTCCATTGAGGTGTCTTTTCAGTCAATGGAATTATGCACCATGGGATGAAACCTTGCCCGAAACTTGTCATGTCTCGAGGAAGGCACTTTTACAAATGGAAATGGAAAAAGTTGCTAATGAAGTTGTTGAGCAACTGATGAATCTTGTAAAAAGGTTATCTCAAAAATCTGTCGAAAAACTAGCCCTTGAGGATGAAGATATGCTTGAAGGACAGATATATGAAGAAAGTTACCAAGAAGATCCCTATGAAGTTTCTCATGTTGAAGATCAGGACGAGACATTTGTATCCATGCTCCCACTTGATGAAGATGAAGTGCTTATATCTACCCTTCCATTTGATGAAGACATCCAGGCCTCTGTTCCTCCTGCACATCAAGAAGAGAACATGATGAGTTGTAACCCTTTCGAAGATCTTGATGATACTTTATTCCATGATTTTGGAAGTGAAGAAGTATTAGAAGAACCCTTGGATGCAACAAATCCTTTTTGGAAAAAGAAAACAAAGCGTTTTGTATTAAGGATCGAGCCCATTGTGATGAAGAGGCGAAGGAAGGGGCATGTCCATAAAGAGAAAGAAGAATTTTGAGAAACCTCATGAGACATCGTTATCTTTTCTCTCGCTTGATGAAGGTGAGGTTGTCCAACCTTTTTTCCTCCTGCACATGAAGTTGAAGAAGCAACTAGTCTCAATGATGAAGAATCTGAAAATCCAGTTGAAGCCACCCTAACCTTTGTTCTTCCTGCACACGAAGACAAAGAGATGGTCATTTTCAATCATACTGATGGTCTTATGAAAGAACCCTTGGATATGGTTGATGAGCATATAGACACTTTCATACAAACTGGGAGACGTAGATGGGATGTTGGTCATTTTATTTTTGATAGAGACCCCATTTACGACATTGAGGGTGGTTCTCATGCAAAAGGGATTGAGTTATCATCTCCAGGAAATTGGTCCTCGCTTGCACATGATTCAAATTCTTGGCAACCCGGTGATGATATGATCACGGATTTATTTCATCCATTTGAGGATGACCTGTCACCCATATACTCATGATGATTCCCAATCATCCCTTCAGAGTTGTCATTCTTACCCTCTTCGGGATTCGAATTTGTTCTATGGAGGTTTCCAACCACCATTTTGCTCAGACTTTGATGGATACAAGGTCGTGGTCATCCCAGAGCAACCAAAGATTCACATTGCACAGCGACGATATTTTTGTCCTAAGGTGTTTTACAAGATGAAAGGGCAACAGTCTTACAGTAGCAGGAAGATTTCTTCCTCTGGACATGAGGTTGTCCCTTACCTCTTATCTTTTTCTCCGGGAAGACATGCAGTCTTCTTCCAATCTCTCATCTCCTATTAGTCTTCAACAAGCATTGGACCTTTGTGCGCAGATGAAGATGAACCATCATCTATATACTGTAGTCCTCTTCAGAGATGGGTTAATCGAGCTTGTGGCTATCATTTCAGGCAAGATTTCCTGGATGATCAGGCTTGCGGTTCCTCTTTCCATAAGGATCTCCTCCCTCCAACCCATCTCCATGAGTTTCTTTTCATGATTGATTATATGTCTATTTATGCTCATGATTATTATGTGATGAACTTGTCTTTGTGGTATTACATGATTAAGCACAGGGGGAGATACCTTGATGAAATGATGGACAGGTGGTTGCACTGGTTGTATGACTTCACCTGACATCACCTATCGCCTGATCTTCAAGGCCCCAGGTAAGTAGGTAGGTCATCTTGCTTTCTTGCATTTGCATCTTGATTGTTCATGGTAGTTTAGTTGCATTTCAATTTGATTTTCATTTTTCTCTACTTGCATATTGCTTTCATCATATTACATGTTAAGTCTAAAAAATTTTGAAAAAATGCAAAATTTTCTTTCATAGATTAGTTGTTATTTTTGAGTTTTCATTTTGAAATATATGGACGAAGGGTAATAGAACCACCCTAGATTTTACGTTTGTATGTTTCAGTGTAGGCACAGGTCAACCCAGGAGATGTTGTGGTTCTCATGCACTCTACGGCGTGTACATGTCCCCAAGCAGGAGCCAGATGTTATCCCCATTTCTTAGGGATAACTAAGGAAATGATGTCTCGAGGCCCTCGGGTTGCAAACATGGAGTACCAAGAGACATATGGCTGACAGCGTCCACTAGTACAGATAGAGGCCCACCTTACCACCACAGATCTCAACTTCATCATGAGGGTATCCACCACATTAGCTTGCTTCCGGAAGACATTAGGTCTTGCTCCATGAGGTACAAACCAGGTATTATGGTGAGTGTCATTTCAATATTTGAGGCATTTGAGTTTGTTGCATTTAAAACTACTTTTGATTATGTAAAGTCTGCTTGGAAATTATGCTCTTTGCCATGTTTCACCTTGGTGGTTGACATTGCGCCCTAGTAACTGGTCATCCTTAGGGATAGGTTTGCTATTGGGAGGTCCCCTTGACAGGTCATCGTACCTTTCTCGATCAGACTTGCCACTTTCCACACTTCATCCCCTCATCTCCTTATCTTTTGGGATTTTCGAGTGTACTGACCCGAGAAGGGATTGTCCCTCATTTCATGGGAGGAAGGCGCTGAAGGCCAAGAGGGAATGTTGCTAGCAAAAGATAAAAGCCATATTATGAACCATCCAGATGCTCTCCCAAAGAGATCTTGAGAACAATGAAATGTTTCTCTTAAAAAATCAAAGACCTGCAAAAGCAAATTCACATTATATAAATGTCCCACTTGCCGAGGTGTGTACACTCATGCGGTGTCCCTTTATTTCCATGCATATGGCACTTTGTGTACCTCTAGCTTCAAGTGATTCTATGGCATTGCCCCCCAAGCTAATCAATTAACCCATAGGGAGTACCCAGTGTTTGGACCTTAATTAATTAATGGCAATAAATGGGCTTGGAAAAAGGATACATTGAAAACGAAGGTGCAACACACCCTCTACAAAGGCACCCATAAATGAGACACTACGATCCCTTATATGTCATGAACCCCATGCCCAAAAGTCTTGCCCCCATCCATGTCACCTTCTCCACATCACTTAGAGAGGGGTCCACTTGGGAAACACTCCTTGACCTGAGGTATGATTCACCCAATAGGTCGCTTTGTCAACCCTCCCATACCTAAACTTGCCAAATTGCATAAGATCTTTGAGCACTTGTTTAGTCTGATGAGGTGGTTTTTGATGCACATGCTTAGGTGGCTCTTTTATTGATTTGATTTACTTATCATGATGCATTTGACTTGAGATCCTTGGAGGGCGTATTCATTGTCTTTGCAGGACCTAGTTGGTGGACAATTTTGGAGGAACAAGCCTAGCTTGGGCTTCCTTGGGGCTTGAAGCCCACAGGTTGGATACCATGACCCACACCTTGGGCAAAGAAGGAAGATGAACATTGTCTTTGGAGGCAAAAGAAGACACCGTGGAGGACCTCACCTAGCCCCTACTAGCCCGACATTTTGCTTCTTGAGGTCAAAACATCCCACTTGGAGGGCTTGAAGTCACCCTAGGGCTAGGGTTTTGGTGGTGAAGATGGACACTTGACATTTTTTAAGAGAAAGACCCCTTGCATGGAAGGAGATTAGCCTAGCACATGAAGGAGGAGCCTTAGGAGGCCCAACGATCTTCTCCCTTGGCTCAACAACTTGCTAAAAATGTCAAAACGTCACCCTACAGAGGGTTAACGTCATGTTTAGGGCTTCTTATGTGCATTTTTAGGGTTAAATTGGATTTTAATATTGTAAAGGGGCAAAGTAAGGGTTGTTGACCCCTTACTTTGTGCTTTACCCTAAAGTTAAGTGGACAAACACTTTTACGAGGATTTGTATAAATATAGATCATTTCTATTTCATTTTAGCATAACTCTGCCATCTTGGAGAGGATCCTTGGCTGAAATTTGCGCCCTATTTGGGCAATTTTACATATCTCTATTTGCTACTATCTCTTGTGATGATTTGTCTTGGCTATTGGATGAAGAAATAAGGCGCTATCTTTCTTGGAGGCTATTTCTTGCTTTTATGGTGGATTTTTCTTGGTTAAAAGGAGTTTATCTTGTTAATGCTTGGACTAGGCAAGGAATCTCTCTTGTTATTGCTTCTTTTCTTGGTTGTAAGGTTAATTTGTTAATATTTTGGGGAGTATAAGTGCATACAACCCCACTAAGCCCATCATAATTGTCTTGGAATAATTTGTTGCACAATGGAATACTAGGAAAAGTAAAGGGTTACACCCTCCTAGGTTTTTCCTAGCCAGTTTCGCTTGCCTTGGGGAGTAAAAGGGCTTACACCCCCAAGGAAATAGCACAACTAGCTCTTTCATTTAAAAGACTCCATAACCCAATAGTTAAAGGCACTAATATCTTGCAATGGAGAAATAAAATCATTGCATTGGGATACATAGAATCACGAGATATTGAAATTGTTTGAATTGGAATCTTTTCTATATGCTTAAGGCTAGCCAAGGCCACTAGGGCGTCTTGTTTCTCCAAGGATTTATTGTTGCTGTAATAATTTTATGCTACACCCATTAGGGTTGCAGCAAAACACTTCATAACTTTCAAATTTACTCATTTTCTAACGGTCAAAATTTGCTAGAAAGCTACCAAAATTAATCTACTAGTTGTTGTGCTTCTTTTGGGTGGTTTACTTGCAAGTTTCGGTGGTTAGAATTTTTTGTTGTAGCAATTGTATGCTACAGCCATAAGGCTGCAATAATATATCTTCAATACTTGTACCTAACAGCCTTTAATTGTTGCTAAAGTCTTGTGCTATCATACTTGAGTTACACTAGTAATTGCTAATTAGTCTCTTGCATATTTTCTTGGACTTTTAGTGACTAGTTTAGTAGCTCTTCTTATCATTTCATTGCTGATATATATCACTAGATACTGCTGCTAATTGGGACAGCAAGCTTCACTTGCTTGTCCATTAGATTATTGGGCTCGTATCTTGTGTTTTCTTGTGTCTCAGACAGGTACAACAATCTTCCGCAAGTACTCAAGCACTTGGCAACCATTGACCATCTCCGAGACTCATTTCCAAGCCATCCTCCACTTAGTAGTTTGACCTATACGAGCTCCACTTCCAATCCCTCACTTTCCACCTCATTTCCCCCTAGGGTCACCCGGGATTCCCCCCTTGTATTGGATTTATCCTTCACTAAAGCAAAGGGAGGGTTTATCTAAGGTCACAGTGGGCAGACTCTCCCACAATTATCGCCATCTTGTGGTTTGGGTCAGGCTTTTCCCAACCTACAGTTTGCGCGATAACAAAGACCACCAAGCAGGAAGCGTAATTGTCCAACGAAGGAGAAGTGAGACTCCCCCAGTCGAAGATCTCCATCAAATGATATGATGCCATAAAGAGAAAGGGGCCCCATAAAGATGAATCCCTCCAAGTCAGTCTAGTAGCTCCAAGGAATTAGCAACAAATTTCCATCAATGTGATGAAAATGACAATGTGGAACCTTATAAAATATAAGGTGTAATATGAGGTAAGTTACATTTGTTGTCTTGCTTGATTTGTCAAACAACACACAACATCATGTACTTGATGAGAGTGACCTACTTGACAACTGATCGTCAAAAAGGTACAAAAGGGATTAGTAAAAGACAAAGTAGAGGTGCATTTGTAGCTCTTGCTATCCATGTTTAACATGTAGATGTTGAGTATCCATCGTATTATTCCCTTCTATCAAAATGAGATGGTTTTCTTACAATCATGTTAGAGTTGCTAAGGAGAGTGACATCACAAAGCACTATGTCATGGAAGAGTTGAATGCCAAATGTTATGGAGAAATTTTGAGTGATCAAAGTAAGTTGTTTGAACTCCTTAACCCATCCAAGTTGATACAACTTGGGATGAGATGTGGTTGGCAGCTTCAACTTTGCTACCAATTGTTGGGACACCAAATTCTTCCAATCACCATTGTCCATATCATAGAAGTTAATATGTCCTTGATTTGACAGCTTTGAGTGCACGGAGATGTTTCATTACTACTTATGTGTTTGTAGCCATCAAAACCAAATGCAGATCTGCAAAAGATAGCTTGTGACATTTATGTTGATATCTCTAGAAGGTTGTTGTTTCTCAGCTAGGAAGGCCTAAACCTTATTCGCAATCTTGGCCTAACAAACCTTGCACCCATCATCAAAATGTCCATACTTTTTTGTTGTATCAGCAGTGAGCACCACTTTCGCTTCTTTTGTGTTCCAAATGCCAATGCAGTACTGGGATAGCATGTATTCTTTCTATCGTGACTAAGTTGCCCCTTGGAAGTAGCAAAAGGCTAAGAAGATTGAGCAGATTTCTTTTTGATGATAGGGTTAGCTTGTTGCAGATTGGCTTCTACTTTTAAAACAAGATGGAAGGTGTGCTCCTTTGATGTAATAGGGAAGAGTTCCAATGCCTTTCAAAGGTATCGCAATTTGCATCAAACCAAAGATCCTCTTAACATAGTGTATCTTCAATCTCACTTACCTCTACCTTGATAGATATTTTGTTGGCAACATCTATCAACTATTAGAAGGTTTTCCTAGAGACATACCAAACTTGGAGCCACTTTGCCAGCAACACGTCCTTGTACCCAATTTGGTAGAACAACTTGTGGGCGACATCTTTGAAGTTGTCCCAGGTGATGATAGTGGGTTGGTTGTTGGTTGTGAGATAATTAGTGTGGATCTACCATCATGGGAGGCCCTGATACTCCATGATATGTGCACAATAACAGCAATGCAAAGGAACTCACTTACAAGTAAATAAACAAAGAGACAAGTAAGCAAGCACAAGAAAAGAATTGTCAGAACTACACATGTTGTACACTCATTTGTTTCATCTATATATAGGAGTACAACTAGAATAGATCCATCTTAACCTCGGATCTATTAAGCACCAAGAGAGGTCAAAAAAAACAGATGTTCAAATCTCTCACTACTTTAAAGATCCATGGTTAACATGGATCTATGCTAGTTTTTTTTGTTATGGACAATACTTTTTTTCTCTTAACATTTGAGGACAGATGTCAACTTTTTTTTCCATTTTAGTTTATTTGTATTAGTATTACAACTATGACACATGTGGCACATGTTACACATCTCTTCCACCTTGGGCTATAACAACGTCTCAATTCTCTCAATGCAACCAATGTTAAAATGGATCTATGCTAGTCTATTTATTTCTGTTATGGTCATCATTTTTTCTCTTAACATTAGAGGATGGATATCAAACTTTTTTTCATTTTAGTTTATTGGCATTACACATCTAACATGTGGGACAAGTCTCTTCCACTTAAGCTATAAGAGCACCGAGAGAACAAGTTTGACCAAGTCTCCAATAAATATAATAAAGCGAGACAGTGATCAAGTTGGACCAAGTCACCTGTTGTCACCGAAAATGTCCCACCTAACAAAACTCGGTTTTGGCCCATGGGACCCACTTTGGGCAACATGGTGCATACCAGCTAAGTGATGTACTTGGATTGATGAAGGGGTCGACATATGTCTATTGAGGTTGTTGTCATTTGAACACCATGAAATTGACGAAATCCAATTTCGAGCTCAAAAAGCTCAAAAACATCGTTATTAAAAATCTCATCAAAATGCCCGAATTCCTATTTGAATAAAAAACGAATATCAACGAAGTACTGGAAGAGGTCGCATAACCATTCACTAGAAAGTCTTTGCATTGGCTTTTCCCAACATCTCACAGATCACAAAACGGACTTCCAATGCCCAAGATATGGTCAAATCTCTCATGAAGTATCTATTTATCTTCACATCTTCTGCATCTGCCACAAAAAACCAATCTCAATGACTTATAGTTCGGGATAAAGTTGCCCTACAGGAAGGGTTTCCAAGTATCTTCTGCCTTCTTTTTAACCCTGTTTTTTCATCCTCTCTTAGCCCATTTTCAGACCATCCTTTCATTTTTACCTTTTTCCCTTCTTTAAGTTTATTGTAAAACCCAAAACAAGATCCTGACCCAAAATCTGGCATCTCCAAGTTTGAATGGCGAAGCTGCTGCTGAGGTGACAGTGGGTAGCAAGCTTTGCAGAAGTGAAGGGATTACCCCTTTGGTCCAAGAGCCAGCTTGAGACCTAAAGAAGATTGTGGATGCCCTAGCATCATTTCTCCTAGAGGAACGTCTCTGGGAACAACAACAGCCAAAAAAACAAAAAGATGAAATACAATTATAATACATGTTCACTAGACTATGTCTCGTCAACATCAATCCAACTTCGACTGGATTGGATGTATAGCCATGGCTCTCTCTTCACAGTATTTGCCAGAATCTGTGTTTGTTTTATTCTGTTATGCTTATGTTTGTTTCAATGGATCCTGTACCGGTAGCCCAAGTCTGTGGCATTTTTGTGCATCTGTAGCTTCTACTGGTTTTAAATATGAGCTGCAAAGCTTAATCTCTTCTGTTTGATTACGTATTCAGCTATCTGTGTTAGGCAATCTCTCTCGGAAATTTATAAAGACTCGAACAGATTTTGTAAATATGTACTCTGCCCACCTGGGCCTCAGATAATATAGAATCCTTTTCCTTAGCGAGAGAAAAAAAAAAGATTCAAAACTGTAAAGATGATCACCATGTAAATATTCAAATTACATTCATAACATTGTCCCCCAGATCAATCCAGTCTTCAACGTGCTATGCAACCATTCTTAATTGGTATATATATAGACTAGTATTCTTAAAGATCTCGACAGCCAGTGATGCTGTGAGTTTACACTGTTCTCAAGGATTTACTGTTTTCACAAGCAACCTCTGCTATTTGATGTTAGATTCCACAGCTAGTAACTTTAAAAGTTATGCACACACAGAGAGAACAAATGGGGACAGTCATAAGGGAGTGATGTTTCCTTCTAATATTAATGGTTGATTAGTTGCAGAGTGGGTATGTTTGCTGCTGGGCCTTCCCTTCTTCTCCTCTAGCCCAAGGGGTTAGCTCAACTGGTTGTCCCCAAAGTTCCTGGGCATTTGGCCAGTTCCGTGCCAACAGGAGCCCGGTTTGAATCCCCCTGGGTTAGGCACAGTAATCTACACCGATGGGTTTACTTAAAAGAATGCCATCCACAAATGTAGGGAAGCATCCCTTGGGTTTCCTAGAGCGGGAGGCAGTGTGAAGAGCATTCCGTCGTTTGCTTAAAGTTAGGAGAAATAAAAACAGTTCTCAGTTTACACTTTTTTTACTTGAATCATTATATCTCTTTTACTCTTGCATTTATCTTTCCGACTGCATAAATTCTTCCATCTAGTAACTCTAATCAAATAAGGGATTGGAATCTTGGACACAGCCAGACGCAATCATAGCAGATATTTAAAAATAATGATACAAGATTCCATGACACAAGGAACACAAAAAACCAAAAATAGTGATCCAAATCGAAGTCACGAGATAAGTCTAAATTTCAGAATAAAAAAAGTTACAAAAAACATTTGTGAACTAGAGAAATCATTCGTTTGATGTATTTAACTTACGATTACAAGTACCACTTCTTGCAGGCTATTCAGTTAGTTATGCGAGGGTTTTATGATCTTCTGATATAAGAATGTGTATACTCTTACTAACGTCATTAACCCAGCCTTATTTAACTGATACTTAAATACAATGATTTCCATGCTTCTTCTACAAAAACTGAATATATCTCAATTGCAAAATCCCGATGATTTTATTAGCGCGATAAGTCAACCACGATGCAACTGATTAAACATAATGTAAAATAATCTGTATTTAAAAATTGATTTGAATTGAAACAAAATGCCGGCAGAATGCAACCCTGAATCGAATGTATTAAAGCAAGCAAAGGAATCAACGTAGCTTCAACGGAGTTCAATATCATCTTTATACCAGTATTTTACAAAGAAAAGCCAGATTAACGTGATTTTTCAATCTTCAAAAGGATTTCTTCGGCTTGCCAATAAACACGTAAAAGATTAAGCGAAAGACAACAACTAAAGGCAGATTCATAAGCGAAGCCCGTGAAGCTAAGACCGACAAGAGAAAAAACAAAAGCCTCGCCAAAGACTTGCAAATTTTGCTCGGAAACCAGAAAATTCAAACGTGAAAACCTTTAAATATACGCGATTCGCTTGCCCTAAGAAGAAATTTGTATACTTACCGTCAAACCGACATAAATCGTATTATCTGACAGGCGAAGCGAAACCACTGACATCCGGAACCAAATTGATCGACGAAAACCTCAAAATGACAATCGCAGGGTTGAAGAAAGGGATAAACTCTTTATTGCGGCCATACAGCCGAAAATTCCCGGCAATTTCTGACTCTTATTGATGAAGCTCTGTTGTTCTGCTCTGAGAAACGAACGAAGAAAGGATCAAAAGTAAAGGGTAAAGGGAATCCAGTCCAACCAAGCTGTGACGCACACATTCGCGGGAGGGGGATCCGGAGGCCTCCCGTGCCGTCCGATATATCAACGACCCGGATTAACTCTTCGCAGCATTCCGTATCCAGCGATATCGAGGGGGCCACGTGGCAGGATCAGCGGTGAGAAACCGTGCACCAGCTCATATGCGGATCACCAGTTTCCCAAAAGACGAGTGTTGTAGATAAACCAAACCAAACCATTGTGGAAAATAGGAACATGGCGCAATCATAGTTGAAAACTGACACCCCCTTTTCCACTATTTTACAGTTTTTGAAAAGACATGGAAAGATATTTATATAAATATTGAAAAGCACAGGGTTAGTTAGGTTTTCAGTCATCTTTGCACAGATTAATCAATCTTTTAGTCATCACTAACACGGTAACGAGGCACATTTTTCAATGATTATATTTTTTACTCGTGAATCAATTAACAAGATGTTTTCTTTTATTAATATATTTAATTACAGCTATTTGGATTTTAACAAAAATTGTTTTTTATTAATTGAGAGGATTTTATATTTGGATTTTAACTATAATTGTTTCTTATTATTTTTTTTAATAAAGAGGATTTTATTTTTATTATGATTATCTTTTAAATTTGTCTTATTATTATTATTATTATTTTATCTAACTTAATGGAGTTATAAAACACCTAGCTACTCCTTAACGGAGTTATAAAACACCTAGCTACTCTAGTTATAATTAAAAATAAATTTATTATTATTTTTTATAAAAAATCTAATAAAAATTGTACACATCAAGATGTTACCATGATTCAACTCTTGTATTTAACTAGCACAGTCACAAATTCATGGTTGGTGAAGGCCGAAAGGATGGCTTGCAAAGAGACGGCTTGCAAAACTTGAACTACTGGGAAAGAGAAATGGCCCAGAGGTGGACTGAAGGAGTCGGAAGGAGTTGGCTGGAAGGAGGCAGTGTGTCCAGAACATGGTTGGTAAAGGCCAAAGGTTTAGGTTGGCATAGAAAATGAAACCCTAATCACTCATACAATCAGCTAGCCACTATAGTAAATTTTCCATCAATATTTAATCTTGTTAATACAAAACTGATTAAGCATTAAAAACCTATTAAATGTGCCCATGATCAATAAATGTATGCCTTTCGGCGTAATAAAACTATGTTTTTAAAAGATTTCCCTAATACTAAATCAATTCAATCAAATTTCCAAATCAATTTATGACTTACTCCAATCTTAAAAATATTGTCAATAATTTAATTAACAAAGTCACTAGAGAGGTGTGATTATGTTTTATGTGGTGTGTTAATAATAATGTGGAACAAAATTTAAAAGATGGTATATGCTGCTACTCCAATAAGAATATTTGCAAGTTATTATGGAAATTTTACACATAACAACTACCAAGTAGTCTATTGAGCTAGTTCGAGTAATTGAGTGTTTTGAGATTTATGTAAGACAACTCAGGGTTGATCCTAAGGTTTAGTTGCCTCTAAAATACACCTCACTCAATGTTCCTATTGGGTCAAGCGTCGTAATTAATGTCAATGGATTTGCACTGGGTACCAACTGAAAAATATGGGGAACTGTGCAAGAGTTTCCCACAAGGTTTTCCTTGAAAAAAACAAAAAATAACCATGAGGCCGCAAGTCGAAGAGGACAAAACACTAAAATTGTTGTATAAAAAAGATGTTAATACATCAACTCAAAAACTTGTGACATGAATATAACTTTAAATTGGCAAAGCTTTTGATGTGGGTAATGCTTTGTAAACCATCTATGTTTCACAATTGTTATGTATTGTTTATAAATTAGCACGTCTACATAAAAGGTAGTCGGTGTGTATCAATTGATGTACGTCCAACATTATTTTTTTACAATAAAATCTTTAATCTTGAACAGGAGATTGAAGTGAAAATAAATTAGAGCGCATGGTGATTAGCTTTCACTTTAATTAACAATTAACACAAGTAATAGAAATTGAAGCATTATATAAAACATACCAGTAGACACAATTTTCTCAGTATGATTGCCATGTCCATTACAATAATTTCAAATAGTAAAACTTCTAACAGAAAAATTTCTCGCCTTACAGCGAACATATTCAATTATAGCCTAAACATGATTACACTAATTATGTTATTAATTAACTTAGGTGTAAAAAAAATAAATGATTATTAACTTAATGACTAAAAGTGCATTGAATGATAGGAACAAAGTAGTAACATATAAGGACCACTTGCGTGCATTTCATGGATGATACTCACTGCAAATCATATCCCTTGATCCAGCAAGGACATCGAATGATGCACACAATAAAGGTAGTTAATCTAGAAAATTGACCTCAAGACCTTTTACATAAAACTCAAAACGCTTTATCACTCAAGTTGTCCCACTAAACTTAGAAACCCATTGATTTCAAGACCTTTTACATAAAACTCAAAACACTTTACCACTCAAGTTAGCCCACCAAACTTAGAAACCCATTGACCTCAAGACCTTTTACATAAAATTCAAAACACTTTAGCACTCGAGTTAGCCCACTAAACTTAGAAATCCACTACCTCTCTCTAAAAACAAAAATTACTCCAATAAACTACATTTATGAAATTGGTATCTCTTTAATTACCAACATGATACTCTCTCAACAAAATAAAATCCCTTGGAGGGGTGGCAGGTGCAAGGGGTATCATTCTTGATCTTAACAGAAACATGAAAAATACATTCAAATGTGGAATGGGTAAAGCTATAAACAATCAAGCAAGGGCATTTGCTTTGTTTCAAGGGTTGAGGATCATCGATGATAAGCACATCAAGAACCTAATTGTCATCGGGGATTCAACTCTATCAAACTAATGATTAAAGCCTCCCCTCCATGCAATGGTACTCTAATAAGAATAATCAATTGAATCAAGAAAGAAGTTGTCAGGTTCAAGAGTGTTGAGTTCTACCACGTTCTCAAGAAGCTCAACCATCAAGCAAATAACCTAGCCAAAAAGGCAACTCTTTTGGAATGTGGAAAACTAAGGTTAAAAAGAGGGGAGGTATTTTCCCCTATCCCCTAAGTTTTATACCATTAATCATTATGAAGTGCCCTTACATGTCCAACATTTGGCATGATATATCGCTTAAGGAGATCATTTATCAAAGTCAGTGACCAAGGTACATTCACTCTGCAATCCCCTCACATATGGAAAGGTTAATATAGGATTGATCTCATTAAGCGCTTCAGATCTTTATTCTCCCTGCAAGTGGGATAATGGCCCTCAACGTCGATTTGATGCATGAGGATTTTGGGTTTATTGATGGTTTTTCAATCACAATTCTACTACATTCAGGTTCGAATTGGGGTTTAGCATTAGAAATCATCCCTTTTGGACCATTACACGAGATCCTAGATTTAGACATTTGTTGAATTTTTGCAACTTTGACCCTAGTTTGAGAGGATTAGGTGGCTCTGATCCAACCTCTCATTTGTGGGGTTCTTCTTGGTGGCTCGGTAATTCAAGACTATGGGATTGCCTATGTGGCTTTTGTGGTTTTCCAATAGGTTGTTGTGTTGCACTACTCAGCATCAAAGGCTGCAGATTATGCCAAAGGCCAACACCCTATCCTCTTACTTCACCCCCATTGGAATTTTGTACAGTGACAATAGAATTGATGCTCTTAGTGTGGTAAGCATCAAAAAGGGGCTTGCATAGGTGCTAAGTTGTGAGGCCAATATGGAGGATGGGCATGCTAGGAGATGCCTTCTATGTGAAACATCTAAATTTCATAGAGTCCTAAGAAGACAAGAAGACTACATCACTGATAACATAAATTCATTATTTTCATTAACTAGTAGAGTGTAATCTCAGGAAGAGACCAGGGATTCTAAAGCTACATTTATAATGGAAACTCTACATAGCTAGAAGCGACAGATTGAGGAACTTCAAGCTAAGTGTATAGCTCCATGACATCTGGTTGTAGGTTTGGTAAGAATCAATTCCACAACTCATTCAATCACTAGGTCGTGTATTAGGTCTGCAAAGGTCAAGGTAGAGGAGATAGTCCAACAACAACAAGAGGATGTGGAAATAATGAATGTGGATAAGAATTCCATGACTAATGAAGGGCACTGTGAGGAAGCTTGTAGTCAACATGGTTTTATTCAGTAAAGTTTAATGTTTTTAAAAGTTTGGTTGTTGTTAGGAGTTTTGTTCGAATATATACTTGTGATAACTTATAGAAATCCTCTCTGAATGACTATTTTGTTGTCATAGACTGTTAGTTTCAAAGTTTAGACACATTTCGAAATGTTTTGTCAAACTATTATTTTGATGTTGACCAATATCGCTACAACAATTTTCTAATACAAATATACATGTTCTTGTTTTAAAAAAACCTTGAATTTCATATATATTCTCCAAAAATCCATAAACTAAGAACTTACTTAAAAACCAAACTATGAAGTCTTATCCATATTTACTAATTATGTATTTTTTTTAAAAGTGCATTATACATATTCTATTTGCTACATCCATTTTCATTTTTGTCTAGTCATGGAGCACGACGTTAAATTTTGGATGTGAAGGCAACCTTCATTGACACCTTTCTTTGCTTCGCTTTCTACACCATAGTTGAGCACTGGGAAAGCGTGTGAGGTAAAAGCTAAGTTGTTATATATATATTCTTCAAGATCTAGGAGAATCGGTAATTGGTTCGGATTATTTGGGTGAGACCCGAGTTCAAATTTGGTTGGTTGTCGTTATAAACCCTAGGCTAGTTGCCAGCAACCCGCAAGCTAATGCTTAGCACAAAACTCATGACTCAACCTAGGGATAAGTTGTACTGGAACACCTTGAGGGACATCTATATCCTAGAGGCACTTGCCCTTCCAACCAAACATTAACAAGTCAGTGTCTCATTGAGGATTTGAACCTGAGTGCAAAAAGTACAAAACTTACCTCCCAACCATTTGAGCTACTACCCCTCAACCTTTCAATCTCCATATGGAGCACCATAATATTTGTTACATCAAAGTCATCAAAATCATACCCATTGACCCTAAATCTTATTTTATTTTTTTAATGTAAATGTTTTTATTAGGGTTAACTCATACAAAGTTAATATTTTTTATCGCAATGGTTTAAATGCTTGATGAAATAACATTTTTTCAATCGTGAGAGGGGGAATTGTTATTTTTAGCTTAAAAATTGAGAAGAATCCTTTGAAATTGATGGTATCTTAAATATTAAATGTTAACATTGCACGATTCTAATAAAGATATTCAAGAGTGTTGGATCATACATTAAAAACAATTTTCATCAATCCAAAATTGCAATTCAAATATAAATTATTTAATTAAATTTCAATAAATAACAAATTGAACAAAATCAAAACCATAAAATGTTTAATCTTTTTCTTTTTTATTGTCTAATATTACATTACAAACCTATTTACAATATGTAAACTCATAATATTTTTATATAAATAAATATATTCCTTTAAAAACATCAAAACATAATTAATATTCAAATAATATTAATAATAACATTAATAAATATAAAACATAATATATATTATATATTTTTTTCCTTAATACAAACACTAATAAATATAAAACACAATATATATTGTATTTTTTTTCCCTTAATACAAATGTGAAATGCCAATTGCAAAATTGCTCTATCCCATTTTAAGTTGGTATTTATTAAATCTAAAATTGGATAATGGATTATGATATTTTTGATGTATTTTATTTATTTATCAGTATAGATTCATTTTAACTTTGGTTCTAAGAAGTGTCGAGAATGATCAAATCTCTCGAGATGTAAATCCTTCCTTCTTAATCTTTTTTAAAGCAAAAGTTAAAATCCATATATACAATTTTCATTTACTTAATTTTATTATTATTATTTAAGAGTGATACATTAAATTTAAACAAAAAATCACACATCAACCTAATACTAAGTTATAAAATACAACCTTTAAACACATTCATTAAATAGAATTTTATTTATTTCTCATATAACACAAATTATGGCTTATGTTTTCTAAATTTTTCCAAGGTTACCCTACTTGTTACTTATATTTTATATACCCATAACATCATATCATATTATTTCTTCTTCCGGTGGCCCCCTTTTATACTGCAATTTATTTTTCAATGTGAGTCCAGTCACAATGAGTACGCTTTGACATCATTAAAAATTGTGGATATGTGTGTGACCCACACATCATGGAGTAAGGTCAATTCAACTTATCCATGTATTAAAGGTGACAAGGCACCAATATGAAAGGGTTGCTTAAAAAATAGTTCATGTGAAATGAAATCTTAGTGGCATAAGGACAAGATATAGCATCATTGAGTCAATGGACCAATAAAATAACATGTATTGAGAGGGCAAATTTTTCAATAAATCTTATAATTGTTTGAATAAATACTTGAAATATTTATATTTTAGAAATATCAGTTGTAGTATTTTTACATGTTTACAAAATTCATATATTTAGTAATAAAAATTTGTGAAAATTAAATATAATTTTATTTTAAAATTGAAAAAGAAATTAAATTTATTTTTTTAAGCATATCTAAATTTTCTTCACTCGAAATAGAAATTTAAGAGAAACATAAATTTTCCAATTCATCAATGAAGATCACTAAGAGTGTGGTTCTTGTTATGAGAGGAATTGATCCAGGAGCTTTTCATTGTGACTTATAAAGAATTGTATTAAATGAGCATAAATTAAAGTGCACCATTAAAGAAGGGAAAACTAAAAAATGAAGAGACATAAGTATCAAATCTGAACACAAAACTTGATAACGGAGTTTGCCCCTGGTGGACTACGTTTCCAGGTCCTGCTCTCAAATGGGTAGGCTCTTTCATTAACTCAGCAAAAGGATTTGGCAAAATACATAAGTATACCTCATTTTGTAATCAAGCTGCAGAAATAATGCTCAGATCTAAAAATGGATAGCACCACCGAATTCGTGGTGTCGAATTACCCAAAAATGATTGTCTCCACGCCTCGATCCGACTCTGGCACTCCCAGGGTCAATAAGAATTTTGTCTCGATTTTTGTGCCCTCTGCAACATGCAAAAATGATTGTACCATGCAGTGAAAAACGTGCCTGACAAGTCGTACGGTCCTCGCCTCCTCCGAGGCTAGGGGGATACACCTTTTAATAATAAGATCGGGCGATATGAAATAAGTGGTACCCACAGCCTAGTGATTAGGGGCAGATGTATTAAGGCATAGGCTTTAGCGGAGCTTCCGAGGTTAAGCCCCACGGACTCTCGTTTTTGGTTTGTTATTGTTATATGGTATATATATTACAAATCCACTCAGCTACATTTAGCATGGGCGCTAGAAGGTTCTCCAACGATATAATTATGGCTATAGTTAGCGTGGTCCGCTAGATTTGGCGGACCTGCCAACTATTTTGTTTCAAAATTCATTCACGGGTTGTCCTTGTGCATTTCCCGCTTGCCACATGACAGCCCCTGATTGGGCCAAGTGGCGACCTCTCATTGGGCCACGCTGCCCCCTGCCACATCAATCAGAGGGACTGGCACGTGGCACGATCTGATTGGTCCACAAATCGATCCAAAAAGCCAATAATCGAGTGACACGTGGCAGCCTCTGGTGATGCCACATCATCGTGTTGATGTCATCATGCCACATGTCACTTCCCTACTCCTACCACATGTGTTGTACGAACGCTGACATCATCCGTACGGATGCTGACTCATCTCCTACTCACTGGGCTAGGTTGACCAAACTTTGACCGCGAATATCTTTCAATCCGTAACTCCATTTGACGAGTCGTTTGCACCGTTAGAAATATTGCGACGTGCTCTTCACGATCATGCCCTTTTCACTGAGTTTTGGGAACTTTGAATTTTTTCCCTTTCTCTATCTGCTGGAGCCATTCTGAGCATCCTAAGTTGCCTCTGTGAGTTCTGAGTTGTTCTAAGCCTTCTCTGGATCCTTTTTGGGTCACGCCTTCCCACCGAGAGCTTTTTGGACCACCAAAAGCTTTCATCAATCAACGGGTAAGTGAGGGAAGAATCCCCTCACTTTGTCCTTCTCGATCCACTTTGCCTTGCTTGGATGTGTGTCTTTTAAGCCTACTTGAAGATAATCAACATCACCCATGTATGAAGTCCTCATCCTCCTGTCCAGGATGATATCTTCCTATAGCTCATCCAAGTACTCAGGTGCAAACTCATCAACTGAAGGTATTGAAACTTCCTCATCTTGATCCATGATCATGGGAGGCTTAAAAAATTTCAAGTTCTCAATGTTCACAACTGAGTAAATCTGCATGTAAGGTGGAAGATCCAAACGAAAAGCGTTGGTACCACTTTTCTCCAGGATAGTGAAGGCTGCATAACGAATGGGCTTGAGTTTCTTGCATTCACCCTTCAATCTCTCCTTGTTGATGTGAAGCTATACCCAGTCTCCAACCTGGAACTGATGATCAACCATGTGTTTTTCATGCCGAGCTTTATATTGTGCTTGAATTTTCTCCAATTGTTCCCTAACTGCCTAGTGTATCTGTTGGATCCTCTAGACGAACTTGCGGGGCTCTGTCCTCTGTTTGTTCTTCATTCACATCGACATCTCTCCCATACATCAAGTCTAAAGGAACCTTTGGTAGGTACCCAAAAAATGTCTCAAAAGGTGAACTCTAAGTGGATGAATGTAAAGCTCGGTTGTACATAGGGTATCTATTCATCCCATAACTTGGGATGCTTGTTGCAGTAGCCTCGAAGCAAAAGTACCATTGTTCGGTTTACCACCTCTTTCTGTCCGTCGGTCTATGGATGGAAAACATTTATCCTCTTCAATTTGGTGTCCATCATTCACCACAAGCTAGTCCAAAAGTCCCCAAGGAATCGATTATCTCGATCCGAGACAATGGATGTGGGTAATCCAAAGTGAACCCAAACATACTGAAAGAAGAGATTAACAGTCTGCTCAACAATGATCTGCTTTTTACATGGCATCAAGATACACATCTTGTTGAACCTATCCACTACAACATACAAATAATCATGACCCCCTTTGGTCATTGGTAAACCCCCTACAAAATCCATGGAGATACTTTCCCATGGATGAGATGGAACAAGAAGTGGTGAGTATAGCCCCGGTTTTCTATTAGTGGGCTTACAAGAGAACACATCACACACTCCTTTACATATTTAGTTACAATTGCTTTCCTTTGAGGCCAATAACAAAACCTCTGCAAATGAGCCATAGTTTTTCCTAGCCCAAAATGTCTAGACACAAGAGAAGTGTGAGCTTCTCGTATTACATGGAATCATTCACTTGTAGTAATACATAGTTTTCCAAGATGGTAGAGTAGTTTTCCCTGCAAACAATAGTTCTCTACCTGTGCACCAAGGGTTAGCTTCGCATATACTTCTTTAAAATCTTCGTCGATGGCATATTGTTCTACATAGCTATCATGAGATAAAGAAGTATTCTTCAAAACAATAAAAGCAACAATAGGAGGTCTAGAAAGCATATCAACTACCTTGTTACTTGTACCCTTTTTGTACTTGATTACCAAATGAAATTGTTGTAGAAAATCCATCCACCTGTAGTGTCAAGATTGCTACAATTTGGTCTGTGCTTGAAGATACTATAAGGATTGGTGATCTGTATGTATGATTGTTTCCTTCCCTAACAATTAGTGCTTCCATTTATTTACGCTTTGAACTAATGCATACAACTCTTTATAATATGTAGGATAGTTAACAACAACTTGGTTAAAAGTATCAGAGTGGTAACAGATAGGCTTACGATATTGCATCAACACTGCACCCATGGTGTATCTGTTGGCATCTGTCTCCATCTCAAAAGGTTATTGAAGATTTGATAGTGCTAATACTGGTGCGGTACTGATCTTTTCCTTCAATATGTTGAAAGTTTTTTTTTGCTTTCCTTCCCACTGAAAAGTGTTCTTCACACAGGTTAAGGCATGCAAAGGAGCTGCTATAAAGGAGAAAAAGTTAGGGATGAATCTCCTCCAATACTAGACTGCACCTAAGAAGCTTCAGACTTCGGTTACACTCATTGGCTCAGGCCAATTTACAATTACATCAATTTTGGAAGGATCAATTTTCAATTGTCCTCCTCCTACAATATGACCTAAGTACACAAGTGCAGTCTTGCCAGATTCACATTTAGACAATTTTACATACAACTTTTCCCTTTGTAAAGTATCCAATACTTACTTTACATGCATCACATCTTCATCCCAAGTACCGCTAAAAACAAGAATGTCGTCTAAATATACAATCACAAAGTCATCTAGGAAAGGCCTGAATACATCATTCATCACATGCATGAAAGTTGTCGGAGCATTACAAAGCCTAAACGACATAACTAACCATTCAAACAATCTCTGTTTGGTTTTAAAGGTAGTTTTCCATGCATCCTGTTCTGCAACCCTGATTTGATGATATCCACTGCGCAAATCCAACTTAGTGAAATAAACAACATTCTTCAATTGATCAAGTAAGTCATCTAAACGAGGAAGAGGGTATCGATTTTTCACCGTGATTTTATTTAAAGCCCGATAATAGACACACATTCACCATGTGTCATCCTTCTTTGGCACCATCACAATCGGAGAACCACAAGGAGATGAATTGGGCCTGATGACCCCTTGATCCAATAAGCCTTGTACCTACTTCTTGATCTTTGTCATCTCCACAACTAACATCTTGTACATGCCCACATTAGGAAGAGGAGAATCATGTTGAAGATGTATCTCATGTTGGATTTCCCTCTTAGGAGGAAATCCATCTGGTTCCTGAAAAATATCATTATACTTAGAAACAATATCAATTAATTCCTTTTTATGAGATGGATCACACCTTTGGAAAGCGTCGGACTTCTTTCTCTCTTATTAGTAAGGTGGTATTTGTTCTCATGACGAAAGAAGACTGCTTTTCTATCATAAATATAAGGACTTCCCAACACTATGCCACATATATCAAGTGGTACAACATCCAAATCCACTTCATCTATCAACTTTGAAGCAATAACAAATATGATCCTACATTGTTTAGTGACATTAAGTTTTGCTTTATCACATACCCAACCAAGAGGATAAGGCTTCGGATGTGGTTTTGTTTCAAGACCCATCTTCTTGACAAGTGCTTCAGATATTAAGTTTACTTGGGAACCCAGATCAAATAATGTATTTATCTTAGTATGTTTAGATACAACTCTTATATGAAATAGCTCATTCCTCTTTTGTTCATCAACATGATATTCATTATTGGAACTTGAACTAGCATGAAGAGAATCTTTACCTTGTACTCCAACCATTGTGATATTTCCTTCATCTCCTCAATCAGAACCAAGATCTTGTTGCATTGTAGCAACGGTCTTTGTCTTCCCCTTTCCACCGAACTGTTTCAGTTTCTTTTCTGGATGCAATTTCCAATAGTGTTCTTCATCGTGACCGCTCTTCTTGCAATGAGTGCAAGATGGTTTTCCTCCTTCTCTCGTTATTGTAGCGGTCTTCTTGTCCTTCCTTTTAAACTTCTTAAAAGTCTTATGTGGGAGATTGGAAGGTTTATTTGTGGCATCTTTTTGGACATGTTTCCCCCT
>ML782642.1:445824-462287 GCA_009831015.1 Picea engelmannii
AGGAAAAATCTTGATTGTTAGTTATTTCTTGCTCTTTATTGGTTATGGTTGTTTGAAACCCCAGGAGGAGTATGTTGGATACACCCTCCATTAAGCTCCATCTAATTTTCTAAAGTTTACAAGTTATTTTACAAGGGTTGCTAGGAGGATTACGAGTGTGTATACCCTCTTAGATCTACCCTAAGTTTGATTGGCATACCCTAGGAAGTAAAAGGGATTACACCCCCAGGGTCTTTGTTGATCTAACTCTTTATTCTAAGACTCCATTTACCCAATTTTAAAGGCACTAATATGAATATTTTGCATTGGAGAAATAAAATAGTGCATTGGGAAACATGATTTTTTGTCATTTCAAGTTTCTACAATTTGGGTTTTGTTCCTTGTGCCTAGAGCACCTCTGAGCCACTAGGGCGTCCCATATAAAGGGGTATCTCTTGTTGCTGTTATAAATTTTCATATTCATCCATTAGGGATGCATAAAACCTAACATTCTTTCACTTATAACTTGCTTTTCAACCGCCAAAATTAGCTAAGACTTTGCCACTTTTATCTACTTGGTCTAGTGCAACTTTTGGGTGGATTCTTTGTGGGTTTTGGTGGTTGAATTTACCATTGTACCAACAAGTTTTCTACATCCATAAGGCTGCAAAATATTTCTGCAAACACCTTTTCTTACAACCTTCTTTCATTGCTAAAGTCTAATGCTATCTTGCTTGGGTGGAACTAGTTGTTTCTAGTTTATCTCTTGCTCTTTCAACTAGAATTTTAGCAACTTATTTTGCAGCATTCATTATCATTTTTATTACCGATATATATTGTTACTAACTATTGCAATTAGGGACAAAAAGATTAAATTGTTTGTCCATCATATACTTGGGCTTGTATCATTGTTTTCCTTGTGTCTCGGGCAGGTATAATAAGCATTTGCAAGGTCTATTATTTCTTGGCAACTCTTGGCTACCATCAAGACCTATCTCAAGTTCTTTTCCACACATAGAAACTTGACCTATAGGGGCATCCATTCATACATCACACTTTCCATCTCATTCCCCCTTGGGGTCACCGATATTCCTCCCTTGAGGTGACCACTTCCCCTCTAAAGTGACGGGAACACCTATCTAAGGTGACAGTGGGTAGGTGCTCTCTTAGTTGTCGCCATTTGGTGGTTGGGTAGGTATTTTCCCAACCAAAAACTTGTGTGATAAAAATTTGGCGCCATTTCCGGGGAGGATTTTGAATCCTCTTCCGAACCCTAACGACAATTTGGCAAGTTACCCCAAAGCCTTTTCCCTAGCTTTCCTGATGACTCCACCTGAGGAACTTTCCCTTTCCACCTTTGATAAGCTTGCCCTAAATCTTATCTGGCGAATCCATTATGGGAAGTACCCGAAGGGGGCATTGCCCTACCCCCAAGAAAACTTACAGACGTCATAAGCCTTCACCCAAAAGGTGTAGTCGTCCATTTCCCTCCATTTCTCATGATTTTCCATCTACTTCTCTTAGCCCTCCATCCTCACCTACTACCTCCACACCTCCACTCTCACCTGTTCCCACCTCGCCAAGTGCTACATGTAGCCCATGGGCCAAAGATGTGCACAAAACTTTGGACATGACACAGATTCATGGATCTCCTCACAAACTCCCAAAGGATTTCAAAGAGTGGCTCCCCATATTTTCCAGAGAAGATCTCATCACAACTGAAGATCACTTAGATTTCTTCCTCCGTGCTTTGGAACCTTATGACCAACATGAAGATATCTTGATGAGACTCTTCTCTTACACTTTTGTTGGAAAGGCCAAGGAATGGTATGATAGTATTCTCCCAAGGACAATCACGCATTGGGACCTCTTTCGAGAATGTTTTACCAAAATATTTGGAAGGAACAAAGATTACCATTCCCTTTACGATCAACTCTACAACTACAAGATAAATTTAGGGGAAAGTATAAGGGATTTCAATGATAGATTCGATACCCTCATAAGGAGTTTCCCGTAAGATTAAAACCTTCCTAAGCTATTATCCTTGAGTCTTACATATCAACCATGAAAGACCCATATGGGGTTTTAATTGGGAGACACCTTACAACTTTGTTTGAAGCTCAAGAAAGAGCGTGTGAGATATAAGAAAACATAACCTTCTCTCTCATGCAAGAGGAGGAACGCCTTGAAGAGACCTTTCAGATTAATCAGATTGATGAATTTGTCTCACTAGACCTTCCCCTTGATGTTAGGACATACCTGCAAAAGGAACGAGAGGAGGCTGCTAAAAGGACAACTCATCGCATGATGAGTCTACTGGGAAAAGAAAAGGAGGTAACACCAAGAAGTACACCTTGCCCAACAAATGATATTTTGAAGGTTGAAAGAAGACAAGCAACAAAGCAGGCTAAAGACGAGTTTTTGCAACATATTCGACAAGTCTTGACAGAGCCTCACAAAGAAAAAGAAGTTGATATCATCAAAGGTGAGGAGAAAGATTTTTTTCCAAAGAAAGACCAAAAGTGAAGGTGTTGTGGATCATATCAATATAACCCATCAGGTTCTGGAGGAAGGAATTGACAACACCTTCATTTTGGCAAACTCCCTTTTCCTTGATGAGGAAAAGAAGGAAGGATCTTGGGGATTAGATTTCTATGGTGCCCACTCAAGCACAGGGTCGGGTGCAGGGATAGTCTTAAGATCACCAAACAACGAGACTACCCTTTTCTCGTATAGGCTTGAGTTCAATTGCACAAACAACATCGTTGAGTACAAAACCATTATCCTAGGCATTAATCTTTCCATTGATATGAACATCAAGACCCTGCATGTGAGAGGGGACTCCGAATTAATCGTTTCACAAGTTAACAAGAAATTCACTGTTATAAACCCAAGGTTGAAACAATACAATGATGTTGTGTGGGACACCATAAAGAAATCTAACAACTTTTCTATTGAATCCATCCCTAGGGAAGAGAATCATTTGGCAGACAATCTTGTTGTTTCTGCTTCCACCTTGCAACTTTTCAAGGAAATCTGTCTCTATAAGGTGGAAATAAATTACATGCCCTTTCTACCCGACAACTTAGAACATTGGCAAGTTTTTGATAGCGAAAGCCAAATTTTGTGTTTCCTCCAAAATGAAGGTGAATTCTTGGGAGCCCAGATAAATCTATTGGTGGAAAAGCTGAATATTGAGATCATTGATATAGCTGATGGACCCTTACCCAAAGGTATCATCCTCTTAGAGAACCTTTTTTTTTATCTGAATGACATGTATAAGGGGAAGTCGTCATGCAAAATCAATGACAAGATCATTGAATTCAACATTGGAACCAAGGAATCCCCAAAGATGATCAAGTTTGGGAAAGGAACAATGGATGATGAAAGGGAGATGCTAATTGCCCTTATAAGAGAATTTAATGATGTCTTTGCTTGGTCTTACAAAGATCTAAAGGCTTACCGTGAAGATGTCATACAACACACAATTCCCCTTATAGATGGCACAAAACCCTTCAAACAAAAGTTGAGGCAGATGAACCCAAAGGTTTCCCCATAGGTACAAAAGGAGTTACAAAAGATGGTTGAGGCGTGAATAATTGAGCCTATTATATATTCATTGTGGGTGTCTAATCTAGTCATTGTAAGGAAAAAGATTGGCGAAATCAGGGTATGCGTAGACTTCAAAAATTTAAACCAGGCTTCACTTAAAGACAATTATCCTCTACCAAACATGGAGTATCTTTTGCAAACGGTCACCGGAGCAGAAATGACGTCCATGCTTGATGGTTTTCTAGGATATAATCAAGTGTTAGTAAAGGAGGATGACCAACTAAAAACTGCTTTCACCACCCCTTGGGGAACTTATAAGTATTTAAGAATTCCCTTTAAACTAACCAACGCAGGGGCCACCTTCCAATGCGCAATGGACTATGCTTTTAGGGATCTGATCGAGAAACTTATATGGATCTATCCAAATAATCTAACCCCCATCTCCAAAAATAGGGAACAACATATCGAACGCTTAAGAACGATTTTCCAGAGATGTAGGGAGTATGTCATTTCTCTCAACCCTAAGAAATCAATTTTTAGTGTTGACAAAGGCAAGTTGATGGGTCATATCATTTCTAAATATAGAATCAAAATAGACCCTACCAGGGTTGAAGCCATCAAGAAGATTCCTCTCCGTAAAGACAAGAAAGCCCTACAATATTTCTTTGGCCAGATTAACTTCGTGAGGAGATTTATTCTGAACTTTGCCGAGATTGTTAAACTCCTTAAAAAATTGTTAAAGAAGGATGCCCATTTGAATGGGAAAATGAAGGTAAGGTGTCCTTCTAGCGTATCAAGCAAGCAATAACGGTTGCACTAGTCTTGGTGATTCCAAATTTTTCTAAAGACTTTATCATGTTTTATTTTGCTTCAAAGGACACCATTGCAGGAGTTATACTACAGAAAAATGATTAGGGGGATGAACAACCGATTGCTTTCATGAGCAAGAATCTTAGAGACTCAGAATTAAATTACACCATTACAAAAAAACAAGCTTACACTATGGTCAAGTCTCTGAAACATTTTTGAACTTATGTAGGGTACAACAAGATCAAAGCCTTCGTCCCCTACCCTACTGAAAGGACATTTTATCACAATAATGTCGACGATTGAAATGTCAACGTAAATTTCGCCCTCAAAGTATTGCTAAAGCCTATCATTCTATAAGACTAAATAATGCTAGTAGGTGGGACCCCCTTGAAATTTTGAAGATCAAGTCTGGTGTTATTCGACACTATTCTCATGGCTGACAAATCTTGTTTTATTGGATAATGGATGAGACATTTTATACAGGCTTCCCTTGCTGTTTCAAGATCAAGTTATACCAAAATTTTTCGGGGTTTTCATTGTTGATTTAGCAATTGTGACACCTGCAACAAGCACATGTTAGTAATAACAGTTAAACAAAAAAAAACTAAAGGGAAGAAACTGTCCTGTGCTAACCTACCATACTATACACATTAAAGAAGATTGTGGCAACTCCAATCTAACATAGCATAGCCATACGAGTGATTAAAATTTGTATATAATATGGTTGAGATCCCTTCTGCATAATAGAGATTGTAATATGGGTGGCGCTCTTGGAAATTAAAAGGTTGTTGTTGCAAGGTGGGTGATTTGTTGATTAATAGATGACGTGCACTAAGAATTGAATGAAATCAGAGTAAGTAAGTGATGTATTCACCACCAAGGATCACGAACTGGGTTGTTCTTCCTGTTCTTAATCAGCCTGTCCTTACCGCACTGTGGTAGTGGTTTGATCGAAGGGCACGAGTGTTATACCCTGCATGTGTTGAATTATATTTGCCATACCAAGATTGGCTCCGCTTTTTTCTGTGGTGGCTACCAAGCGAACCCTCATTTTCCCCAGTTTGAAGTTCCACAGAGAAAGACTGTCATGCCTGTCCAGTTGCAATGGGTTATTGTGGGTTGGAAGTATGGTCGATTATTTTGAATATGGATTGACCCAATCAGTCGTATGGTAGTCGTTTTGTCTTGGCATATAGTTATTGCCTCCTTGATGATGATGTTAAGCCATACATTGCATTCACACTTTCAGATTACACAGTCGTCCCCCTTATTTCAGAAACTCAGTATTGTTAATGAAGAAGGCCTCTGCTCTGAGTCGATTTGATGTGTAAACACACATAGCTACTGTAGTCTGTCCGGTTGTTTGATTTTCACTCACAGTGGTGAATTGTTAATTGTTGTGTGGTTATGAATGTTGGGCGTTTCCCACACATGTCGCGTCCTGTAGATGAGGTTTTGAAAATTAGAAGATTGGATTGGATATGTTTACTGCATCTTTTGTCATTAGTAGAAAACACTTGGATATGTGCGGCTTGATCACTCACAGGCGACTTAGTAAATGGCCCAGAATGAAGTTTTTCGAGTTATATCGTGGTTATATATTGTTGTGTGGTTACGGTGGAATCCTCTCATTGTGCACCACGTATAATATGGATGGCTTGTTTGTATGCCTAGTGATACTCTCAAATTCTGAGTACGTTTCTCTTTTTGCAAATTCATCACGGTTGATGATAGTTGCGTGGGATGTTTGGCTCGGTTTTAAGTCGCACTGAGATATTTGTTTCACAGTGGCATGGTTATAGGGTTTCGGAAATTTAATCCTGCATAGCTTGTGTCTAATTGATGGTTGTTGATTGTATCATGAGTAGTCATTTTTAGGCATGTAATTTTGGTCTTTTACTATATAGATATATGAGAATGAATTTCGTTGCAATTCCTTGTTAGTTCTATTGCAAAAATAGTGACTTCGTTGATTTGGAAGCATGATTGTGGAGTATAGTTGTGGACTATACAAATGACTGAGTAGTGATTGATTTTGATAGTAACAGACTGTAAATGGTGATTGTTCGTAATCTGTTATAAAATGTGGATTGTGAGAACAGTGCCCCTTGCAAATCGTATGGGAAAACTTATTGTTCTGCAATAACAGGGTGTTAAAGTTTGATTAATGAACAATAAACTCGTTAGATGTATAAGAATCGCTATTTAATCAAATGATTTTTGATGGAATGGTACATCTAGTCTTCCTGCATAATGTTTTATGGATCGCTTGGCTAATTTCATGAACAATAACCATTTTCTTCCCCTTCCATGATCTCACTTTCCGCTAATTACAAACCCCTCACGTATACCATATCCCTCTTTCACTCCCTATTCTGAGATTAATTACATCAAGGGTTTCCTGTGTTGAGATAGATGAAAGTGGCCATGTTTTGGGTGGATCACAATGATGTTTGATTGACTTGTTTTACAGTTGATTGTTGTTATCATTGAGCAGTAACCATGTTTTTCCCCTCCATTATATCATATTTTCACTCAATACAATCCCCTCACATATCCCAGAACACTGTTTCACCCCCTGCTCGTTGATTAACATAAAAACAATTTGTATGGATTAGATTGCATGAGTTTAATATATTTCTGAGCCAAAATCTATTTCATATTTGTAAGAGTTGTCAAGTATGGTTATTTAAAAGATCATTTTGCTAATCAATCATGCATATAGGGATGTGCCATTCTAGTAAAAGGCTAAAAACAAAATCCTATCACGCCTCTATCAAAAAGAAGAACTAAAGGAAAATGGCATCAACAAGGGAAAGTATGATTTTGAGTTTTATTCTATCTATCATCTTATGACAGTTGACTTTAGGGATCTTAGACAACATGTTTTTTTTGGATATATGATTACTATTTTGAAATGGCTTCAAATTTCATAAGCTTAAAATGTCAAAAGCAAATATGTCGAGGGGAGACACAAGGAGCTATGTTTTGATTAACTAATGGTTATGACTATTAAGATTGTTATAAACAAAAGGAAGTCACAAGGGGTCCCACCTATTAGTTATTATTTAAATTATGACCCTATTATGATTATTATTCCCCCCCACCCCCTTCCTTAACTAAAGTTAGTTAAGGCCTTATGTTAGCTTAACTAATAAGTTAGTTCAACTACTCTAACCAATTCTAAATTGTTAAAAGATGAACTAAGGGGAGGAACACGAGGGGGATAGAAGCACAAAGCATGCTAAAGTTTGCTCTTTGAGTTATGTTGAGATAGTTCAGTTTTCATTCATTCATATATTCATCATAGCCTAATCTCTTTTGTGATAGCAGGGTCTTATTGTAGACATCAACATTCATGGTTGAATCAAATCATTCAGACACTTGTTCTTCAGAGGTGTTGATCTATCTTTGATAGTTTGTGTAGATTTGTCTGTTTGTGAATTAACTTTCATGACTGATAAAGGCTATTGTGCAGAGTCGAGTGGGCAACAATCTGTGGCAAGCTGATCCAACTTTTAGAGTTCAGTTTTGGTTTTCTGTCATAGGTCCTTTTGTATGTTCCATCGGGGATTTCTAAGTTTGACTTGGGTCCAAGATTTCTGTGTGAAGTTTTGTAAAGACAATGACTCTTTGGTGAATTGGAATGAAATAAGGGATTGCTTTATGTCTCATCTATATTGATTATGATCTTGGTGGCTTTACTTCTATTCTTACATTTATTTCAGCAACTGATATTTTCAGAAAAATATATAAAAAGTGAATTTCTAGCAAGATTTTGTTGATAAAAGACTAGCCTAAGCACTTGTAATTAATACTTGTGAGTTAGGATATATATTTTTGTTGGCTATAAACATAGGGTGATATTCCCGTCTACTTTACTTTAGCCAAGTAAAGTCTAAAAATGCTTGAGTAAGATCAATTCATATCTTGTCCTCAACATTTATTTGGCGACCATACTGGGGAGATCTTCGATATCTCTCTGGTTAATTTTCATACTCGATTTTCATCGATACATCTTTCTTTTTCTGTTTTTGATTCTTGGACTGTTTGCTATTAATGACTGTTCCTATTGCAAGGCAGCCCAATCTTGAGCCCGGTCTCCAAGACCAGACCAACATTGCTTTGAACCCGTTTCATACTATTTTAGACACTGCTAGGACCCGTGATGAGCTTAACCGTTCTTGGGCAACAATTGAAGGAGATATTAGTGTCCAAGAACAATTGGAAGCTAGACGCAGGCAACCCAAAAATCAACAATAACCTTTCGTTTCTTCAGTTTTGGCCTTTCTTTCATGTCCATAGATTATCGTGCTTCTAGAAGAAGAAAAGGCTTGTCACCTAAAATCAATCCTATTGCCAAAATAGGAAGGAGAAACGTTGTGTTATTTGCCCAACAAAGTGCTCTAAGGAGAACTTTATTTGATTCATCCATCTTGTGTTTCTTTTCCTCACCTATCATCCACAAAATGGCATCTAATGGTGGCTTTGGTGGCACTGGAAGTGCTCCATCTTCCCAATATTCATCGTCATCGGTGGTTGGTAGCTTGTACAACCACCATTTCCTGGTCCAATCTACTACAAACCCCACCAAAGTCATTAAAAAGTATGGCCTTTTTCAGTTCGAAGAAGATGCCATGACCACACCATGGCATGTGTCTTCTCCTCTTAACCTAGCACCTGCTACTCGCCCGCTTTCGAAGTTTAAAGAGCATTTGCCTAAGTTTTCAGGAAATAACACTGTCAGTACTAATGAACACCTAGTGGCGTTTTCAAATGATTGTCATAATATAGGGGCTAACGACAATGACACTTGCATGCACCTGTTTGTCAATTCCTTGGAAGGAAAGGCTATGGCCGATTTCTTTGACCTTCCTCCTAAGATCTTGTCTACTTGGGAGGAGCTGATTTATTGGTTCCGATCCACTTACGAGTAATCCAAAAGCCCTGCTGAGAAGTTAAGGGAGTACAACAACGTCACTTACAAAGATGGTGAGACCATCAGGTCCTTCAACTTACATTTCACCAAGCTGTATAATCAAATCCCCGAACTTATCTACCCCCATAACCAAGCCACCTTCATGCATTACTACAATGCATTGCCTTCTCCTTACCGTCATAGGCTTGAAGAAAAGGCCATTAATAATCTCGGTTCCACTCTGCACACTTTTTCAGAGTATGAGGAACAACTTAAATGAACTGGTCTACCCCAGGGAGAATCGGTTAGACAGACAGATATGTCCGTTCTCTTACAACCAGTACAAGATATGAACAACCATATGATATCTTTTGAGCGAAAAGGTACTGTCAACCCACTCACCCCTGAACCTTCATCCTCTTCTGCTCCTCCTTTTATAGGTCCGATTGAAAATAATTTCTAGCCAAAGGCTATCCTGCCTCGGAGTTCGTGTAATTTTTGCGAGGAACACCATAGAGAAACCACATGTGAGATAAGGAGGAGTGCCAGAGACAAGATATTTGGAAAATGACCAGAAGCCACTATCGCTGTCCTAGATTTTGCTGAGCCAAAAGATGTCATGGTCGTCAATACTAGGAACAAAGCCTATGCCCCAAAAGGCAAATTTGACCCTCCTTGCACTTCTTCTAATCCGAGTTCATCTTCAACCGTTGCTACGCCCCAGGTTCCCAAAGTTCCTGAGAGTCAAGGGATTACTCCTCCTCCCCCCTCTTCCAAATACAAAATATTGAATCAATTGGCATACGTCAAGGCATATGCAACCCTCCTAGACATGGTTGTCGTCCCTGAACAATAGATGCATCTGAAACGATTCATGGCAGGAAAAGATTCCATTGTAACCAATCTTTCCGAGGAGGTAACTGAAGAGGATCCTTCTGTAAATTAAATAGGTGTAAATAACTTTAGATACCCTGTAAAAAATCCCCCCTTTTTCTATTTCTGTAAAAATCATGGATAAAATTTCCCATTGTTGCCTCATTGATGGTGGTTCAGGCCCAAGTGTGATGTCGAAGATTATTATGGAAGAGCTAGGCTTGTCTTGTACAGATGAAAATGCCAAAAGCATGCTCTCCTATAATAATCTACAACAAAAGACCATAGGTGAGATTAAGGATGCGACCTTAGTTTTGTGCGCTCACCCTGAAATAAGGACGACCCTCAACATTCAGGTAATTGATATGCTTGTAAGCAATTACTCAATTATTTTGGGAAGAGATTGGCAAGCCTTAACAGGTGGATACCTCTCACTCAACGAAACACATTTATCCGTTCCTTGGAATGAGAAAAACATTATAAATCTTAGAGAAGGAAGGATATCCCCTTATATCGAGAGTGTCCCACAACCTAATGTAAACTATCTCGAAGAGGACCTAGGAGTATACTCTATCTTTGTTGTGGAGGATAATATTCCTTTGGAACGAATCAATTTAGATGATGGTATATGGCACATGCACTTTGATGGTTCATGATCTAATGAGGGAAATGGAGCTGGTGTTGTCTTGATTTCGCTTGTAGGGAAAATCCATAACTTTTCTTATTGGTTCGAGTTTGCTTGCACAAACAACATCACCGAATTTGAAGCCCTATTATTAGGCATTGAAAACGCATATAATCTTGGATGTGGTCACCTATCAGTTTTTTGGGATTCTGAGCTTGTTGTTAACCTCATACAAAAGATTTATTCCCCTAGCAACAAGTTGATGAAACGATACACCCAAATGGTTTGGGCTCTTATCTCGAACCTATTATATTTCAATATCACTCATGTAAAGAGGGAACTAAACTCCATGGCCGATCGGTTAGATGTTTTTGTAGCTTCTCCTACTCGACAACTTCTGCCTCATAGGCCCGATTGTACCTTTCAATCCCTATATCGTACACATATTCTCGACAATGTAGAATCTTGGCAGGTCTTCCCCAATGACGAGAGCATCTGTGCTTTTATCCAAAATGAACCTTTTAAGCCTAAGGAAATTATATCCATGGAAGATAACAAGATTCCTAAAGGCTTGACCCCTTTAGAGAGTTCATTTTCTTCGAGTGATGTAGGCAACAAGCAAAAACAAAAAGAAGAAGAATAAAAAAGGAAGGTGGGTGAGACTATCTCCTTGAACATTGGGATACCCGAGACTCCAAAGAACGTGAAAATAGGTGTCGAATGTTTAGATGAAGAAAAGGAGAAGTTTGCCAAGTTGCTTGGTGAATTTAAAGACGTTTTTGCGTGGTCTTATGAGGATCTTCGTGGTTTTGATCCTGGTCTTATACAACACGCCATCCCTATTCAGGAAGTGGTAAACCCAGTTAGGCAAAAACAGAGACCTATCAACCCTGCGCTAGAAGCAACCATTCAAAAGGAGTTGGAAATTTTTTTGAAGGTTGGAATTATCTTTCCAGTCAAGTATTCTGAATGGGTCTCAAATCTAGTCCCTGTTCAGAAAACAACTGGTCAGATTAGATTATGCGTTGATTTTTGTGCATTAAATCGAGCTAGTATAAAGGACCACTTCCCTCTTCCCAACATGGAAATGATTTTGTAGTAGGTTGCAGGGTCACAAATGATGTCCTTACTTGACGGGTTTTCAGGTTACAACCAAATCAAGTTAAAGAGGGCAGATAAATATAAAACCACCTTTATTACTCGTTGGGGTACCTTTGCTTATGAACGTATGTTGTTTGGTTTATCTAATGAAGGTGCCACCTTTCAAAGAGCTATGCAATTAGCGTTTGACGATTTGATCAGTAAGATCATTCAGATCTACCTTGATGACTTAACAATTTACTCTAAAATCCGATTAGATCGTTTTGGCCATCTGAGAAAAGTTCTCATGCGGTGTAGGAAATTTGGGATTTCCCTAAACCCTTCCAAGTCCATTTTTGGTGTTACCGAGGGCAAACTCCTTGGACACATTGTCTCCGATTCAGGAATAAGTATCGATCCTGAAAGAGTCCCTGCTATCCTTAACCTTCCTGCTCCTACTTCCAAGAAATAAGTTCAAGCCTTTATGGGAGTTATTAACTTCGTTCGTAGGTTTGTTCCATATTTTGCAGTGATGGTCAAGCTAATCCATAATCTGCTTAAGTAGGACCATTCTTTTTCTTGGACTGATGAGGTTGGAAATGCTTTTAAAGGGATCAAGGAAGCAATCAGCTCCGCACTAGTTTTGGCGAAGCCAGATTTTGAGAAGGAATTCACGATTTATACTAATGCCACTGAGGAGGCAGTTTCTGCTGTCCTTATGCAAGATGATGGTCAAGGAAATGAAAAACTTGTAGCTTACATGAGTCAAAGTTTTTCTGATGATGAATTTAAATACTCTTTTATTGAGAAACATGCTTTTGCTCTTGTTAAGGCTGTTGAAAAGTTTTGCCACTACATCTTAGGTAAGCATACGTTGGTAAAAGTCCCTTTACCTACTGTTAAGTTTTTGCTCTCACAAACTTATCTTTCAAGAAAACTTGCACATTGGCTTGCCAAGATCCAGGAGCATGATTTAAATATCGTGACTTCTACCACCATCAAGGGACATGACTTAGCCCTTCACTTGGCCCAACATGCTGAGAATGGTGCAGAAATTGATGAAGAAGATAGTTCCCTTTCAGCTCTCTTTTACATTGACGATCAAACCCTTCCTGCGTTTGAACATCCTTGGTACAAAAACTTGGTTTATTATTTACAGAATCAAAGATGTCCAGATAACTTAGATACTCACCAAAGGAGAAGACTACGTGTTGAATCTGCAAGATATGTCATTATAGGAGACCTATTATTTCAAAGATCTGCTGCTGGTGTGTTACTTCGCTGTGTAAACAATGAAGATGCACAAAAATTGTTGCAGGAATCCGACAACTCTTCTAGCTCTGTTAGTCATGTAGGAGGTCATTTTTCTGCAAAGACCATTGCCTTCAAGATTATTAGGAAAGGATATTATTGGCCTTCAGTCTTTCGTGACTCTTATGTTTTTTCGAGGTCTTGCGACAAATGCCAAAAATTTGCTGGGAAAGAACGCCTTTCATCCATGCCCTTACAACCGGTCCTGCCAGATTTTCCCTTTTCTAAGTGGGGATTGGATTTTATTGGTCCTATTAACCCTCCTTCTTCAGCTAGGCAGGTTTTCATCTTGACAACCATAGACTATTTTACTAAATGGGTTGAAGTTGTCCCACTTAAACATTCTATAGATGATCAGGTAATTTCTTTCCTTGAAAATAATATTTTTTCCAGATTTGGTCTTCCGTTGGAAATCATTACAGACAACGGTCCCGCTTTCATTTCTACTAAGCTGACTCATTTTCTAGCCAAATTAAGGGTTAAGCATTTCACGTCGTCAACTTATTATCCCCAAGGAAATGGGCAAGCAGAGTCAACTAATAAAAATTTGGTAAGGATCATCAAAAGGCTCATTGAAGATAAACCTCACCAGTGGCACACTCTCCTCACTTATGCCCTCTGGGCAGATCAAACTACCGCCAAAGTAAGTACTGGTTGTGCCCCTTTTCAGCTGGTTTATGGTCAAGAAGCCCTCCTTCCAACCGAGCTGGAACTTTATTCCTTAAGGTTGATGCTACAGACCGAAGAATTAAATTCTTCAGATGTCTCACAGAGAGTAAATGCATTACTAGCTTTGGAGGAACAAAGAATGTTTGCTTTGGATAAGATTAAAAGGAGACAACAGACCGTTACGAAATATTTCAACAAAATCATCAAAACTGTCAAGTTTAAGTTCAATGAAAAAGTTCTATTGTGGGATTCAGCTCACGCTGATAGAGGAGGACATTCAAAATTTCAGAAATTATGGTTGGGTCCTTTCAGAATCGCTTTTGTCTTAGGAATGAATTTTTACATTCTAAAAGATTTACAGGAGCGACTGTTTTCCTACAACACTAACGGTTCCCACTTAGAGCATTTTGTCAAACCAACGTGAAAAGCTCTACGTTGTCTGGATTTCATGTATTCTAGTAATCTAGCTCTGTTTTCTGATTTTCGTTTTTTTTCTCTGCTCACAGTTTTGTTTTCTTGGTCTGTGAAACCATGAGTTCTGAGTTCTAATCTGTTAAAAACAAATTTCCCCGTGGAGTCGCCAGTTTGTTGATGATTGAAAACGTCAACGTAAATTTCACCCACAAAGTATTGCTAAAGCCTATTATTCTATAAGACTAAATAATGCTAGTAGGTGGGACCCCCTTGAACTTTTGAAGATCAAGTCTGGTGTTATTCAACACTACTCTTGTGGCTGACGATATCTTGTTTTATTGGATAATGGATCAGACATTTTATACAAGCTTCCCTTGCTGTTTCAAGATCAAGTTATACCGAAAATTTTCGGGGTTTTCATTGTTGATTAAGGACTTGTGACACCTGCAGCAAGCACATGTTAGTAATAACAATTAAAAAAAAAACTAAAGGGAAGAAACTGTCTTGTTCTAACCTACCATACTATACGCATTAAAGAAGATTGTGGCAACTCCAATCTAACATAGGATAGCCATACGAGTGATTACAAGTTGTATATAATATGGTTGAGATCCCTTCTGCATAATAGAGATTGTAATATGGGTGGAGCTCTTGGAAATTAAAAGGTTGTTGTTACAAGGTGGGTGATTTGTTGATTAATAGATGACACACACTAAGAATTGAATGAAATCAGAGTAAGTAAGTGATGTGCATTTATTGCACATCACTTTTACCCTTACCAATGGAAGCCACCATGGTCAGCCTATCTTCCAAACATTTCAGCTGTGGTTATGTTCCGAATTCTTAGCAGAAGGAAACTGCTCGGCCAATGCATGCTTAAGACATTTGATTACAGGTATGTTCTTTTTTATGGCCCTTCACGAATCTACTTTGGTTATGAAATGGTTTTTGGCTCAAGTGTATTAGCTATGCTCTTAAGTATTGCGACTGTGTAATGGTGATTATAAATGATACATTGATGATGCTCTTTGAAATGAGGTTGCAGTCGTGACAGAAATGGGTGTTAGCAGTCAACATAAGCCTCAATTATCCCTGTTGAAAGACCCTGTTGGTCTTGCTAGGTTATTTTCACATTTTCTCATTTCTGTAGTTGATCTGTGTTTTCTTTCACGGGGTTTGTGGCTAAAAGATCACCACGCTTCATACACATGGGAAATGGATTGTTTTCACCATCAAGGATCACGAACTGGGTTGTTCTTCCTGTTCTTAATCGACCTGTCCTTACTGCACTGTGGTAGTGGTTTGATCAAAGGGCCTGAGGGTTATACCTTACATGCGTTGAAATATATTTTCCATACCAAGATTGGCTCCGCTTTTTTCTGTGGTGGCTACCAAGCGAACCCTCATTTTCCCCAGTCTGAAGTTCTGCAGAGAAAGACTGTCGTTCCTGTCTAGTTGCAATGGGTTATTATGGGTTGGAAGTATGGTCGATTATTTTGAATATGGATTGGCCCAATCAGTCGTATGGTAGTCATTTTGTCTTGGCATATAGTTACTGCCTCCCTGATGATGATGTTAAGCCCTACATTGCATTCGCACTTTCGGATTACACAGTCATCCCCCTTATTTCAAAAACTCAATATGTTTAATGAAGAAGGCCTCTGCTCCAAGTCGATTTGATGTGTAAACACACATAACTACTATAATCTGTCCGGTTGTTTGATTTTCACTCACAGTGGCGAATTGCTAATTGTTGTGTGGTTATGAATGCTGAGTGTTGCCCACACATGTCGCGTCCTGTAGATGAGGTTTTGAAAATTAGAAGATTGGATTGGATATGTTTACTGTGTCTTTTGTCATTAGTAGAATACACTTGGATATGTGCGGCCTGATCAGTCACAGGCGACTTAGTAAATGGCCCAGAATGAAGTTTTTCGAGTTATATCGTGGTTATATATTGCTGTGTGGTTATGGTGGAATCCTCTCATTGTGCACCACGTATAATACGGATGGCTTGTTTGTATGCCCAATGATACTCCTGAATTCTAAGTGCGTTTATCTTTTTGAAAATTCATCACGGTTGATGATAGTTGCGTGGGATGTTTGGCTCGGTTTTAAGTCGCACCGAGATATTTGTTTCACAGTGGCATGGTTACAGGGTTTCAAAAATTTACTCCTGCATAGCTTGTGTCTAATTGATGGCTGTTGATTGTATGATGAGTTGTCATTTTT
>ML782642.1:468387-482957 GCA_009831015.1 Picea engelmannii
TAGTTCTTTGCATTTCAATAGATAAGAGCATAATAAGAACAAGATCACTGAGAAATACACATTCACAAGAGACACAACATTTATCCTGGGAAACCCTCTAGGGGAAGAAAACCCAGCAAAAACTTCCTTATCATAAATAGCTTTTACAATGTTCAAGAGATAACTCAAACCAATACAAAAAGTCCTCCCCAAGAGATGCGCCACGCTTCTTCTCCTCTCTCCAACTGGTAATTGCAGCTTGCCTAATAAGAGAATGAGCAAGTGAGTTGTGTGTTTGAAGTGAGGCGCTAGCCTCTTATTTATATCAGACTGGCACGTGTGAAAGGTCACAATTGGCAGGGCCGACCTCTCACTCTGGGTGGGTAAACCCACCTTTAATTAATTATGGGTCTTCCATTATAACTGCTGGGGCCGACTTCTTATTTTGTCCTTTGTAATTGTCCGATGACCAATCCGCAAAAGGGGGTTTGTTCCTTATACAATTACCGACATGATTAATCCTCAATGGGGATTAATCCAATAACAATAATAATAATAATGACATGATTAATCCGCAATGGGGATTTAATCCAATAATAAAATAATAATAAGAATGCTCTTYGCAGTTACATTATTTCAACATAAAAGGCTAAAAACAAAATCCTATCACGCCTCTATCAAAAAGAAGAACTAAAAGAAAATAACATCAACAAGGGAAAATATGATTTTGAGTTTTATTCTATCTATCATCTTATGACAGTTGACTTCAGGGATCTCGGACAACATGTTTTTTTTGGATATATGATTACTATTTTGAAATGGCTTCAAATTTCATAAGCTTAAAATGTCAAAAGCGAATCTGTCGAGGGGAGACACAAGGAGGTATGTTTTGATTAACTAATGGTTATGACTATTAATATTGTTATAAACAAAAGGAAGTAACAAGGGGTCCCACCTATTAGTTATTATTTAAATTATGACCCTATTATGATTATTATTCCTCCCCCCCCCCCCCCCTCCTTAACTAAAGTTAGTTAAGGCCTTATGTTAGCTTAACTAATAAGTTAGTTCAACTACTGTATCGATGGATTTTGACCACCACTGATTACTTAACCAGATGGGTGGAAGTTGTTCCAACAAAGAGAGCAATAGAAGAAGTCGTGATGAAGTTCCTTGAGGAAAATATTATTACTAGATTCAGTGTTCCTTCTAAAATAACCACATATAACGCCAAATATTTTAGCTCAACGATGCTCAATGAGTTTTTATTTAAGTATGAGATTGTTTTATCACACTCCTCAAATTATTGCCCTCAGGGAAATGGATTGGTAGAATCCAACAACAAAAACATCATGAATATTGTGAAGAAGATTGTTGGGGAAAACAAGAAGAGTTGGGACATAAAAATTAAGTATGCCCTGTGGGCATACCACACAAATACCAAGACCTCCATCGGAGAAACCCCTTTTTAGTTTTTTTATGGGTTAGAAGCTCGCTTGCCTATAAATTTCCAAATTCCAACGCTACAAATAGCCCAACAATTTGTTACAAACAAAGAAGCATTGCAAGGGTGAATTGATCAACTCATGGAATTGGATGAAACTCAAAGAATGGCCTTTGATCAAATGGAAAAGAATTAAGAAAAGGTGAAAGGAACCTTTGATCAAAATGTGAGGCAAAGAGATTTCAAGAAAGGGGACTAGGTCTTAATGTGGGACAAGAGGAGAGAAAAACATGGAATGCATCAAAAGTTCAACAATATTTGGTTGGGTCCCTACAAAATTGGGGAAATATCTGAGCCAGACTCTTTTTACTTATCCACGATAGAAGGGAGAAAGATGCCACAACCAGTGAATGGATCTCTCCTCAAACATTATTACCAAGGCGACACTTGACTTCTTCGGGGCCCAGGCCCCAAGCTCCACGTAAGTAGGTAGGTAATCTTGCTTTCCTTGCATTTGCATCCTGATTTCTCATATTAGTTTAGATACATTTCATATTTCATTTTTCTCTACTTGCATATTGATTTCATGCTTAGTTTTGAATTTTTTGAAAAAATGCAAAAAAAATCTTTTCTAGATTAGCTTCCATTTGGATTTTGATGTATATGGATGAAGGGTGATAGAACCACCCTAGATTTTATGGTTTCTTGTTTCAGTGTAGGCACATGTCTACCAAGAGATGTTGCGGTTCTCATGCACTCTACGATGAGTACGTGTCCCTAAGTAGGAGCGAGATGTTATCTCCATTTTGTGGGATAACTAAGGAGATGATGTCTCGAGGCCCTCAGGTTGCAGATCTGGAGTACCGAGTGACCACATGACTAGCAGTGTCCACTTGTACATATGGAAACCCGCTCTATCACCACTTTCTGATCCATTGTGAATGAATCCACCACACCAACTAGCTTCTGGAAGGCAAATGGGTCTTGCTTCATGTGGTACAAGTCAGGTATTGTGGCCGGTAATCACCCTAATATTTGAGGCATTTAAACATGTTGTATTTAAGCTACTTTTGATTATAGAATGCTTGCTTGGACATTATGCTTTTGACCCTGTTTCACCTTGGTGAGTGTCATATATTTCCTAGTAAGTGGCCAACCTTTGGGGAAGGTTTGTAATTGGGGGTCCCTTAAGGGGTTGTCATACCATTCTCGACCATACTTACCACTTTTCGCTCATTGCATTCCCATCCTATTGCCCTCTTCTAGGCCCTTTGACTTTAGTGACCCAAGAAGGGCATGTACCTCATTTCATGGGAAGAAGGGGATGAAGGCCCAGATGGATCATTGTTGGATAAAAAGATAAAAGCCTAAATATAGACCTTCCAGATGCTTCCCCCAAGGATCCCCGAGAAAGCAATGAAACTCTTCTTTATAATAAAAGGGGGACCTACAAAAATAAATGATAATGAATGATTAAGAGGATAGTTGGAGGATGGGAGGTCTCATCACGAGCCCGCCTATCATGATCATGGGTATTTAGTGGTATGACATTACCATCATATGGTCTCCAACCCAGGGTAGTGGTTTTTAGTTACACAACTAAGAGAAAGGGGGTCTCATCACGAGCCAACCTTCTCATTTCTGCATGGTATTTGTGAATGGAATTGTCGTTATCTGGACACGAAGCCAAGACAATGGCCTTCAAATTGTTCCTTAAAACATGAAAGAAATATAAAGAGAAACAAATAGCTAAGAAGAAAGAATGGTAAGAAGACGGGCTTGGAAAATGTGCATCGCAAATGAAGGTGACACACACCCTCTACAAAGGCACCCATAAATGAGATAATAAGAGCCCTTGTATGTAATGAAAATCATTGACCTATGAAGTCTAAATCCCTTCCACCTCATCATCCATTACATAAACTTGAAAGATCATCCTTGGGAGCATCCCCTACTTGAGGGTTTTTGTTTACCCAATGGGACTTTTATGACACCCCTCCCATACTTAAACTTGGTCAATTGTATAGGGTCTTTGAGCATTTGTTTAATTTGATGAGGTAGTTTTGATGCACATGTTTAGGTGCCTTGCTTATTATATGTGGTTTACAGTTGTCATGATATCTTTGAATTGAGATATTTGGAGGGCATACCCTTTTGTTTTGCAGGACCTTGCTTGGTGGCCAGTTTTGGGAGAACAAGCCTAGATTGCGCTTCCTGTTGAAGTTTGAGTAGATTCAGAAGATATTCTTATTGTATATATATTGCATTAGACCAATTCAAAACCCTAACGAATAATATTATGATGTATTTGTAAAGTCGGCCCGATTGTTCCTTTGTAAAAGTTGACCCTATTGTGCCTTTTTATAAGTCAAATGTAAATTAGAAAGTGTAAAGTATACAAGTCAGACCTAACCTAATTAAAGGGTGGCTCAACTTGTATTTATAAGAGGCTAGGCACCTCATTTGGAGAACACACACAACACAAGTTCTCTCTCAAGGAAAAGTGTGCAAGTTTGAGTAGGATATGCAACTACAGGGTAAGGGTGTTCTGGTGAAGGGTTTTGGTTATCTCTTGTAGGCCTATCTTGGTCCAGTGGTGCGCTACCCTATTTTAGTTAGGGTTTCTGGTCTATCTTTTGATTATCTTTTGTTTGATGAGATCTCTCTTGAGAGAGACATTGTACTTGTTGACGAATCTATATTGAAGAAGCTTTGCTGGGTTTTCTCCCACTAGAGGGTTTGCTAGGAAAAATCTTGTGTATACTGTGGATGTCTTTCTTTCATAAATCTTTTGTATACTTTGAATGTATTTCTTTCAATGATATTTGTGCATTTAGTTATTGTTCTAATTGTTAAAAGTTAAATAATATTGAATACACTTAACTACTTAAGGGAAATTCTAACATGGTATCAGAGCGGGTCTGAAAGAATCCATTTTCATAGTCTAGACGAAATCGTCAGGGAAATCAAGACCATAGGAAGACTCTCCTAACCCTAGAACATCTTTTCCTTGCACTGGTTTTGCAGTTTTTGCAGTTTTTGAAAATTAGGGTTTCTGCATAAAACCCTAGGTGATGACATCACCCTCTTTTTGAAGGACATTGGTCAAGATAAGGCCATCAAGGAGTTTTCCTACGAAGGGCACACCTATTCCCTAGATTAGAATTCAAAAATTCTCAAGTTGAAAAAATTAGGGTTTCCTCATAAACCCTAGATCAAGACGTCTTGGTTGCTGCAGATTGAAGTTGGAGCAGTTCACCTTGGCATAACACAGTCTCTAGTAAGTTCAAAACCTTTCTTTGAAAAGTTTCTATTTTTATTGTTGTATTTCCATTCAAGGGCAAGATGGCTCCCAACACTAATCTTGATGAGAAGCTTGAGGGTGCTGATAACTTCCGAGCATGGAAGTATAGAGTGATGCTCATTCTAGAAGAGAATGATCTAGAAGATTTCAACAATGAAGAAATTCTAGAACCAGAGGAAGATGAGGCCAAGGAAAAGTACAAAAAGAACATGGTTAAGGCAAAGATAATCATTGTTGATTCTATCAAGGATCATTTGATCCCTCACTTCTCATCATTCATGACTCCCTAGCAAATGTTTGATGCCCTATTCCGATTATATGAAGGGAAGAATATCAACCGGAAGATGATGTTGAGAACACATCTCAAGAGTGTGAAGATGCAGAATTCAAAAACCATTCAATCCTATTTCACCAGGTTATCTCAAATCAAAGAATAACTTGAAGCCATTGGAGAGACAATCGAAGAAGCTAAATTGGTAATGACTACATTGAATGGTCTCCCAAGATCTTGGGAATAATTCATTCAAGAAGAAAGATAAAAAAGTTTAGTAGACTATGGGAGGATTGCACTCAGGAAGAATCTATATTGGCAGCAAGAGAAGAGAAACTAGGCGATGAAGAAAATTAAGCTCTAGCAGCACATGCAAGAAAAGGAAATAGCAAGAAAGAGGTTCACTCACTCAAAAAGCCTCATGGGTTACAAAAGACACAAAGGTTTAAAAAGGATTACTCAAATTACAGATGCTACATCTGCCAGAAGATGTGACACGTTGCAATAAGTTGTCCCAACTCAAAAGATCAGGTTAGAAAAGGAAAGTATAAAAGACATCATGCTCATGCCGCAGAAGATGATGAACCTGATCAAGTGAGAGCCAAAGAAGATGACTCAAGCGAAGAATATGTATTGATATTAGTTCTTACGGGAACAATTACTCATGGAAGTGACACATGGCTTATTGATAATGGTGCTTCTAAGCACATGACATGTTACAAGGATTCTTTCTCAGAATTAGTTTAGAAATATTCACCTCACAAGGTGAAGCTCGATGATGACTATCAATATCCCATTAAAGGAGTAGGAGAAGCGTCTTACAGATTGGATTCCGAAAAGCCTATGAAGATGAAGGATGTTTTGTATGTACCTAGTTTGAAGAAGAATCTCGTTTCTATCTCAGCTTTGGATGAGAAAGGATTAAAAGTTGCTTTCATTGATGGAGAAGTTTTCATGTGACCAAGAGGAAAGTCTATTGATGATGATGTAGTGATTTGTGTTCAATAAGGAGGTCTATACAAGTTAAAGGGACATTCGAATTCATCATTAGTACACAGTACAGTTACTCCAAGTGAACTATGGCATAAAATATTTTCTCACATACATTACAAAGCACTACTGATCATGAGCAAGATGGTGACAGGTTTGCCAAAAATCCAAGTGAATCATGAAGGCATATGCAAGGGATGCACACAAGGAAAGTACGTGAAGAAACCGTTTCCAAGCAGTGATGACAAAGCCAAAGGAGCCCTGGACATCATACACTCTAACATGTGTGGACCAATGTCAGCCACTTCACTTAGTGGGTATGTATACTATGTTTCATTTATTGATGATTTCTCACTTAAAACTTGGATTTACTTTTTGAAAGCTAAAAGTGAAGTATTCAACAAGTTCAAAGAATTCAAAGCACTTGTTGAAAACCTTTCGGAAAAGAAGATAAAGATATTAAGGTCAGATAATGGTGGAGAATTCACATCAGATGAATTCAAAGCATTCTGCAAAGAAGTTGGGATTAAGAGGGAGCTCTATAATCCCTACAATTCTTAGCAGAATGGTGTGGTAGAAAGAAACAACCAAAAAATCATGGAAGCAGTGAAAGCCATGATTCATGATCAAGACTTACCTATGTATATGTGGGAAGAAGCAACAAAAACACTGTATATGTGCAGAATAGAAGTCCCCACCATGTACTTGGGAACAAGACACTAGAAGAAATGTTTATAGGTGAGAATCTAGAGGTCAACCACCTAAGGATATTTGGTTGTCTAGTGCATGTGCATGTTCCTAAGGACAAGAGATCGAAGTTGGACCCTTCATGAAAGAAGGGCATATTTGTTGGATACAGTGAGACATTGAAGGCATACAAAGTCTACATCCCCGGTCACCGACAAATTGAGACTAGTAGAGATGTCACCTTCGATGAGGATACAACTTTCAGTAGATCGAGACAAAATCATTCAGATGAGGTCCATGATGAGGAACTTGAATCTCACAGAGTTGTAGATACAGATATAGGCAATGATGTGGTACTAGAAGATCATTATATGGAAGAGCCACATAGACTTGCATATTCATCCCGAGAGATGAATACTAAGAAGAGAAGACCAGCTTGGGCTCTGGAAATTATTCAGGATGCAGAGAAGTATGGTGCTCCAGATGGATCCTTCAGAGAAAGTAAGAGACCATGACCACACTCTAGTTATGTGGCATTGTTAAGTGACATTATTGATTCCGAGCCTACCAATTATGAAGAGGATGCAGAGAAGAAAGAATGGAAGGATTCCATGATTAAAGAGTACCAGTCCATTATAAAGAATGATGTTTGGTATGTGGTTCTGAGACCGAAAGAGAAGACAGTGGTAAGTTCCAAGTGAATTTACAAGACAAAGCATTTAGCAGATGGTAGCATCGAGAACCACAAGGCAAGGTTTGTGGCATGTGATTTCTACCAGAAATAAGGAATAGATTATGAGGAGACATTTTCTCATGTGGCGAGATACACTTCAATTAGAGCTATACTTGCGATAATTGCAGTAATGAATTGGAAGGTACACCAGATGGACGTGAAGACATCTTTTATAAACCGTGTAATATAAGAGTAAGTGTATGTGGAGATGCCACAAGGTTTCAAGACACATGACAGTCAAACACATGTGTGCAGATTGAAGCAAGCCTTGTATGGATTAAAGCAAGCACCTGGGGCATGGTACAATAGAATTGACAATTTCATGATGAGCTTGGGATTTACTAAGAGTAAAGTAGATTCCAACCTTTACTACAAGGTTGTAGATGGTGGAACAATGATATTACTGTTATAGGTGGATGACATGTTTTTAATAGGAGATGAGAAGCTCATCACTGAGAGGAAGAGGAAGCTTACTACAGAGTTCGAGATGAAAGACCTGGGTATGATGCATTATTTCTTAGGTCTAGAGGTATGGTAGAGACCGACTATTATTTTCCTTAACCAAGGAGAATATACTGTAGAGATATTGAAGAGATTCAAAATGATGGATTGTAAAGCCATGCCTACATTGATGGCGATGAATATGAAGTTATTGAGTGATACATCTTCAGAGATAGTGGATGCCACCATGTATAGACAGAGGATTGGTTCGTTGATGTACTTAACAAACACAAGGCCATATGTATGTTTTGCGGTGAACACATTGAGTTAGTATATGGTTGAGCTGAGGCGTGTTCACTTGATTGCAACAAAACATGCGATGAGGTACCTAAAGGGTACAATTGACTATGGAATCAGATATGTTTCAAATCTTGAGATAAGCCTGCAAGGATTTACTGATTCAATTTGGGTTGGTAATGTTGCAGACCGGAAGAGTACATCTAGATGTTGCTTCTGTTTGGGATCGACTATGATCTCATGGTTTAACAGGAAGCAGACTAGTGTGGCACTCGGTACGGATGATAGATAATACATAACAACCTATTCAACTATCAACGAAGCAACATGGCATCAAAATCTACTTGCAGGATTGTTTGATCTCAAGTTAGAGGCGACTTGTATCTGGTGTGAAAACCAAAGTTGTGTAAATTTGATAGAGAACCTGGTGTTTCATGACCAGTCCAAGCATATCGAGATCATGTACCATTATATCAGAGATATGGTGCAGAAGGGAGCAATGAAGCTCTAGTAAGTCGCTACAGATGAGCATATAGTCGATGTGTTGACCAAGCCTCTATCGAGAGTGAAGTTTGTGTACTTCAGAGACAAGCTTGGCATGGTACAGAAGGACTTCTCTAGTAAGAGGGAGTGATGAGTTACAAATGTGATTCCAGGGCAACAAAATCAGCATGTGGTAGTTGCAACATGTATTCATTCATGGGAACGTTACTAACTGTGGCACCAGTGAGCATGACCTTGCACAAGGTTAGCAAATGTCGAGCCTTTGGGGTTGACAAGTTTCCCAATGTTTCAAGCTGGAGGGCTAACTTGTTTGGTTGGAGGTGTTTCCTAGCCTTGGGATAGATGGGTAGCGTGTGCACACTACATCGACTAATCCTTGTGATTAGATGCCTGGTCACTGTGGACCAGTTTCCTGGTGTGCCAACTAGAGGTTACTAGTTCTTTATGAACTAGATGTCAGATTATGTGTGAGTTGACGAGTTACTAGTTCTTTATGAACTAGATGCCATATTTTGTGTGAGCTGGCGAGTTACTAGTTCTTTATGAACTAGATGTGAGATTCTGTGAGAGCTAACGAGTTACTACTTCTTTATGAACTAGATGCCATTTTTTGTGTGAGCTGGCGAGTTGAAGCCCCGTGATGACATAAATCCTGAAAGGATGATGAGACCCTGGATGCATGGCATGGTTACAAAACTTCTTCAATATAGATTCATGGAAAGTCAACAAGTCAATGGTCAACTGTACAAAAGTGCAAAAGCAGTCATGTTGATCATGCTAGAAGAATACCTTCCTTGCTAAGAGGGAGTGTTGAAGTTTGAGTAGCTTTAGAATATATTCTTATTGTATCTATATTGTATTAGACCTAGTCAAAACCCTAAAGAATAATACTATGTTGTATTTGTAAAGTGTTGAAATATTGTAACTGCAAAGAGTATTCTTATTATTATTGATATATTATTCATAGGATCAATCCCCATTGTGGATTGATCATGTCAGTTATTGTAATAGGACCAAATCCCCCTTTGCGGATTGGTCAACAGACAATTATAATAGGCAAAATAAGAAGTCGGCCCCAACAGTTAATTAAGAGACCCAGAAATATAATAAAGGTGGGTTTACCCACCCAGATTGAGAAGTCGGCCCTGCCAGTGAAGAGACACTTCACACGTGCCAGAACTTGTATAAATAAAGGAGGCTAGCGCCTCATTTGAACACAACTCACTTGCTCAGTTTGAGAGACAAGTTCCTATCTGTTACCGACAAAGGAGAGAGACAGTGGCGCATATCTTGGAGAGGACTTTCTGTTTTAGCATAGAGATCTCTTGGCATTGTATTGGCTATCTATATTAAGGAAGTTTTGCTAGGTTTTCTTCCCCTAAAGGGTTTCCCAGGATAAATGCTGTGTCTCTTGTGATTGTGTATTTCTCAGTGATCTTGGATTATGCTATTGTTATCTAATGAAATGAAAACATCTATAATAATGGCTTAAACATTAACATGGTATCAGATCCAACCTGAAGGAAGCATATTTCGTAAGAGAAAAACGTCACTGTTGTTGTACCGACAAATTAGGGTTTTTCAAAAGTGAAGCTTTTCAGCTCCAAAACCACCTAGAAAGTTGCACCGTCCCCCAAGGATCATTTTGGCACCATCAACACACATTTTTAGTGGCTAGATCTCCCGAAAAGTGAAACCCTAGTTTCACAAAGTACCAGAAAACCAGAAAACCAAAGTACCAGAAGTACCAGAAAACCAGAAGCACCAGTCCAGAAATCCGCAAATCAAGTTTGAGGGGGTAAAAGTTGGTTTTTCAAAATTCTGATTGCACCAGCTAACTCGCCTCAGCTCAGCGCATCTATCCCCTGGATTAGAATTTCAAAATTCGAAGTTTGAAAAATTAGGGTTTTCTCATAAAACCCTAAGTTGCAGTTGCAGTTGCAGTCTCATAATCAGTTGTAGTTGCAGTACCAGTTGCAGTTGCAGCCACAGAACCAGTTTCAATCACCCTTGAGGTTTTCTTAAGAGTTGGTAATGATTATTGCTACTACTAGATGGAGCCACTACTTGCAAATGCCATCAGAGGTATGTACTCACATATGTTTAATGGTTAAACCCTAAAGAGTATTTGTAGGAGAAGGGATCTCTTGCCATAGATCCAGAAGGATCTCAAGATCCAACACATTAAGAGGAATGATGCAACCCAGGTGTGATTATTCTGATATGCATCTATTTTTAATGACATTATTTTAATCAGTGTCGCATGTTGAAGCTATGATCAAATTACTAGAAGGATTGAAAGTTGATCATAGAGCTTATCCTCTAACCTAAACTTCTGTCAAGATAGCGTATTGTCTTAGTACAACAAATAGGTTGAGGAAAGCACTCGTCATCTTGAGTGAAGGAGACTTGGAAGAAAAGCAAGCACTCATTCCTGAAGACAAGGCTCCAGGGTTGATTAAATCAAGTTGATAAGATTCAAAGGTACACATGACAAGCTGATGACTATAGTTAAGATAACAGTCGTCGTAAAGTATTATACTTGATAGCATGTGAGCATATAGAGGTAAATACTTTGCCTGATACAACTAACATCTCCTCTAGGAGAAACCTTGTGTGTTAGTTTTAGGTGGCCATGGAAGAATGCTTGGTCACAACACTATAAGAGTGTTGACCTCATTTCGTATTGTATTCTTTACCTTTAATCTTTGCTTCAGATAAATTATAAGTGATAGCTCTAAAGGAGCTACTGTGATGATTGTTCGTGCTATTGCTTTACATTATCAAAGGGATATTATTCTTGCTTGTTGCTTTGTTGACCTTGCTCCAAGTCACAAGTAATAACCCCGAGGAAGCTATAGTGAAGGTTGCAGAAGGCAACGTGCTAAAGAAGAGACCATAAATGAAGCAATCATCATTGGAGGAGAAGAAGGTGGCTTGCATGAGCTAAAGGGTCACTCAGAAGCTGCCATGACCCACACCATTGAAGAATCTTGGCATAGAAGATTAGCTCACATCAACTACAAGGCACTACCATACATATGCAAAGCGGTCACAGGTTTACCAGAACTCATAGGTGACCATGAAGGCGTATGCAATGGATGTGCACAAGGGAAGAACATGAAGAACCTGTTTCCGAAGAAGGACAACAAGGCAGAAGGAGTCCTAGAACTCATTCATTCAGATGTATGTGGCCCAATAACATCATCCTCCATTAGTGGGTATGTATACCATGTATCATTCATTGATGATTATTCTCGTAAAGACCTGGATATATTTGAAGTGTTCAGCAAGTTCAAGGAATTCAAAGCCTTGATCGAGAACCTTTCTGTAAGGAAGATTAAGATACTCAGGTCAGATAATGGAGGATAATATACCTCAAAAGAGTTCGTGAACTTTTGCAAAGATGTTGGGATCAAGATCCCCAACAAAACGGTGTAGCTAAATGAAAGAACAGAACCATACTGGAAGTTGTGAAGACTATGATCCATGATCAAGATCTTCCTATGTGCTTATGGGAAAAAGCAGCAATGACAGCTGTTTATGTGCATAACTGATTATCCCATAGCACACTTGGGCTCAAGACACTGGAAGAGATGTTCACTGGAAAGAAGCCAGAGGTAAGCCATCTCAAAATATTTGGCTATCCAGTGTTTATTCATATACCTAAAAGAAAAGAGAAACAAGATGGACCCTTCAGGAAAGAAGGGAATATTTGTGGGGTCTCTAAGGCCTTTAGAATCTATATACCAGGTCAACATCACATTGAGATCAGAAGGGATGTGACCTTGATGAAGATGCAACGCTCAAGAAATCTAAATTATGCCAGCTTGAAGAGGTATATGAAGAGGAACCCGTAATCCCCAATACTGCAATGAGGGAGGTTCCCAGAGCTGTAGAACCAGTAAGGGAAGTTGTAACTTCCCCTGATGAGGAACTTCTAGAGGACCATGATATAGTAGAAGTGCAAGAACCTCCTTAGATGATGATCCTCCATAAAAGAAAGCCAGCTTGGGCTAGAGAGGTTATTCAAGATGGAGAGAAGTATGGTGTTCCCCAAGGAACTACAAGACATGTGAAAAGACCAAAGCCATTCTCCAATTATATGGCTTTGATGTGTGACCTCCTAGAAGAGGAGCCTACCTGTTTTGAAGAAGCCATTCAAAGAAAAGAATGGGCATATGCCATGACAGAGGAATACCAATCCATAATGAAGAACGAAGTATGGGAAATAGTTCCCAGACCGAAGAATAAAGATGTGGTATCCTCCAGATGGATCTTCAATATAAAACATGTTGCTGATGGAAGTATTGAGAAGTATAAAGCAAGATTTGTCGCTCGTGGCTTTTCCCAGAAGGAAGGCATTGACTATGAAAAGACATTCGCTCCTGTAGCCAGATACACTTCGATTAGAACCATCATAGCTCTTGCAGCTAAGATGAAATGGAAGTTGCACCAGATGGACGTGAAGACAACTTTCCTAAATGGTGTTATCGAAGAGGAAGTGTATATAGAGAAACCCCAAGGATTTGAGGTTGAAGACAGGAAGTCTCATGTTTGCAGATTGAAGAAATCCTTATACGGATTGAAGCAAGCTCCTAGAGCTTGGTATGGCCATATAGACAATTTCTTGACAAGCTTGGGATTTACCAAGAGTAAAGATGATTTAAATCTCTACTTCAAAATTATGAACGATGAGCTAGTAATAATATTGCTATATGTGGATGACTTATTCTTAACTGGAGAAGAAAAGCTCATCACCGAATATAAGAAGAGACTCGCTTCAGAATTTGAGATGAAAGACCTCGGCCTAATGCACTATTTCCTAGGTCTTGAGGTATGGCAGAGTCCAGAGAGGATCTTCCTTAACCAAGGGAAGTACACAGTCGAAATCCTGAAGAGATTCAACATGTTAGAATGCAAGCCCATGAATACACCCATGGAAGCGAAGTTGAAGCTGCTGGTCGATACTTCGTCAGACTTGATAGATGTCACACTGTACAGACAAATTATTGGATCGCTGATGTACCTGACGAACACCAGACCAGACATTTGTTTTGCCATGAACACCTTGAGTCAGTTTCTGGTAGAACCTAGACATGTTCACCTAGTGGCTGCAAAACATGTGATGAGGTACCTTAAAGGTACATTAGATTGTGGTCTCAGTTATGACGGAGATCATAATTTCACATTGAATGGATACACTGATTCAGATTGGGCAGGAAGTGTTTCTGACAGAAAAAGCACTTCAGGATGCTGTTTTAGTTTGGGATCAGCTATGATCTCGTGGCAGAGTAGGAAGCAATCTAGTATTGCTCTCAGCACAACGGAGGCAGAATACATTGCTGCATGTTCTGCTAGTTGCGAAGCTATATGGCTTCGAAAGTTGCTAACCGACCTATTTGATTTGGATATGAGAGCAACCGTGATTCTATGTGACAACCAGAGCTGCATAAAGATGACAGAGAATCCTGTATTCCACGACAGGTCGAAGCACATAAAGATCTGCTATCATTACATCCGCGACATGGCACAAAGAGGAGCCTTGAAGCTCCAGTACATTAGCATGGATGAACATGTTGCTGACATGTTGACCAAGCCTCTATCTCGCGTAAAGTTTGAGTACTTCTGAGATAAGCTTGGCATAGTCTGAAAGGACCTTCCTCGAAAGGGGGAGTAGATGTGATGATGTTCCTTGCTTCTGACCTAGCTGTCAGACGTAAAGCAAGATGTGATGTGTTCCTTACTTCTGACCTAGTTGTCGGACGTAAAACAAGATGATTCCTTGCTTCTGACCTCGCTGTTAGACGTAAAGCAAGATGATTCCTTGCTTCTGACCTCACTGTTAGACGTAAAGCAAGATGATGTGTGTGTTCCTTGCTTCTGACCTCGCTGTTAGACGTAAAGCAAGATGATTCCT
>ML782642.1:483940-524744 GCA_009831015.1 Picea engelmannii
TTGTATCTATATTGTATTAGACCTAGTCAAAACCCTAAAGAATAATACTATGTTGTATTTGTAAAGTCGGCCCTGTTGTGCCTTTGTAAAAGTCAAATGTAAATTAGAAAGTGTAAAGTATACAAGTTGACCCTGGCTTGATGAAAGGGTGGCTCAACTTGTAGTTGTAAGAGGCTAGGCGCCTCATTTGGAGAACCCACACAACATAAGTTCTCTCTCAAGGAAAAGTGCGCAAGTCCGAGGAGGAGACATAGCTACAGAGTAAGGGTGTTATGGTGAAGGGTTTTGGTTATCTCTTGGAGGCCTGTCTTGGTCTAGTGGTGCGCTACCCTATTCTGGTTAGGGTTTATGGTCTATCTTCTGTTTGATGAGATCTCTCTTGAGAGAGACATTGTACTTGTTGACGAATCTACATTGAAGAAGCTTTGCTAGGTTTTCTACCACAAGAGGGTTTCCTAGGATAAATCTTGTGTATACCGTGTATGTCTTTCTTTCAATGATATTTGTGCATGCAATTATTGTTCTAATTGTTAAAAGTTAAAGAATATTGAATACACTTAATTGCTTAAGTGAAATTCTAAAAATTCGATGGGGAAAGAAGCCCATAGGTTGGATCCTATAGGCCCCCACACCGGATCATAGAGACATGCCTTCGGAGGTTTACATGACATCATGGAGTATCTTACCTAGCCCCTCTTACCCAAACGACTTGCTTAGGAGAGGCGAAATGTCACCTTTTGAGGTTTGACGTCATGCTTGAGGGGGATTGATGGTGATGGAGTTATTGCACATTGACATTTAGCATATTTTGACTGGAGGAGACATGGATTGAGGCTCAAGGAGCCCCAACGACCTCTTTCTTCCTCTCAAACGACTTGGAAAAGTGTCAAAATGTCCCCTAAAGGGGTGACATTATCTTATTTGTAGGGTTTCTAATGTGTTAAAGTGAAAATTAAATATTATTATTTGGTTCAAGGGGTAAGATAAGGGTTATTGACCCCTTATATTATGTTTTACCCTTGGTAAGTGGACAAACTATGTTTTAATACTTTTGTATAAATAGAGATAATGTGAATCTCATTTCATAACATAACTCTCCCATTGTGAGAAGTTCTTCACTGAAATTTTCGCTATTTTTGGGCATTATGGTGTTTCTCTCTTGTGCAAAGTTTTTATGGTGCTATCTTTTGGTGAATGGATGAGGCGGAGTGATGCACACCTCTTAGATGATTGTTCTCTTGATGCTTATGGTGAATTTTCTTGGTGAAACTAGGGTTTGATCTCTCTCTCTCTTGGAATTGGTAAGGAAAAATCTGCATTGTTAGTTATTTCTTGCTCTTTCTTGGTTATGGTTGTTTGAAACCCTAGGAGGAGTATGTTGGATACACCCTCCTTTAAGAGTCATCTAATTTTCTAAAGTTTACAAGTTATTTTACAAGGGTTGCTAGGAGGAATACGAGTGTGTATACCCTCTTAGATTTACCCTAAGTTTGATTGACATACCCTAGGAAGTAAAAGGGCTTACACCCCTAGGGTCCTTGTTGATCTAACTCTTTATTCTAAGACTCCATTTATTCAATTTTAAAGACACTAAACTGAATTTTTTGCATTGGAGAAATAAAATAGTGCATTAGGAAACATGATTTTTTGTCATTTCAACTCTCTGCAATTTGGGTTTTGTTCCTTGTTCCTAGAGCACCTCTCAAACACTAGGGCATCGCCTCTAAAGGGGTATTTCTAGAGGTTGTTATAAAATTTCATCTTCAACCATTAGGGCTGCAAAAAACCTAATATTCTTTCACTTATAACTTGCTTTTAAACCGTCAAAATTAACTAAGAGTTTGCCACTTTTATCTACTTGGTATAGCGTAACTTTTGGGCGGATTCTTTGTGGGTTTTGCTTGTTGAATTTACTGCTGTAACAACAAGTTTGCTACAGCCATAAGGCTGCAAAATATTTCTGCAAACACCTTTTATTACATCCTTTTTCATTGCTAAAGTCTAATGCTATCTTGCTTGGGTGGATCTGGTTGTTTCTAGTTTATCTCTTGCTCTTTCAACTAGAATTTTAGCAACTTATTTTGCAGCATTCATTACCATTTTTATTGTTGATATATATTGTTACTAACTGCTGCAATTATGGAAAATAAGCTTAACTTGCTTGTCTATCATATACTTGGGATTGTATCGTTGTTTTCCTTGTGTCTCGTGTGTTGAATTTTCAATAAGCTAGGTTAAGCATGTAGTTCATTTCATTTTATCATGTCTTAACCATAAACAAGAATGTTGCAGCAACCAAGATCAGAGGAAGAAACACCATGCACAAGAACACAAGAAATATACTGGGAAATCCTTCTCAACAAGGGAAGAAAACCTAGCCAAATCCTTTGCTATATTCTTCAAGAGAAACACCTTTCACCGCCAAGAATGACTTAGCACACAAGAGAGTGATTAAGCCCTAGAAGACTAACGCCAAAGAGAGGTGCGCACCTTTTCCCAAGTAGATGTATTTTCTATAATTTCCAAACACACAAGAAAGATATGATTCCACAATGGGGAATACTATCTTACTTATACTAGACTTGTCTAGTCAACAAAGGCGTCTATTGGCTCAACAGGGCCGACCTCTCTAAGTCAGTTTATAATTTATTATTATTATAATAATTAATATTAATATTAATTATCTTTTACATTTATTATTAGAAATATTAAGGTGGGGCCGACCTGTACCCTTTAACATAACAATTAGGGTTATAGGGAGGTCTAACTCTTGAACAATATATAACAAAAGATTTGATACACCCACTAGTGCTCATCCACTAGGGGCACATCCATAGGGATGTCATAGCACTGATTCACTGCATTACATAGAAGAACCAGATCTTTACACGTTCACCTGTGCTTGTCCACAGGCACGTCCACTCTACATATATTCTTTCTCACTGCCTCACATAGGAGAATCATCTGGAGTCTTCTCGTCAACTCTACTGCTCAGAGGAGGCTAATGCATCATCTTCTTTTCTGTTCTCATGACAATGTACCCAACACTTTGGGATTTCACACGTTCACCTTGTGCTCAACCATAGGCACGTCCTAACTCAACAGATCGCCTTTCCACTGGATAATCATTTGAAGTTCTTCTCAACTCTCTAAATGGAGGAGGTTATCTCTACATTTTCCCAGCTCTATCTCAGGCAAGAATCACGTACCCTTCTTAGGGTATTTCTCTTAGGTTTGTAAGCCGAGAGAAAGACTTCACATAGCAACAATGATCCACACCTCACAGGTTTGTAAGCTGGAGAATGTCTCACATAGCTGCATTCATCAACACTCCCTCTCAGCTAGGGAGGCATTTTCCATCAGGCCAAGTCTCTCATGGAAATACTCAAACTTTGTCTTGGCAAGTGGTTTAGTGAAGATATCTGCAATTTGTTCATGAGTAGAAATATATTGTACATGTATTGTCTTCCTCTACACCATGTCTATGATATAGTGATACTTGATTTCAATTTGTTTCGATTTGTCATGAAATATTGGGTTCTCGGAGAGCTTTACACAATTGTCACAATGAATAGTCGTCAGATCCATCTCATGATCGAACAAGTCTGTCAAAATTTTGCGAAGCCATACAGCTTCACGAACTGCCATGCTCAGTGCAATGGACTCTTCCTCTGTTGTACTCAAATCCACAGAGCTTTGCTTTCTGTTGTACCAGGAAACCATGGCTGATCCTAAAGTGAAGCAGCTACCTAAGGTGCTCTTTCTATCTACCACACTTCCTGCCCAATCTGCATTAGAATATCCTTCCAAGATTAATTCCACATTGGATGCATATATTAGGCCATAACCAATTGTGCCTTGTAAGTATCTCAATACGTGTTTTGTAGCTATCCAATGTGTATCTTCTAGATGGATTTTCAAAATAAAACATGCTACTGATGGAAGTATTGAGAAGTACAAAGCAAAGTTTGTCGCTCGTGGCTTTTCTCAAAAGGAAGGCATTGACTATGAAGATACATTTGCTTTGAATTCTTGTTCGTGAGGTTTTCCATTTCTACTTTGAATTCTTGGAATTTGCTGAATACTTCATCTTTTATCTTTAGTAGGTATAGCCAAGTCTTTCTTGAATAGTCGTATATGAAGATTACGTAGTAAAGAGATCCTCCTAGAGATTTGATTGGCAATTGACTGCAAACATCTGAATGTATTAGATGTAGGATCTCTTTAGATCTGTTGTTGCTGCTTGGGAATGGTTTATTGATATTCTTCCCAAGGGCACATCCATTGCAGATTCCTTCATGTGTAGATTTCAATTATGGTATTCCTTCAAACATTCTTCTAAGAAAAGGTAATGCATGATAATTAATATGAGTGTACCTTCTATGCCAAAGCTCATTAGGGTTGACTTCGTCATGTACGAGAGCTTCTTCATTTTGTTCTAGTAATCTATACAGATTTCCTTCACGACTTCCAATAACCCTATAATTCTCTATGCTGGAGTCTTTATGCCATGATAACACTTTTCCATCCTCGAAAGCTATTCTGTTTCCCTTGTATTCTAGGCATGATATCGACACAAGATTATTTTCTAAACCATGTACATATAAAACATTGCTTAAGTGAATATTGTTACCTGATTTCAACTTGACGGAGGCTTGTCCAAATCCTTCGACTGGATAAGTGCTTTTGTATCCAAGCTCTACCTTGTACGATGTCTTCTTCTCATTTAGGTTTGAGAGTCTGGCTTGATCTCCAATCATGTGCCTAGAAGCCCCACTATCGATTATCCACATGTCATCTTCAATTGTTCCAGTGAGTTCTGAGTAGTGTAAGAGACTGATCGTTTCACTCATATCTTCAGTTGACTGGTGGCTGGTCATGCTTAGATCCAAAACTTCAACTCTGACGTTTCTGTCTTCTGGGATAGCCAAAAGGTGCGCTGAACTAGGGCGTATCTGAATATCTTCTCCTTGAGCGAGATGCTCCATCACAAGGTGCTAGATCTGAGATTAGGGTTTCTACAACTGCTTCTGCTAGTAACCCTAGTGACAATGTCTTGGAAGCTGCTCCTGCTAGTAACCCTAGCGACTATTCCTCAATGAGCTCAATATCCTAGCAGCAATGCTTCCTTCCAGCGTTTAGACTGAATGAAGGAGGTGTGGGTCCATAACCTGTTAGAATATGAAGGATTGTGCTCGTTTTACCATTGACAATAACCTTGTCACCCAACCATAGGCCGAAGCCACCCTTCGAGCACCTTGACATTGAAAAAGAGAAGAATCCTGGTAGCAATCAATAGCCAAGCAAGGCTAATGCACCAAGCAAGAAAGTAACCAAAGCTGATCAGATATTCCAACCCAAAAACTGGCGCAACACCTTCCCTAGAAATTGCACACAAAACTTCCAGAATGCAGTGTGCACAAGTGACTTTTGCAATTCTGAGAATGTGAATAATGAGAGACTGGCACCCTGTATTTATAGTAATTCTGGCAGGCTTGCCTGGGCCGACTTCTCCTCCTGGGTACTAATTAATTCATATTAATTATATTTTTGCAGCTGACATCTTGTCTAGGGTTTCCTTCATTTCTTTTCTTCCTTCCGGAACATTCTAATCTTGTCAAAGGTCACAATAGAGGTTCATACCTCCCGAATCTACCATAATATCAACGGATGTTGCCAACCTAGTGCTGTGATGCTAGCCTCATGCTGATGATATTCCAACCTCGTGCTGTGTTGATGTGCTAGCCTAGTGCTTTGATGTCAACTTAATTGTTGTGATGATGTGCCAGTTTAATTGCTGTGATGATGTGCTAGCTTAATTGTTGTGATGATGTGCCAGCTTAATTGTTGTGATGATGTGCCAACTTAATTGCTGTGATGATGTGCCAGCCTCATGCTGTGATGATGTGCCAGCCTCGTGCTGTGATGATATGCCAGCCTCGTGCTGTGATGATGTGACCAGCCTCATGGTGTGATGATGATGCATTAGTTTTATACTAATCCATGTTGATGCAGATGATGATGCCATTCCAGCGCTTTGTTGAGAATCACGAGGTTGATGATGAGAAAAAACTTCCGATGATTTATAGATACACCAGTCAGTGTTCCAAGATGTTGTTGATGACGCTGTCCTCTCTCTCGCCTGATGCTTTTGTACAATACCCTTCTTGTTAAGGGGGAGTGTTGAAATATTGCAACTGCAAAGAGTATTCTATTATTTTTGATGTATTATTCATTAGATCAATCCCCTTTTGCGGATTGATCATGTCGGGTATTGTAAATGACCAAATCCCCTTTTGCGGATTGGTCAAACCCTAATTGTAATAGGCAAAATGAGAAGTCGCCCCCCAGATTAATTAAAGGTGGTTATAACCACCCAGAATGAGAAGTTGGCCCTGCTAGTGAAAAGACACTTCCGTTCACACCTGCCAGATTGTATAAATAAGAGAGGCTAGCGCCTCATTTGGAAACACACTCACTTGTTCACCAGAGCGCAAGTTTGGAGCTGCAGTTGGAGAAGAAAGAAGAGAGAGAGAGGCACATACTTGGGAGAGGACTTTCTGTATTGTTTGAGTTATCTCTTGGAATTGTATTGGCTATCTATATTAAGGACGTTTTTGCTGGGTTTTCTCCCCCATGAGGGTTTCCCAGGATAAATGATGTGTCTCTTGTGATTGTGTATTTCCTAGTGATCCTATTTATGCTATGGTTATCTAGTAATTCCAAAAGAAACCTAATAATAGCTTAAACCTTAACAACTTATACTAGACTTGTCAAGTCAACAAAGGCGTCTATTGGCTCAACAGGGCCGACCTCTCTAAGTCACTTTATAATTTATTATTATAATAATAATAAATATTAATTATCTTTTACATTTATTATTAGACATGTTAAGGTGGGGCCGACCTGTACCCTTTAACATAACAATTAGGGTTACAGGTAGGTCTGACTCTTGAACAATATATAACAAAGGATCTAATACAACCACTAGTGCTCATCCACTAGGGGCACATCCATAGGGATGTCATAGCTCTGATTCACTGCATTACACAGAAAAACCAGATCTTTACACATTCACCTGTTCTCATACATAGGCACGTCCACTCTACAGATCTTCTTTCTCACTGCCTCACACAGGAGAATCATATAGAGTCTTCTTGTCAACTCTGCTGCTCAGAGGACGCTAATGCGTCATATTATTTTCTGTTCTCATGATGATGTACCCAACACTTTGGGATTTCACACGTTCACCTTGTGCTTAACCACAGGCACGTCCTAACTCAACAGATCACCTTTCCACTGGATAATCATCTAGAGTTCTTCTCAACTCTCTGAATGGAGGAGGTCATCTCTACGTTCCCATCTCTGTCTCAGGCAAGAACCACGTACCCTTCTTAGGGGCTTTCTCTCAGGTTTGTAAGTTGAAAGAAAGACTTCACATAACAACAATGATCCACACCTCACAGGTTTGTAAGCTGGAGAATGTCTCACATAGCTGCATTCATCAACATCGGGCAGGTACAATCAACATTTGCAAGGTCTATTATTTCTTGGCAACTCTTGGCTACCATCAAGACCTCTCTGAAGCCATTTTCCAAACATAGAAACTTGACCTATAGGGGTATCCATTCACACATCACACTTTCCATCTCATCCCCCCTTAGGGTAATCGATATTCCTCGCTTGAGGTGACAACTTCACCTCTAAAGTGACAGTAACACCTGCCTAGGGTGACAATGGGTAGGCACTCTCTTAGTTGTCACCATTTGGTGGTTGGGTTAGGATTTTCCCAATAGAAAACTTGTGCGATAACAAGGATCATGGTTGATCCATTGAAGGTTGAGGCAATAAATTAGTTGCCTCCACCACGTAATATTCGTCAACTTCAAATTCTACAAGGAAAAGCTAATTTCCTTCATCGCTTTATAGTCAATTACGCTGACATCACCAAGGGCATTATGCGCTTGTTGAAAAAGGGGGTCCCTTACATTTGGGATGAGTTCACACAATGATCCTTCAATGCACTCAAGAACATGCATGTTTATGCCCCTTTGCTTAGTCCTCCAGACTACAACATGGATTTCTTGTTGTACATTGTAGTAGAAGAATCTACTGTCGGCATGGTGTTCGTTCAGGAAGATGATGAACTCCATGACAACATCATGTATTACCTCAGTCATGGTTTTATTGTCCCTGAATTGAATTATTCGCACGTTGGGAAACTAACTTTGGCAGTCATTCATGCTGTCTAGAGACTTCAACACTATATTCTTTTATGTAAGACTACTGTGATTGCCGACGTTAATCCATTTCAGTACATCCTCACACGACGTATAATTGGGGGAAAATATAACAAATGGATCATCATATTACAATAATTTGATTTGGACTTTGTGTCTACCAAGTCTAAGAAATCATTGGTCTTCTCTAAACTTATGTTGGTTTCCTTAGGAGGACGAGGAAACTGTTATTACGGACTTGTTTCCAAACGAGCATCATTTTCTCATCACTTCCAATGATCCTTGGTATGGATATATCCTTCTATATCTCTAAAATTTGAAGTTCTCTTTGCATCATTTATGAGATGAATGACGTCAGATTTATCCATGAGGTGAATAAATACCTCATCATCAATGACACGTTGCACGTGGGGTTGATTCAATTCTCTGTTGTTTTTTGACTCATGAAGAAGTAGAGGATGTTCTTAATGATTGCCACAACGGAGCATGTAGCGGTCATCCATCTGGGTTGGAAACAACCCAAAAAATCATGCGCGTTGGATACTTTTGGCCAACAATCTTTAAGGATTGTGTTGAGGCAGTCAAATGGTGTCACCCATGTCATATATTTTCAAGAAAGATGCAGGCACATCCTGCTCCGTTGTTTCCGGTCATCACTGTTGGTCACTTCAGCAAGCGGTGGATTGATTTCACGACACGCCGCCTGTCTTTGGCTAGGGGGCATTGCTATATTTATCATGGTCGTTGACTACTTTAATAAGTGGGCAGAGGCCATGCCTATGTTCGCGAACGACAGTGAGACTACAACATTATTTATATTCAATCAGATCATTGCCAGGTTCAAAGTTCCGAGATATATTTTCATTGACCATGGCAGTCACTTTCAGAACTAAATGATGACAGAGTTAGCATATAAATTTGGTTTTAAGTAAGAGCATTTGTCTCCTTATTATCCATAAGCGAATGGTCAAGTAGAAGCTGTTAACAAGTCTCTTAAGACCATACTTCAACGAATTGTCAATGTGAGTAAATCAAATTGGAATTTGATGCTTTATTCGGTATTATGGGTGCACCAGAGCTTTAAGACTGCTACAGGCTTCTCACCTTTCCAACTTGTCCATGGGGTGGAAATAGTTATGCAGATTGAATGTGAGATTCCTTTTTTGAAGATTATTTTTTAGCATCTTCTAGACATAAATGAATTGGAAGCGCATCTCGTTCACCTGGAACATCTTGATGAGCGACATTGTGATGCTGCCACAACAAATGAGACACACAAAAAGTGTGTCAAGAGTCAATACAATAAGTCTTTCCGCTCAATGATCTTTTTTGAGGGAGACCTTGTTTTGGTTTATGATCAAGACAAGGATGTGTTGAGGGCATGCAAGTTTAACCTGATGTGGCATGGTCCTTACATTGTGAAGCATGCCCTTCTAAAGGGAGATTACAGATTATCTGATTATGAAGGTAATGTTCTGCCAGAGCCCATAAATGGCCCAATGGGCTCTATCTCAAGAGGTACTATACTTGAGCGTCAATGCTCACATGTTTTCCCCTTTGTAATTATTGTACACCGGTAGTATCTAGGACTTGTATAGTTTGATTTCTTTCTGTTTTGGTCTTCTTATGGTGCTTTTGCTTGATTGGAATATGTCACTGGAGTCTTTGGTTTTCATTGCGTTCACATATGACACCGACCATCATAGTCGAAACCTTGATTCTATCGCGTGGGTGATTTACTTGCCTTTGGGCCAAGTGGTAACATCTAGAGGCAATTGTCTGGGGCCAACAACCAATAATGTGGCTGAGTATAACGTTGTGATTGAGCTTCTTAGGGATGTTATATCACATGGTATCCTATCTTTGGAGGTTCGACTAAAAATAGATTGGGCATGGTACGAGGCATATGCGATGGATATGAGAATTTATATTCCTTGGAAGGGTGCTAGGACTTACGCTTGGTTATTCATTGAATGTCGAAGTCCCCATGATTATTCCCAAATTTTTCTTCCTCTTGGCTCATATATGACACCATATGGTGGTTCTAGAGTTCATTCATATCTCCTACATTTTCTAACCCTAGTAAGTGGGTTCTAGTCTTCAATATAGTTTCGAAGGCATATGTGGGTTAGCGACCTCTTCAAGACTCCATCATGATCCATGGATTTCTTAGATTCTCTACATTTTTCTTTAATGTCTTATACCAAGAGGAATTTTTTTTTGACAAGACTATTTTTGTAGGATTGATTTGTTCCCCTTTGAAAATGTAATGATTTTGGTCCAACCAACATAACATTAGACCCCCTTCATAAGGCACTCTATTTAGTAATTTATCGTAAGTTTTTACTTTGAACTTGGAATTGGTCATTCTTTGGACCATTTGGAAAGGTATTTCAGAGAGCTACAAATTTACTATTATAAAATTTTTCAAATTCTACATATGAAGAAATTTTCAAAAGAAGGATTTTTTTGGGGGGGAAATAAATCTTTCATTTCTTTGGCATAAATTTTCACCCCAACCTCCTAATTGAGCGATTGTTGTACCATTGGAAAGATCTTGACTATCACAAAACTAAGTTGGAGGAGCAACATTGTAGTTAGTTGATAAATAGTAAGATACAACCACAAAAGCACCCATGAAATGACATGGTAAGAGACAAAGGAAAATGAAGAGGCTAAGGGAGCTAAAGCAAGGGAAAAGGAAAAAGCAAAGAGCACAAAGCAAGGGAAAAACCAAAATCAAAGAAAGAAGAAAATCACATTAAATGATGCCAATGTCAAGCATCACCTCAAACTAAAAATATATCGTAGATGCAATCGATGTGACTCACCCACCCATCTTGTTGATTCGACCATCATGCATTATGTCTCGTATTGCCCATCCATCTCTATGCCTACTCATCTCCCGTTGACGATTAAAATCGCAACGAAGTTTTTCCCGCAAAGTGTTGCTAAAGGCTATTATTATAAAAGCTAAATAATACTAGTATGTGGGACCCCCTTGTAGATTGGAGATCAGGTTCGGTGCTTATTTGATGTTGTGCTACTGTTCGACATTGCTTACATGGAGATATAATCTTGGTTTATTGGCGATTGAGAAGGCATGTTCTGTGCTTTTATGCTGCTCTAGGCTCAAGTTTTATTTTACAATAGCCTATGTTATCCTTTATATCACCGCTATTTGTTATTGGGATCTATTACTAGGAGACCTACACAATAAACATGTTAGGAGTAACATATACAAGCAATTAGAAAAAGGCAAAAGGCAATATAAAAGAAAAGGGAAGAAACTAAACCATGCTATATACTATACTACATGCATTGATTTTTAATGGATTGTTGTTATCCTAGTGTTAGCACTAGAAGTCACCCTCCGATTGTAGAGAAGGTAAGCCTAGTACCCATCAGAGTTTATATGGTGGATGTTGGTTTTATATGGATGCAAGTCAATGGACAAAACTCATAATCTGAATGATGTTCAACAAATAACTGGGCAAGAAATGCACAGGGAAGTGAGGGCCACATTACCTTCAGTCAGGAAATTGAGTTAAAGCGAGAGCAGAGGCAAGACTTAGTGAGAGAGGTGAACGAGACTACTATGGGCATCATGCCTTCCAGCATCTCGAGGAGGAAAAGCTCAAACTCAAAAGCAATCTGGAGCCCAAGCCTCAGACACTGAAATATGGTGCAAGCAACATAGTTACAACAACAAAATGATCAAACCTCCATCATCCTGCAACTACAACATCTCGATTGGATCTTCCATGCCCGAGCCATCCAATGTAAGAGGGAAAAGACAACACAGGGAAATGAGTAGAACCGATCACGATGCAGCTATAATCAAACCTCCATTATAACCACATAACGATCCTCAGCTGGATCATCCATACCCATGTGTTTCAAACAATTTTATAGACAAAATGAAAAGAAACATGAAGCCGTCTTATATTAAAATGAAAGTCTCAAATTGATTACATAACCAAAGAACAACTATGGTATCACAATCATTACAAAATTGGGACCTCTGCTCAACCATTTGACGACCCTTACAAAAATATCAAAATGACTCCGATATACTTAGAACAATTCGCCACTAACATCAAAGGCGTGCTTGAGTCTTTGCATTCAAGGATTTACGTCTACATGTTCTTTGGCTGACTGCGCATACAGTCTTCTGTCAGATGCGAGCTTTTGTCAGACACAAGCTTCTGCCATACGCAAACATGTTTCAGTAGGAACTTGCAGAAGAACCGACTTGCTGAAAGTCCAACCTGACTTTCCATTTAAGTGGTGAGACGAGGTTTCACCAACCTTTCTCACCTTCATCTTATTTTACCTGGAGCTATGGATATGATGAAGCATGACCCTCCTGAGATCAATGACTAAGATCCCTTCGGGTCTTCGGGCTCCGGGAAAATCGAAACTCGAATCTTGCTTACCTTCTGTGCTTTTACCCGGAGCTATGGATCTGACGGCACGTGGCTATTGTTGATCAACGACTCAGATTCACTTTGTTCCTTCGGCCACTTCGGAACTTCATACACTTCGACACTTCGGCCACTTCAGGACTTCAGGCGCTTCGACATTCCGGGCACTTCGACACTTCATCTCTTTGACAAACAATCTTTAACAATATTTTGAACCCTCGACTCATATGAACCGCCGATCTAATATTCTCAGGAATGTTCGTCGCTGAAGCTGATCTCGCTTGTTGCTTGAATTTCGAGCCCGAAATGGACTGCTCTGAATGTTGCGCTTTGACGTTTCTTGTGCAGGCTGCGAACTTGGATAACCTGCTGCCCTTGACAACTATATGTGATAACATTTGGCTCCACAGGGGATGGCATGCTCCCTATGATCTGCCAAGAACAAGCAGTTCCAATCACCTTATGCATTGGGCTATGGAGTCATGCTCAAAAAACATCCTGCTGAGGATTAAAGGCTGACAAGCACACTATCCTAAAAACGAAATCAAAATACATGGGCTCCAGGAGGATCTTATTTATGTATGCTCGAGATTAATTGACTTTTTACACAGTGCTAGGTGAAAGCAAACTTCCACCATAGCCATTCAAGTAACTTCCTAACTGGAAGACCGTTTACTTTGTCAGTGACTGATAATAGATAATGCAACGATGACAACAAAATGATTACATCCTTCAACTTTCCTCCTAATCCTAATGTTAGGATAAAGCTGGGCGGCTCCAAAACACGAAGGAAATGCAACTCCATGTATTCCTCTACAGGTTCATAGAATAAGTGGCAAAGTCCAGAAAATTTGTAACAGAAAGCCTGCTCTGCCTTACAACTGCTCACCTTTGGCTGAATGTCCGTGGCGAGGATAGGTGAGTGAAAGGTTGGCACATGATGACTAATCCCAGGTGATGGCTGCTCACTTCCAGGTTCAGGGCAGGATATAAACTGCTTATTTGGATCTCCCTCCTCTTCCTCATGGCTCTCCCAAGGATCAGAGTCATAATCATCATACACAGGAACCATGGGAAAGCTCTGCTCTTAGTCTTCTGCAGGCCCAGGATGGCCGATTTCCACACAATGTTTTTCCTTAATGTATAAAGGAAAAGGCTCTATTGCATGCTCTTGGAAATCCTTCATATTTAGCTCAAAATCTGATTCATAGCCATCATACATACGCTGGATGCTCCCCGAGTCCTCAAAATATGATGCAAGGATCTGCTACTCTTCATCTGAATACACAACTATATCTTCATTTAAATATGAGACATCAGGTGCATCATGGGTAGAATATGCTGCCTCTATGGCTATGCAATCCTCAACCTCACCATCATGAGCAGAACTGCTGAGAATATCTGCTCCTAGGACTGGAAAATCCTCTGCACTTTCTTCAAAAGAGCAACAAACACGATCTACCTTAAATTTATCCATCCTTGCAGAAAGTGATCTCACCAGCCGAACCAACTCAGCCAGGGCATCTTCTTCCTCCTCGCAACCTTCATCCTCACATCTTTCATCCTCATAACTTTCATTTGACACATTCATACCTTGAACACAGTCTTTATATTCTTCACAACAATTATGACAAATTAACTTAGAAGAATAAAAATTTTGACAGTGCCTATTGAAAGTTGCATGAAATTATCCCAGTGAGGAGATGCTAGCAGGGGGTAAGGAGTGATACCATTAACGAGCATCTCCTACTAATGAGAACATGAACATCTTTAATAATACATCCTCATGATATATCTCCCACTGGTGCATGAGTTTAGGAAACTCACGTAGATGTTGGGCAGGGTTGTCATCTTTATGTTCTTTAAATATGGACAAAAAATAAACCCACTCATCGACAGTAGGAACAACGTTGGGAAAACCAAGAACAACAGAGAAGTTAAAAGGAGAAAACCTTCGAGCCAAAATTTTGTCCATTTCAGACTAGTGGATTCGCCAATCGATCCTTTAACCATGGAGTYGCTAGGTGAATGATATGCAGTCTGAGTGTGTCTGGTMTTTGTTCACCATCAAAGACCAGATCTGATTGTTCTGTTCTCTTAGGGGGATTCAGGTGTAGCTAGATGGCAACCACACTGAAATAACAGAGTCAACACAGTGGAGTCACYAGGAGCAAGTGCAATCTTCAATGGTTCTGATATCTGATGCACCTTCAGAATCAAAAGCTCGTTGTCATTCTATCCCAGGGAAAAGTCTTCAATTCATTCCCCGACAATGGCGCCAAAAATGTTAGCACTGGACAAGACAAGAAATGCACAGGGAAGTGAGGGCCACATTAACTTCAGTCAGGAAATTGAGTTAAAGTGAGAGAAGAGGGAAGACTTAGTGAGAGAGGTGAATGAGACTGATATGAGAATTAGGCCTTCCATCAGCTTGGGGAGGAAAATATTGAACTCAAGAGAAATCTAGAGCCCAAGCCTCATACACTGAAATATGGTGCAAGCAACACAATTACAACACCATAATGATCAAACCTCCATCATCCTGCAACTACAACAACTCAACTGGATCTTCCATGCCTGATCCATCCAATGTAAGAGGGAAAAGACAACACAGGGAAATGAGTAAAACCAATCATGATGCAACTATAATCAAACCTCCATTATAAGCACATAACGATCCTCGGCTGGATCATCCATACCCGAGTGTTTCAAACAATTTTTACAGACAAAATGAAAAGAAACAGGAAGCTGACTTCCATTAACATGAAAGTCTCAAATCGATTACATAACCAGAGAACAACTATGGTATCACAAGCATTACAAAATTGGGATCTCTGCTCAACCAATTGACGACCCTTACAAAAATATCAAAATGACTCCTATATACTCAGAACAATTCACCACTAACAACAAAGGCGTGGTCAAGTATTTGCATTCAAGGATTTACGTCTGCATGTTCTTTGGTAGACTGCGCATGCAATATTCTGTCAGACGCAAACGTGTTTCAGTAGGAACCCGCAGAAGAACCGACTTGCTGACAGTCCGGCTTGACTTTCCATTTAAGTGGTGAGACGATGTTTGACCAACATTTCTCACCTTCATCTGCTTTTACCTGGAGTTATGGATATGATGACGCGTGGCCCTCCTAAGATAAATGACTGAGATCCCTTCGGGTCTCCGAGCTCCGAGAAAACCGAAACTCGAATCTTGCTTACCTTCTATGCTTTTACCCGTAGCTATGGATCTGACGACACGTGGCTATTGCTGATCAACAACTCAGATTCACTTTCGACCTTCGGCCACTTTGAAACTTCGGGCACTTCGACACTTCAACCACTTCGGGACTTCCGACGCTTCGACATTCCGGGCACTTTGACACTCTAGCCACTTCGAGACTTCCGCTCTTTGACAAGCAATCTTTAACAATATTTCAAACCCCCGACTCCTGCAAACCGCTGATCTGATATTCTTAGGAATGTCCACCACTGAAGTTGATCTCGCCTGTTGCTTGCATTTCGAGCCCGAACGTTGCGCTTTGACATTTCTTGTGCAGGCCACGAACTTGGACAACCTGCTGCCCTTGACAACTATATGTGATAACACCTTGTTGATATGCATGGTGATTATGTTATGGCATAAGTTGATATGGATCACGCTGTTGTTTTTAATGGTTGATGGTTTCGATATATGGTTTAATTAATTGAGTTAATGGATTATTGGTTGGCGTGTACTGATGACTTAAATGACTAGAGGGTGGAGGTGACATGAATTTACTGCATGTCACCTTTACTCCTTCCACTGGCCGCCACCCTAATCGAGCTATTGTTCAACTGTGTTGCTATGGTTATGCTCCGACTTCCTAGCAGAGAGGAACTACTCGGCCAACTCGCGTTTTAAGGTGTTTTGATCACATGTATGTCTTTTTTTTCCATCCATGATTTTGCTCTATTTATGAAATGGATATTGGATCGAATGTATGGGTTGTGGTTTCCTTAAGTGTGGCAACTGTGTGAAATTTTGATTTCTTTGGAATAGATCGAATGTTGGCTCTGCAAAATTGATTTGAAGTCACAGTGTTCTGAACGTTAGTAGCCATGAGGCTCTCTGTCATCCTTGCTGGTTTTAGTTGGAGGGTTTTCGTTTGGTCTTGAGTGGCTGGCTTTCTTCCCGCATTTCGTTTCACCATACCCAGGCTTTGGCTTTATGGGGTTTGATGGTTGAAAGCGCCTTGTGTCATTGCGCATTGTTCGCTTGGGCATTGGGTTGTTTTTCTACTATGGTCACGCAGTGGGTTATGTTGCTTCTTCTTGGCCCTGTTTTCACCTCAGCATTGTAGTTGGTTGACTGGAGAGCCACGAGGGTTATACCCTACGTGTGATAAGTATCGTTACAAGGTTGAAATGGAGCCTTTCTCCTCTGGTTATAACCTCTCCTGTCATGGTTTCGTCACCATGTCCACAAAGTAAATTGTGGTGCTCTCTATGTATGCACCATTGGTCTCAGAGGTTTTCACCATTGAGAGGAGTCGACTCTAGACTCACTGTGTTGGTCCACAAGAACAAACCCTTGACTCCTCAAGCCCGAGGGTTGGTAGAGAAGACAGTTGTGGCCTGTCAGGTTTACTATTGATTGTTATGGATTGGTGTCGAATTGATTACTGGCTCACCCTGTTGTTTGTATGACAATGGTGTTGGTTTTGGCATCTAGTCACTACGATTGTTATTATTGGGTAGGTAAGCTCAACATGGTTGATTGAAATGAGTTGTTGGATCAAATACATAGTTGCTTCCATTGTGTTTATTAAATTGATCACCCATCATTGTTTTAATTGATCAATGAAAAATGATACTTCGCACTTGTTACATTGGTATGAGGGGCGTTCCTATAAGCACGAGTCAATGATTACTGTAACTATTTTTTTTAATGGCCAAATGATTATTGAAATCGGGGTGCTTATGGTATTTCCACCCACTGTATACGTTATGGTTATTTGATTGCATCATCAAGAATGGGCACAAGTTTTTACACAATATGATTTGTTACAGTTTGATTGATTTGAGCAATTATGTTGCTATCTCCTCGTAGCGGATTGATAACTCGACACGATAGGTTGATTGTGTGTTTCAATTTGTCAAATGAGAATGTTGCATCATGGTGTTTATGGTATGGCTTCCCACTGTGTATGCTATGAGTTTTTAACATGGCTTTGTTGCAATTCGATTTGTGTTATGAATTTGGGCCTGCTGTTGATGCCTCAATGAATTGGATGGATAGCCCAACATTTTGAATATTTAGAGTCACATTGAATTGGGCTTGTGCAGTCATAGAATTACACTTGCGTTGATTGAATTATTTTGTGTTTTCTACAACATAACATGAGTTGGAATGGTGGCTGTTGGCTGTCTGTTTAAATGGCGAGTCAGGGTTTTTGCAATTTAAATCTGGATTATTGGGTTGGCTGTCCACTATTTATGTTTAACTAATGTCATGCATTTTAAATGACAGTCCCGATTGCAGTGACAATATAAATTCATTGCAATTTGAAACACGACTTTTGAGTGTATTTGATGATTGAAGTAATGTGTGGGCAGTGGTTGTTTTTGGTGATTAACGGAGTGGAAATGGTTACTATTGTACATTTGAGAATTGTTATAAGATGATAATTGGATGAATAAGAGGGACAAAACTCCCTTACAGATTGTTGTGGAATGTATATTGTCTTGCTGATGGCACTGTGTTAGATATTTGATTATGAACAGTGAACTAGTTGGTACACAATAATTGTTATTGGGTTACAATGTTCATTTGGTTGGTGTATCTTCTTTTAACAGATTGATTATATGGATTACTTAATTAATTTTATGAACAATACCTGCTCTCATTCCCCCACCATTATTTCTCTTTTTGCTAATTACAACCCCATCACCTTCCCACATTCATTTTCCACTCCCTGTTCTAAAATTGATTACAATCAAGAAAAATTCTGTGTTGAAGCAGTTGGCAGTAGCAGTGTCTTGGTTGAATTACAGTGATGTTTTCTTTGGTTTGCAATTGATTGTTGTTTTCTTTGAACAGTAACCATATTCCTCCCCCCCCCTCATCATATCATGTTTCGCTCAATACAAACCCCTCACTTATCCCAAGACCCTTTATTCACCCCCTGTTCATTGATAAACAATTAAACAATTTGTATGGATTGGATTGCATGAGTCTCATACATTGCCGAGCTGATTCTATTTCATATTTTTAAGAGTTGTCATGTATGGTTATTTAAAATACTATTTGCCAATCAATCATGCATGCAAGAATGCTTTTTTTTAGCCGAGGTAGCCATGACCGAGGAAACCGAGGGAGAGGTAACTGGAGCAGAGGCCCAAGAAGGCCAAGGTTATCCATACATTTTGATGTTGACTCACAAGATCTTGGCCAATTGTTTCAGGACATATTTTTCAATTGGATTGGGCAAGCAGTGGTCCAACCTAGGCCAAAAAGGCCTCCTTTCCAAGTTCCGCAAGCCCCTTGTATCCCTGTGCCTCCTCACGTCTCATTGCAACCTGAGTTTCCTGAAAATGATGGATGGCAAGAGATTTTCCACACAACAGTCTCCCAACATCATGGCTGGCCTAATTTATCCTTACCTGCTCCTCCGCCTATTAAACCCATTGTCCAAGCTGCCCCCCACTCACTAGTGCAGTCCTCTTGTTGAGCTCTAGTTTTGTCATATTTTCCGCCATACAAATACACTTATCATTACACCTTCTCCCCGCATTTTGTCACTAATATATCCCCAATTACACCATAAACCTCCATTATCTCTTGTTATTCATCCTATGTGGTCAATACAGAATTTTCCATATTTTTGGTGATTAAAATGATGATTATACAATAGTTTTGTCGATGATGGTTTAATCCTATGTTTCTATGTTCAAGCAACATGTTCTGTATTGTTCAGGTTTCGATATATGCATTGTCCATGTTCCGGTATCTGTATTGTTCCTGTTCCGCTACCCGCATTGTAGGTCATCCGGTACTCCAAGTCATCCGGTACCAGAAGGTTCTACAGTCAACCGGTACCTGCACAGTCATTTGGTACCTGCAAAGTCATCTGATACCCATGCTCCATGTCATCCAGTACCCACACTCCATGTCATCCAGTACTCAGTTCGTCCGGTACCAATACTGTGCTCATCTGGTACTCCAAGTCATCCGGTACCAGAAGGTTCTACAAGTCATCCGGTACTCATACTCCATGTCATCCAGTACTCAGTTCATGTTCTGGTACTTGCAATGTCCCTGTTCCGGTACCTTTAATGTTCTTGTTCCGGTACCATCACAGTCATTCAGAATGTCTTGTACCAACTCTAGCATCTACATATATCTGCTTTCCATTTTCTAATCAAACACATAGTCTACAACGTCAACATAAGGTGGTGCCCAAATCACTACATGAGTTCGTGGCATATTGGTCAAACTATGGTTTGATTAAATTATCATTTTGATTAAGATGGAACGTGATTTTATCCTCATGCACATGGGTGGGGGGGGCAATTCTGCATCAATTTGGAACCTGCTTGAGCATGAAATCAATTTTTGACATGTGTGCACATCTCCAAGTGACAAATGGCCAATTTTTTTTTTGGATAATGATGTTATCTACCTCCCATAGAAACAAGTTTTGATTTGGATGCACGGATTCCAAGAAAATCAAAGATTTCTAAAGTTAGCAAACCCAGATTTTTAGCAGAAAATTAGTTTTGAAGGGAATATTTCACCTCTATTCGCGTGCACATGGGAGCATATCTTGCAAAACCGAAAAATGGGTTTTTAGAAATATCGTCCAGCTACAGAACCCAAAAACCATTTTCTAAACTTCGAATTGGTTGGGAAGATATGGGTGGATCCATAACTCGAATTTGCCCAAATTGTAGTAAAACCCTGATTTTTGAAGATTTGTCCTAAAAATGTAAAAATTGATTTCAGATTTTAGGGATCCGGTTTCATCCATTCCTCCATGGATTTCAGGTATAAATAATCCTCATAGGGCTATGAGAAACTCAATTGTCATTATGATCATTCTTTTGTAATGAAGGTTCATGTAATAGAGGAAAAGAGTTGTGATGCCAATGTTGTAATTTGAGCTTGAATTTCAATAGATAAAAGATGATTGATTTTAGATTTGTGGTGGATCGTTGGGTTTTCATTTGAAGTATCTCTAGCAACAATTGCCAGCTTGGGAGGGCCCCTCAAGATTGGTAATGCCCCGCTCATTTATATTTGTTTAATTCATTGTTATGTATATGTTAGTTTATCTCTCTGTGAGAGATTTTTGTTGCATTGTAATTGATCCATAGATTAGTTGATGATTAGTGTTCTATTCAGTTTGCTAATTGATTTATGTTAATTTTATTTATTGGTTAGCTCAGTCTTTGATCCTTCTTAGTGTGGCAGATCTACTATAGATGCCTTGTTTGGTAAGAAATTGATTTTATTTCTTGCATGACATAACCATAAAACACACGTGATCTCTGATTCCAGTTTAAGGATTTCAAGGTGAATCAAATTAATAAAACATAGCCACAAACTCTTATTCATTGAAGTGTAAACATAGACCATCATTTGTTGTTTTTGCAAACAATCCAGTTCGATTCAATGTTTCCAATTACACCGTTGGAATGATAAATGTTATGGGAATGTCTTTTAATTAGAGGATTTGAATGCAATATGAAATATTAAAGTTTATGTGAAGAAATAAATAGAAATGAATCTTGAACTCTTACATAAATGCATATCATAGGATTTTCAAAGAATGATATTGATATAACTCCAAAGGTTTTGAATATTAAAAATAAGGATTGTGTAAACATACTATTCAAAACATACTCATAAAATAGAGCATTGATTCTTGACACACATGAAATTATTCTTGAGTTGGAACCGATTAGGAGTTTGAGAAGAAGGTTGTGATTTTATTCTGATGAGCATGAATTCAACAACCAACAATCTTTGAAATTGATTTTGTGGAATTTTACTGTAAATGGATGAGTGATGGAAAAGGTCTTTTGGGTGATTGCATTTGTTTTCTGAAGAGCTTGAGTACTAAGTGGATTTAAATGAGAAGAGTCATTTCTATGTTTTATGGTTTGATGTTTTGGTTGATTTTGAAGACAACATGATAAGGATTAAAATTCTTGGATTTTGAGAATAAGTTTTTAGTAAGGATTGTTGACTTGTTTTAGATCTTGGTACCAATTTGCACTAGTTTCTTATTTCATTGTCATTTGAACTCATTTCTATTTGCTTGTTTCTTTTATTGCATTTAAGTGAGGAACCACTACTGGAAATGATCATTGAAGGACAAGAAACTTAAGTAAGCTACTCACGATTAATCACACGAACATCACCGAGTGCATGAAAGACTGTGATCTAATCCCTTATAGCACTAGGTTATTCCTACGTCCTAGTGATGAATCCTTAGTGTTAATTTGCTGCAGTGTGGGTTTGAAGATTGTTTTGTTGGCTTTAGATTAGGCTAGAGTAGGATCTGATCCTACGTTTCCTGCCCCTGCACCTCGAAGCTTACGAGCCCCGATTGATAATTAAATGTGGGAATTAATAGTGCATATATTTATCCCAACACCTCTCATGCTAGAAAAAGGTTGAAAACCGAGGCCCACCATGCCCTTGACAAAGGAAAAGCCACTGCTGCCCCTTTCTCACCCTCCAATGGCTCTGACAAATCCTTGTCTTCCCGGATGCATTTGAGGGACGATTGTTCCCACGTGATCAGCGAGATTAGGCCTAAAGGCTCAACGCAACCAAAGGCAAATTCAGGAAAATCGAAAGGTGACATCAACAATCAAGGAACGATTGCATCCTAGAGTGGGAAATATGGCTTTTGAGTTTCTATTTTATCTATTGTTGATGACAGTTGAATTCAGAAATTTTTGGACAACATGTTTTATTTTGGATATATGAACAATATTTTTGAAAATAATTCCAAATATCATGAACTAAATTGTCAAATGTGAATATGTTGATGGGAGTCACAAGGAGGTGTGTTTTGCTTAACTAACTAGTTATGTTATGATTGTTATGAGCTAAAGGAAGTCACACGGGGTCCCACCTACTAGTTATTATTTATTTATAACCCTTATTATGATTATTACTTTCCCCCCTTAACTAAAAAGTTGGTTGAGTCTTTAGTTAACTTAACTAATGAAGTGGTTCAACTACCTCAACCAATCATGAATGGATTAAAGACAAAAGGAAAGGGAGGAACAAGGAAGGATAGAAGCAGAAGCATATCGAGGTTTGCTCTTTGAGTTTATGTTGAGATAGTTCAGTTTTCATTCATTCATTTATTCATCACAACCCTAATTCTTTTTTATGATAGTAGGGTCTTATTGTAGACGACAATATTCAGGGCTGAATTACATCATTCAGGCACTTGTTTTTCATAGGTGTTGATCTATCTTTGATAGTCTATGTAGACTTGTATGTTTGTGAATTAGTTTTCATGACTGACAAAGGATATTGTGCAGAGTCGAGTAGGCAACAATCTGTGGCAAGATGATCCAGGTTTTAGAGTTCAGTTTTGGTTTTCTGTCAGAGGTCCTTTTGTATGTTCCATCGGGGATGTCTAAGTTTGACTTTGGTCCAAAATTTCTGTATGAGATTTTGTAAAGAAAAACGACTCTTTGGTGAATTGGAATGAAATAAAGGATTTCTTTATGTCTCCTCTGTCTTCATTATTATCTTGGTGTATTTACTTCTGTCTTTACATTTAATTCAACAACTATTATATTCAGAAAATTACATAAAAAGTAAATTTCCAACAAGCTTTTCTATTGATAAAAGACTAGCCTAAGCACTTGTAATTAATACTTGTGAGTTAGGATGTTATTTTTGTTGGTTATAAACATAGGGTAACATTCCCGTCTATTTTGCTTTATCCAAGCAGAATCTAAAAATGCTTGAGTAAGATCATTTCATATCTTTTCCTCAACATTTATTTTGCGACCATACTAGGGAGATCTTCGATATTTCTCTTATTAATTTTTATACTCGATTTTCATCGATATATCTTTCTTTTCTGATATTGATTCTTTGACTGTTCCTGTTGCAAGGCAACCCAATATTGAGCCCAATCTTCAAGATCAGACCGACATTGCTTTGAATCTGTTTAATACCATCTTAGACACTGCCAATACCCGTGCTGAGATTAACCTTTCTTGGGCAACAATCGAACGAGATATTAGTTCTTAAGAACAATTGGAAGCTAGATGCAGACAACCTAGAAATCAACAGTAACCCTTTTATTTCTTCAAGTTTTGGCCTTCTTTCATGTCCTTAGACTCTCGTGCTTCTAGAAGAAGAAGAGGCTTGTCACCTGAAATCAATGCAATTGCTGAAATAGGAAGAAGAAACATTGTGTTATCTTCCCAACAAAGTGATCTAAGGAGAAATTTATCTGATTCATCCTGTTCATCTTTCTTTCCCTCATCTATCATCCAAAATATGGCATCTAGTGGTGGTTCTGGTGGCACTGCAAGTGCTCCATCTTCTCAATCTTCATCGTCATCAGTGATTGGTCGCTTATATAGCCACCATATACCTGTCCAATCTACCACCTCCCACCAAAGTTATTAAAAAGTATGGGATTTTTCAGTTCGAAGAAGATGCCACAACCACACCGTGGCATGTGTCCTCTCCTCTTAACCTAACACCTGCTACTCGTCCACTTCCTAAATTTAAAGAGCATCTTCCTAGGTTTTCAGGAAATAACACTGTCACTACAAACAAACACCTGGTGGCATTTTCCAATGATTGTCATAACATAGGGGCTAATGACAAGGATACTTGCATGCGATTATTAGTCAATTCCTTGGAAGGAAAGGCTGCGACCGATTTCTTTGACCTTCCTCCTAAGATCCTGTCTACTTGGGAGGAGTTAATCTATTGGTTCCGATCCACTTATGGGCATTCTAAAAGCCTAGCCGAGAAGTTGAGGGAATAACATAACATCACCTTTAAGGATGGTGAGACCATCAAGTCTTTCAACTTGTGTTTCACTAAGTTATACAATCAAATCCCCGAACTCTTCCGCCCTCAGAACTAAGCCACTTTCATGCATTACTACAATGCATTGCCTTTCCCCTACCGTCATAGGATTGAGGAGAAAGCCATTGATAATCTCATTTTCGCTCTGCATACCTGTTTAGAGTATGAAGAACAACTTGAAAGAACTGGTCTTCCCCAGGGAGAATCGGTTAGACAAACAAACATGTCTGCCCTCTTACAACTAGGACAAGATATGGATAATCGTATGATAGCGTTCGAGTGAAAGGGGACTGTCTCCCCTCTCACCCCTGGAGCTTCATCCTCTTTTTCACCCCCCTTTAGAAATTCAATTGAAAATAATTTTCAGCGTAAAGCTATCCTGCTCCGAAGCTGGTGTAACTTTTGTGAGGAACACTATGAGGAAACCACATGTGAGGTAAAGAAAAGTGCAAAAGATAAGATCTTTGGTAAAAGACCAGAAGCTACTATCGTTGTCCTAGATTTTGTAGAGCCAGAAGATGTCAGGGTCATCAATACTAGGAACAAAGCCTATGCTCCCAAGGGCAAATTTCATTCTCCCCGCAGTTCCTCTAGTCCGAGCTCATCCTCAACCACTGGTACTCTCCAGGTTCCTAAAGTTATTGAGAGTTAAGGAATCACTCCCCCTCTGCCCTCTTCCAAATATAATATATTGAATCAGTTGGCCAACATCAAAGCAGATAAAACCCTTCTAGACATTGTTGCCTTCCCTGAACAACAGATGCATCTGAAACAATTCATGGAAGGAAAAGTTTCCATTGTAGCCAATCTTTCTGAAGAGGAAAATGAAGAGTATTCTTCTGTAAATAAAGTAGGTGTACATAACTTTAGATACCCTATAGAAAATCTCCTTTTTTATATTTCTGTTAAGATTATGGATAAGATTGCCCATTGATGCCTCATTGATGGCGGTTTAGGCCCGAGTGTGATGTCAAATATTACTATGGAAGAGCTAGGCTTGTCTTGTACAAATGAAAATGCTAGAAGCATGCTCTCCTATAATAATCTACAACAAACAACCATAGGTGAGATAAGGATGTGACCTTGGTTTTATGCGCTCATCCTGAGATAAGGACAACCCTCAACATTCAAGTACCTGATATGCCTGTAAGCAATTACTCAATTATCTTGGGAAGAGATTGGCAAGCCTTGACAGGTGGATACCTCTCACTCGACGTGACACATTTATCCGTTCCTCGGAATGGTAAGAACATTATAGTCCTTAGAGAGGGAAGAATTTCACCCTACATAGAGAGTGTTCTACAATCTAGCGTAAACTATATCGAAGAGGACCTAGGAGTGTATTCCATCTTTGCTGAAGAGCATAATATTCCTTTGGAAAAAAATGATTTAGATGATGATATGTGGCATATGCATTTTAATGGTTCACGCTCTAATGAAGGTAATGGGGCTGGCATTATCTTGGTTTCTCCTGCAGGAAAAATTCATAATCTGTCTTACAGGTTAGAGTTTTCTTGTACAAACAATGTCACTACGTTCAAAGCTTTATTTTTAGGCATTGAAGATGCTCTTAATTTTGGTTGTGGTCAGCTTTCAGTTTTTGGAGATTCTGAGCTTGTTGTGAACTTGATACATAAAATGTGCTCTCCTAGAAATAAGCTGATGGAACGATACTCCCAAACTGTTTGGGCGCTTATCTCAAACCTTCTATCTTTCAACATCACTCATGTTAAGAGGGAGTTGAATTTAATGGCTGGTCGGTTAGCTATCTTTGCAGCTTCTCCTAATCAACAACTTTTGCCTCACAGGCCTGATTGCTCTTTTCAATCTCTATATCGTCCATATATCCCTAACAATGTAGAATCTAGGTAGACCCTCCCTAACAATGAGAGTATTAGTGCTCTCATTCAAGATGAACCTCTTAATCCAAAGGAAATTGTCCCCATAGAAAACAATAAGATTCCTGAGGGATTGACTCCTCTTGAGAGTTCGTTTTCATCGAGTGATGTGGGAAATAAAGAAAAACAGAAAGAAGAGGAGTTACGAATGATGGTGGGAGAAACCATCTTGTTGAACATTGGGGCATTTGAATGTTCAACAAACGATAAAATACATACCCAATGTTATGATAAAGAACTAATGAAGTTTGCCAAGCTACTTGGTGTATTTCAACAGGTTTATGCTTGGCCTTATGAGGATCTTCGTGGTTTTGATCCGAGTCTTATTCAACATACTATGAAACCAGCTAGGTAGAAACAAAGACTTGTTAACTTTACACTTAATGCAACTGTTCAAAAGGAGTTGGGAATTTTCCTAAAGGTTGGGATCATTTTCCCAGCCCACTCTGAGTGGGTTCAAATTTGGGTACCTACTTCGAAGACCACTGATCATATTAGAACCTGCATTCATTTTCACACTTTTAGTCAGGCTATTATGAAAAATTCTTTTTCTCCCCTCAATATGAAATTAATTCTGCAGCAGGTTGTAGAGTCACAGTTAAGGCCCTTACTTGACAATTTTCTGGGTTACAATAAAATCAAGGTAAAAGGGGCAAATGTTCACAAAACAACTTTTATCACTAATTACGGTACTATGTCTTATAAATGCATGTTTTCTGGCTTACCTGATACAAGTACCACCTTTAAAAAACCTATGCACACGACTCTCGATGATTTGGTGAGTATCCATCTGTATCTTGATGATCTAGTGGTGTGCGTCAAAGGGCTGATAATTACATCAGAGTTCCAAGTGTTGTTTCTAGGTCCCTTCAAAATTGCTTTTGTCTTAGACACTAACTCTTACATTCTAAGGGATTTACAGAAGCAATGGTTTTCCTATAAAACTAACAGTCCTTGCTTGAAATATTGCGAGGGACCAATGTGAAAGGTTCTAATGCTGTCTGGATTTTCTGTATACTAGTAGCTTAGCTTTGCTTTCATTTTTTGTGCTTCTCTTTCTGCTTTACAATAGTTTGACTTCTGCTTTCTGGGTTAAAACTGTTCTTGCTGCTTTTTCATTTCTGTCTTTTATTACTGCTATTTTAATTCCTGCTTTTTACTTCTATCATGATTTTGTTGTCTATCATCTTTTAGTTAGTTTGGTCAAGATAGAATGTTGGATCAATTCTGCCACAATGACACTCCTGCAAAGCATTGTTAGTCGATAACAACCAAGCTTACACAACTGTTATGATGTCTCCTCTGAAGGACCCTTGAAATTGTTATATATTTCCACTGTTGTCTTGTAAAGAATTGGTTATCTTCCACTTCTTCTTGCCATTTCTTCATCCATTGAGATTTCAAGAGCAAGACTAAATTTTTTTCTCTTTAAAATTAAGAGCAGATTCCAGTCGAATGATTATGAATACAGTGGTAAAAACCCCTCATACTCAACACTTTTCATGAATTATTCCCAAATTCCCGGTCATCTTTCCATTAAATCCACTCACTTCCCCCTTTTGCATAATCTTCTTGGTTATATCTTCTTGACCTGCTGTTCTTGGTCTGCGAAACCATAAGTTCTGAGTTCTAAATCTATTGAAAACAAATTTCCCTGTGGAGTCGCCAGTTTGTTGACGATTAAAATCGCAACGAAGTTTTGCCCGCAAAGTGTTGCTAAAGCCTATTATTATAAAAGCTAAATAATACTAGTAGGCGGGACCCTTTGTAGATTGGAGATCAGGTCTGGTGCTTATTTGATGTTGTGCTATTGTTCGACACTTCTTACATGGAAATATAATCTTGGTTTATTGGCGATTGAGAAGGCATGTTCTGTGTTTTTATGCTTCTCTAGGCTCAACTTTTATTTTACAACAACCTATGTTATCCTTGTTATCACCGTTATCTGTTATTGGGATCTATTACTAGGAGACCTGCACAATAAACATGTTAGCAGTAACATATACAAACAATTGGAAAAAGGCAAAAGGCAATATAAAAGCAAAGGGAAGAAACTAAACCATGCTATATACTATACTACATGCATCGTTTTTTAATGGATTGTTGTTATCCTAGCTACTAAGTCAATAACTATGCGATTTTTTTGAGTTATATAGTTGATATGCATGGTGATTATGTTATGGCATAAGTTGATATGGATCGCGTTGTTGGTTTTAATGGTTGATGGTTTCGATATATGGTTTAATTAATTGAGTTAATGGATTATTGGCTGGCGTGTACTGATGAATTAAATGACTAGAGGGTGGAGGCGATGTGCATTTACTGCACATCACCTTTACTCCTTCCACTGGTCTCCACCCTAATCAGGCTACTGTTCAACTGTGTTGCCGTGGTTATGCTCTGACTTCCTAGCAGAGAGGAACTACTCGGCCAACTCGTGTTTTAAGGTGTTTTGATCACAGGTATGTCTTTTTTTTGCCATCCATGATTTTGCTCTGTTTATGAAATGGATATTGGCTCGAATGTATGGGTTGTGATTTCCTTAAGTGTGGCAACTGTGTGAAATTGTGATTTTCTTTGGAATAGATCGATGTTGGCTCTGCAATTTTTTTTTGAAGTCACAGTGTTCTGAATGTTAGAAACCATGAGGCTCTCTTTCATCCTTGCTGGTTTTAGTTGGAGGGTTTTTGTTTGGTCTTGAGTGGCTGGCTGTCTTCCCACATTTCGTTTCACCATACCAGCTTTAGCTTTATGGGGTTTGATGGTTGGAAGCACCTTGTGTCACTACGAATTGTTCGCTTGGGAATTGGGTTGTTTTTCTACTATGGTCGCGCAATGGGTTATGTTGCTTCTTCTTGGCCCTGTTTTCACCTCAGCATTGTAGTTGGTTGACTGGAGAGTCACGAGGGTTATACCCTGCATGTGCTAAGTATCGTTACAAGGCTGAAATGGAGCCTTTCTCCTCTGGTTATAACCTCTCTTGTCACGGGTTTCGTCACCCTATCCACGAAGTAAATTATGGTGTTCTCTGTGTATGCACCGATGGTCTCAGAGGTTTTCACCATTGAGAGGATTCAACTCTAGCCTCCCTGTGTTGGTCCACAAGAACAAACCCTCGACTCCTCAAGCTCGAGGGTTGGTAGAGAAGCTTGTTGTGGCCTATCGGGTTTACTATTGATTGTTATGGATTTGTGTAGAATTGATTATTGGCTCGCCCCGTTGATTGTATGACAATGGTGTTGGTTTTGGCATCTAGTCACTACGATTGTTATTATTGGGTGGGTAAGCTTAGCATGGTTGATTGAAATGAGTTGTTGGATCAAATATATAGTCGTTGTCCTTGTGTTTATTAAATTGATCACCCAACACTGTTTTAATTGATCAATGCACAATGATGCTTCGCGCTTGATACATTGGTGTGAGTGGCATTCCTATAAGCACGAGTCAATGATTACTGTAACTGTTGTTTTTAATGGCCAAATGATTATTGAAATCGAGGTGCTTATATTTCCACCCACTGTATACGTTATAGTTATTTGATTGTGTCATCAAGAATGGTCACAGGTTTTTACACAGTATGATTTGTTACAGTTTGATTAATTTGAGCAATTCTGTTGCTATCTCCTCGTAGCAGATTGATAACTCGACACGATAGGTTGATCGTGTGTTTAAATTTTTCAAATGAGAATGTTGCATCGTGGTATTTATGGTATGGCTGGCCACTGTGTATGCTATGAGTTTTTTTGGGTTGTGCACTTAGAGATAGTCACAGAGTTTTTAACATGGCTTTGTTGCAATTCGATTTGTGTTATGAATTTGGGCCTGCTATTGATGCCTCATTGAATTGGATGGATAGCCCAACATTTTGATTATTTAGAGTCGCATTGAATTGGGCTTGTGCAATCACAAAATTACCCTTGCGTTGATTGAATTATTTTGTGTTTTCTACAACATAGAATGAGTTGGAATGGTGGTTGTTGTCTGTTTGTTTAAATGGCGAGTCAGGGTTTTTGCAATTTAAATATGGATTATTGGGTTGGCTGTCCACTATGCATGTTTAACGAATGTCATGCATTTTAAATGACATGCCCGATTGCAGTGACATTATAACTTCATTGCAATTTTGAAACACGACTTTTGAGTGTATTTGATGATTGAAGTAATGTGTGGGCAGTGGTTGTTTTTGGTGATTAACAGAGTGGAAATGGTTACTATTGTACATTTGAGAATTGTTATAAGATGTTAATTGGATGAATAAGAGGGACAAAACTCCTGTATAGATTTTTGTGGAATGCATACTGTCTTGTTGATGGCACTGTGTTAGATATTTGATTATGAACAGTGAACTAGTTGGTACACAATAATTGTTATTGGGTCACAATGATCATTTGGTTGGTGTATCTCCTTTTAATAGATTGATTATATGGATTACTTAATTAATTTTATGAACAATTCCTGCTCTCATTCCCCCACCATTATTTCGCTTTTCGCTAATTACAACCCCATCGCCTTCCCACATTCATTTTCCACTCCCTGTTCTAAAATTGATTACAGTCAAGAAAAATTCTGTGTTGAAGCAGTTGGCAGTAGCAGTGTCTTGGTTGAATTACAATGATGTTTTTCTTGGTTTGCAGTTGATTGTTGTTGTCTTTGAGCAGTAACCATATTCCCCCCCCCCTCATCATATCATGTTTCGCTCAATACAAACCCCTCACTTATCCCAGGACCCTTTATTCACCCCCTGCTCATTGATAAACAGTTAAAAAATTTGTATGGATTGGATTGCATGAGTCTCATACATTGCTGAGCCAAATCTATTTCATATTTTTAAGAGTTGTCATGCATGGTTATTTAAAAGACTATTTGCTAATCAATCATGCATGCAATAATGAGTTTTTTTAGCCGAGGTATCCATGGCCGAGGAAATCGAGGGAGAGGTAACTAGAATAGAGGCCCAAGAAGGCCAAGGTTCTCCATACATTTTGATGCTGACTCACAAGAGCTTGGACAGTTGTTTCAAGCCAAAATTTTCAATTGGATTGGGCAAGGAGTGGTCCAACCTAGGCCAGAAAGGCCTCCTTTCCAAGTTCCGCAAGCCCCTGGTATCCCTGTGCCTCCTCACGTCTCATTGCAACCCGAGGTTCTTGAAAATGATGGATGGTAAGAGATTGTTCACCCGACAGTCTCCCAACATCGTGGCTGGCCTAATTTATCCTTACCTGCTCCTCCACCTATTAACCCCATTGTCCAAGCTACCCCCCACTCACTAGTGCAGTCCTCTCTTGCTAGCAAAAGGTTGAAAACCGAGGCCCACCATGCCCTTGACAAAGGAAAAGCCACTGCTGCTCCTTCCTCACCCTCCAATGGCTATGACAAATCCGTTTCTTCCCGGATGAATTTGAGGGATGATTTTTCCCACGTGATCAACGAGATTAGGCCTAAAGGCTCAACGCAACAAAGGAAAATTCAGGAAAATCGAAAGGTGACAACAACAATCAAGGAAAGATTGCATCCCAGAGTGGGAAATATGGATTTTGTGTTTCTATTTTATCTATTGTTGATGACAATTGAATTCAGAAATTTTTGGACAACATGTTTTATTTTGGATATATGAGCAATATTTTTGAAAATAATTCCAAATATCATGAGCTAAATTTTCAAATGTCAATATGTTGATGAGAGTCACAAGGAGGTGTGTTTTGCTTAACTAACTAGTTATGTTATGATTGTTATGAGCTAAAGGGAGTCACAAGGGGTCCCACCTACTAGTTATTATTTATTTATAAGCCTTATTATGATTATTACTTTTCCCCCTTAACTAAAAAGTTGGATGAGTCTTTAGTTAACTTAACTAATGAAGTGGTTGAACTACCTCAACCAATCCTGAATGGATTAAAGGAAAAAGGAAAGGGAGGAACAAGGGAGGATAGAAGCATAAGCATATTAAGGTTTGCTCTTTGAGTTTATGTTGAGATAGTTCAGTTTTCATTCATTCATTTATTCATCACAAGCCTAATTTTCTTTTATGATAGCAGGGTCTTATTGTAGACAACAATATTCAGGGCTGAATTACATCATTTAGGCACTTGTTTTTCAGAGGTGTTGATCTATCTTTGATAGTTTGTGTAGACTTGTCTGTTTGTGAATTAGTTTTCATGACTAACAAAGGCTATTGTGTAGAGTCGAGTGGGCAGCAATCTGTGGCAAGCTGATCCAAGTTTTAGAGTTCAGTTTTGGTTTTTTGTCAGAGGTCCTTTTGTATGTTCCATCGGGGATGTCCTAGTTTGACTTTGGTCCAAAATTTTTGTATGAGATTTTGTAAAGAAAACAATTCTTTGGTGAATTGGAATGAAATAAAGGATTGCTTTATGTCTCATCTGTCTTGATTATCATCTTTTTGTCTTTACTTCTGTCTTTACATCTAATTCAACAACTGCTCTATTCAGAAAATTACATAAAAAGTGAGTTTCCAACAAGCTTTTCTATTGATAAAAGACTAGCCTAAGTACTTGTAATTAATACTTGTGAGTTAGGATGTTATTTTTGTTGGCTATAAATATAGGGTGATATTCCCATCTATTTTTCTTTAGCCAAGTAGAATTTGATAATGCTTGAGTAAGATGATTTTATATCTTTTCGTCAACACCTCCCCTCTCCCAACATGCTACATGTCATTTTCTCTTAGACGAAAAACTTAAGCAACGAGATAAACTAACTCGAATAATGTTGGTGGAGGATCAATGGTTTAAGCTATAATTGTATCTACTAAATTTTATTCATAATGGTCTACTGTACCAAGCATTAGCTTTCGACCAAAAAATGCAAGGTTTTTAGGGCTGCTTCCTTAGGCTAAGAAGCCTCTAACCCTCACTTCAATAATCAATAATTGGGACAATAATGACGTAAGCCGAAGCTGGAACTAGACAATCTATAACAACCAAGAGTGTGAAATATACAAAGGCCTACCAAGCAAGCTTATTAATACAAGTCCACTAAAAAAGAACATCAAAGATTATTAATTTACTACAAATAATCGAAGCTTAAAAACTAATATTGCAACCATTGCAACTAAGTTGCAATGGACATGAATGACATTAATAAATTACAAAGCTATTTTTGCTACTTATACTTGGTTAGATTTGAAGAAACCAAATAGCTAATTATGCTCTATGATGTTTGAATGCTTGTACATTTGAGATACCATGAAGACACAGTTAGTCTCCATGCTATATTTTTACTTGGTTTCTTTTGTATGTATAGAAGATGACTATCTAATTATGTATGCCAATATGTAATGGCAACAAAATTGCAGGTATAAGAACATGGATACAAAGATGAGATTCAACCAAGAGTTAGAGAAATTTAGTCCAAGTATGGACTCAAAGAGATATATTACAAAATATTTAATAGGCACAATGCCTATACATCTTAGGCTTCTATGAGTTTAATGTCTAGTAGTTGATTTTTAGTCAGGGAAGTTTGTCCATGACAAGGAGAGGCTTCGTGAAGAGCATGAGGATATTCCTATGGGTTTTCAACAGAAATCTTTAATGTGTAGTGCTTGATTAGTTTGTACAATATTTTTGAACCTAGCTTGAGGAAAAAGGAAAATAATACACAACAAGATACAGAAAGAGTTATTGCCCTAGAAACAATAGAAACAATGAATAGATTGAAAAATATGTGTGGCTTCTTCAAAATGGAAACAGGTACTCATCATAGAGGATGAGTGCTTTCCAAACCGAAACCAAGTGGCATTTGGTCACCTTTCAACGAGCCTATTACATTGTGAATTGCAGGGGTCACTGGAGGATCCATGGACTTATGATTCTAATCACAACTAGGGGTTACACAGATGAGATCTATGGATTATCCATGGATGATTGTGAGAGACATTTCTATCATTTGATCAATTGACCTCCGTGATGTAAGGTGTTTGATGGATATTGTACCATATAGTGTTGTACCCTATGCTCTTCCTCTCACACATGATGATGTTTCTTCTTAGATGAGGGTCATGACCCATGGTGATCATTGGTGTATTGTATAATGGATCATAACACTCTAAATTGTTGTCTCTTACTAGGTTGTTTGATCTTGTGTTCATAATTTACTTCTAGATAAGTGTGTCACCCTATAAGTTGAGTTGTACCACTAGTGACCTAGGTAGGTGTTTTATATCATTCCCTTCATTTTCCCTAGCCATTTTTCACACCCTGTCATTTCATCACCATTTTCATCATTTCCCCTTTTCATGATTAACTTAAAGTATGTCATGTGGCAAATTTTGAAATATAAAGAAAAGTCCCATGTATGAAAATGCCTAAATCAAATCAAAGAGCTAAAATTCTCGAGGAAGAAGCAACTAAATCCATAATATTATATGCATGAGCCATGCCACCTCACAAAAAAAACTTATTCCCGAAGTTCCATTCTCAAATAAATTAAAAAAAAAAAGGAAAGAAGGGACTAAGAAAATATTAAAAAAAGAAGAAGAAGAAGAAAAGGGAATACAAAAAAAAGACAGGCTCAAGGAATGGTAACTCGATGCTAAGAACTCCCTCTAAAGGCACACATGTGGAAAATAATAATGATAACTCCTAGAACTTGAAAGACAAGGGGAAGACCTCTTATTCATTAATCCTATATGACTATAAGGATCAACTCATGAAAACACCCTTTCTCGAGTGTCACATTGATCGAATCACCTACACCTAACTTAGAGTCCTAGGAAATGCATATTGTCTTAGGGGTTTTTCACATGCAATTAAGGTTAGTGATCTCCACACCATGGTCAAGTTAGGAAGGAGATAAAAATTAAAAGAGTTATTGAGATATTAGATTTCACTTGTGGTCACCACTACTTTGCACATATTTGGAGGTGCACGTCACCTTTGATGAGGAGCCATCCCCCATTTTGATGAGGTCATTGGCATCTTGCTTGGACGTTGAGTTTTTTTTGACCCCTCTTTCCTTGGAGATGACTGCCGACATGGTTTGAAGAGTTAGTTTCACCTTGAAGGACTCACCTTTGACTATTGGAGCATTTAAAGATGAGTTGTCCACTTTTTTGGAGCCACATGTGCCACACATGCCAGTTGGATGAATTGATAGCTTGGACATTTCATTTCTTGGATGGGTTGTCCTTGTTTAATGGGGGTTGTTGAGTCTCACTCTTTGCTTGGGTAGGCTACATGTTGCACTCTCACATGCTTGAGGAGGTCGATTTGATGGAGGAACATGCCACACATGTGAGGAGTCCCTTATCCACACGATTTCCTCTCGGATATGATTTCTTTATTGGATATTAGTTACTCATGGACTAGATTCACTATTCTTATTGTATTGTTGACTATATCTCTCTAGTTAGTTAAAGAGATAATAGTTTTTCTAGATTCCAAGACTAGATCTAGGAGTTTTATTATTATTCTAATGAGAAGATTTTTGGTTTTCTTCTCTATATAAGAGAAGCTTCTCTCATTGTAAATTTTGCTAGAAGCTTGTGGAGTATCACTCTTAGACATTTTTCTAGATGCTATGGATGGTTGATTGGAGCGCTCAAGTGGAAGACTTTCTTATGTAGATGTTTGATTGATGGATGAAGTTTCAAATGCATGATTTCGAGTTAACTTTCAAGTAATCTCTTTCTTTAAAATTTGTGGTATTTGCAATTAGAATAGTTAAGTGGGATCATATTTCTCAATGCATGGTTGTATGCCCTCTTATCTCTTGCATAGTAGATCCCCTCTCAAGGTTTGTGGAGATCTCTACTTTAGGATTATCTTTTGTTATTTCTGAAATCAATTAATTCACCAAAAGATTTCTAGGTCTTGAGCACTTTATAACTATCCATCATTTAGTCTACCTTAAGCTTCCATGAAGAGCCATAATTTATCCCATATGCCCTAATATGGTAGCTAGGCACTAGTCACATATTCTAACTAAACAACTAAACAAGTTGAAATTTCATTTATTTCTTTTTTGATTTGCGTAGATGGAATTTTCCATTTTCTTACACATAAAATTCGGCCATAGAAACCCTATGTTGCATGGTAGATTGCCTTAGTTTTAAGACGGAAATCACCCCTTTACAAAATTCTATCTCGCTGTCCCGAAAAAACTGCATTTAAATAGGGTAAATTAGATAATCTTACATGATTGTTTATTGATTTTACTTTTCAGATTTAGTAAGTGACTGAAATTCTTCAGATTTATAGACGTTTTAACCTTAGATTCACTCAATTTCACATCTAATTCAAGGTTAAAACAACCTGTTGTAATACACTTGACTTCTTGTTTAAAATAATTCATTTTGACGGCAAGTTTATAACAACACTTGTCTACATTTCAGATCTGGAATTTAAAAGATTAAATACACATAAGAAATACCTCACAAATCCTAATTCTACCTTAATAAAATACCAAGAATCAGATCTAAACTTAACCATTAAGAATTAACTTGATTAACAATAAAAAATCACACAGTGGATTCAAGTAAGTATCAACATTGGCCATCTTAGATTTCTTATCTGAGGGAACCTAGCTGCTATTAGGGAACCCCCCCTTGCGTTGGATTACCCAACCTAAAGTGAGAGAAGTAGTTGTTGAGGTGACAGTGACAACTCTTCTAAGTTACATTTGAGCTTAGGACCTAGTGAAGGCTTTCAACCAAGGGGTGTAAATTTAGGTGATAAAATTTTGATGTCGTTGCTAGGGACAAAGTCCTTTCTCTAGATTTAAAACATTATGCTTCAACACATTTGATGAGTAGAAAACAAAATTTTATCCAACACACTCATCTGACAACTCCACACGAAGAGAATTTTAGTAGGAGACACTACATAAGGAGTTCACCCCAAAGACTTTTTTTGAGATATTCTAATTTGGAAAAGGTTTATAGAAAGAGAATCGAGAAATGTTTTCAAGCTTCATTAAATAACAACCTCACAATCTTAGAAGACATAAGAACATTGTTCATTGATCACTCAAGTTCAATAATCATGGCCAATCAACCGTGGGTTAAAAATGTCTATAAGGCCTTAGATATGTCTAGGATCCTAGGTTTCCCTCATGACATGCCTGATAAATACGATAAATGGATTCCAAGGTTTTCATGCAATAATGTAATCACAACCAAAGAACATATAGCAGATTTTTATAGTAAGGTTGGTGAACATAATATCCCCAAGGATCATGAAGATGTTGTCATAACATTATTTGCAATGTCATTTGATGAAGAGGCTAAGTCATCGTATAGAAACCTAGCAAATTACAATGTTAAAACACAGAACGCCTTCCATCATGCCTTCATGAAATGACGGGCTATTAGAAAGGATGGTAGAATTTTGTTAACTCAACTCCATGAGATTAAGAAGAAAGAAAATGAAAGGGTGAATGAATTTAATGATAGGTTTAGGAAGTTGATGGACAAAATTCTTGATAAGATTAAGCCTAAAGATGAATCCATCCTTTTACAATACACAAACACATATGAGGGTTAGTTTGGTCTTATGTTAAGAGATAAGTTCCCTACCACCTTAGAGTTGACTCAGGATTGGGCTAGAAAAATTGAAGATAATATGCTTTCTGCTAAAGTAGATCCTTTAGGCTCTTCAAGGGCATCCACTTCGAAGGTAAAAACCAAACCTAGAATGTTGAACACATTTTATCCTTCCCAAGATCCCATAACTGCCCTAACTCAAGCTTGAGAAAGTTACTTTTGAGCTTATTCAAACACAAACTGCTCTCTTGAACAAAATAACGAGTCTAGAGAGGGATAGGGTATAACAAGGTAATTTTCCTCCTAGATACCATTTGAACAATCATCAACCAAGAGAAAATCTAGGGTCGAATTGAAATATACCTCCCCCACAACAAAGAGTACCAAATCCTCTCGCTCCTACTAACATGGTCAACGAAGAGGAAGTCCCTTGGTGCTTACCTTGCAACAAACGACATAATGAATGGGACTGTCCCCAAAACCAAGGGTTTGGAAATAAAGAAGACCCTAGTGGCCCTAAAAATTTAAATTTTGTTGAAGACCTTGATTACATATATAACATCCAATAGAAAACCCATTTGGTCACTAGTGAGCAAATCAGACAAATCAAACAAAGTAGTGTTGAAACTGCTAGGTTGGTTAGGATGAGCATGTTTAACTCTATGGATGAAGAATCCAAAAATAAGTTTAGGAAAGAGAAATACATTCAATAAATGAGAAGGAATAAAGCCCTAGAGATTTTACAACCTAGTGCTTATGAGCCACAAAGAAAACCATGGAGTAAACCACCTCTAATTTTGAATACTAGCCCAATGACTTCATTGGTATTTAACAATAATATCATGAGTGATGATGTGCAACTAGAAGTTGATGTAGACAAGGTTTTGTATAAGGTAATAGTTCCAGTTTCCCTTTTAAGGCTAATCAAGAGTCCCTCACAAATGGACAAGGTGAAGAAATTTCTTAATCTAGAAGAAGCAATAGAAGACCCAACTGTAGTTTTGCAAGCCATGCATCAAGATAGGAAAAATGGGGGTCATGCACCTTTCTTCATCATCTAGGTAGTAAATGTCCTTCTTCTTCATAACTAGATGATATATTCTAGGGCCTCGACCAATGTTATGTCACTGAAAGTCATGGACCAATTAGGCTTCAAGACTACAAGATTATATAGGAATGCATGTGGTATGAATTCAAGAGAAATCATAGTCTTATCAAGGATATGAATGTCAGTCTAGCTACATATCCAAACATCTTTGTATCGATGGATGTGGTAGTCATAGATGTACCAGATGCTTGGCGAATGTTATTATCCAAAAAGAAGGCTGGAAGTTTGGGTGGTAATAATCAAACATATTTATCTTATGCAACCATCCCAACTTGTGAGGGTACTTATGTCACACTTCATAGGGAGCTAGCAATGAGATACCAAGTTGAAGATCCCAATGATACTATGAATGAAATTTTTACCCCCAACCTAGAGGTAACTAAGGAGATCATGTCTAGAGGCCCACATGTAGCAGAAATGGAGTATCGAGAGTTGGATGGGAAAATAATAGCCCCGAAGGGCCCTTCTTTTAAAACTGATGCATTCTACACATCACCAACAACAACATCCACCACACCGGCTTGGTCCCAAAGGGAACCGGGTCTTGCTCCATGAGGTAATGAGTCCAGGTATCATGGTAAGTGTCACTCTAATATGTGAAGAATTTTGAACATGTTGTAAAGAATATTTCTTGATTTCAGAACGCTTGCTTGGAATTTATGCTCTTTCCCTTATTTAAACTTGGTGGGTGTCAGGTTATCCTAGCAAGTTGGTCACCCTTGGGAATAAGGTGCTACTGGGAGGTTACTTGAAGAGTCGTCATCCATTCCCTATCATACTTATCATCTTCCACACTTCTTCCATGTCGTCTCCTTATCCTTTGGGATTTCCGGGTGTATTGACCCGAGAAGGGATTGTACATTATTTCATGGGAAGAAGGGACTAAAGGCCCAGAGGGGAAAAGTAGCTGGCAAAAGATAAAAGCCTAAAATATAACCTTCTAGATGCTCGCCCAAACAAGTCTTGAGAACAATGAACTGCTTCTCTTAAAAGAATTAAAGACCCGCAAAAGATCAAACACATAATAAATATCCCACTTGAATGAAATACTAACACAAGTGCATTATAACGCTTTGATGGTTACCCCTATGGCACTTTGTGGACCTCTCCTTTCAAGTGACACTTGTTAAGGTTTAAGCTATTATTAGAGTTCTTTTCATTTCACTAGATAACAATAGCATAAGATAGGATCATTGAGAAATACACAATCACAAGAGACACATCATTTATCCTGGGAAACCCTCGTGGGGGAGAAAACCCAACAAAACTTCCTTATTATAGATAGCCAATACAATACCAAGAGATAACTCAAATAAATACAGAAAGTCCTCTCCCAAGAATGCGCCTCTCTCTCTCTCTCTCTCTCTCTCTCTCTCTCTCTTCTCCAACTGCATCTCCGAAACTTGCACCTCAATGAACAAGTGAGTGTGTGTCTAAATGAAACGCTAGCCTCCTTATTTATACAACTCTGGCACGTGTGGACGGAGGTGTCTCTTCACTGGTAGGGCCGACTTCTTCTTCTGGGTGGTTATAACCACCTTTAATATATTTTGGGGCCGACTTCTTATTCT
>ML782642.1:529107-561978 GCA_009831015.1 Picea engelmannii
GCTCTGATACCATGTTAAGGTTTAAGCTATTATTAGAGTTCTTTGCATTTCACTAGATAACAATAGCATAAGATAGGATCACTTAGAAATACACAATCACAAGAGACACATCATTTATCCTGGGAAACCCTCATGGGGGAGAAGCAAAACTTCCTTATTATAGATAGCCAATACAATGCCAAGAGATAACTCAAACAAATACAGAAAGTCCTCTCCCAAGAATGCGTGTCTCTCTCTCTCTCTCTTCTCCAACTACAGCTTCAAAACTTGCTCCTCAATGAACAAGTGAGTGTGTGTCTAAATGAGGCGCTATCCTCCTTATTTATACAACTTTGGCATGTGTGGACAGAGGTGTCTCTTCACTGGCATGGCCGACTTCTTCTTCTGGCTGGTTATAACCACCTTTAATATATTATGGGGCCCCTTTGATATATTCTGGGGTCGACTTCTTATTCTGCCTATTACAATTATGTTTTGATCAATCCACAAAAGGGGATTTGGTCTTTTACAATAGCCGACATGATCAATCCACAATAGGGGATTGATCTAATGAATAACGCAACAATAATAATTAGAATACACTTTGCAGTTACATTATTTCAACAACACTGTGGTATTTCCCCCTGCCCTTGATTTATCTTGGGGAATACCCAGTGTTTGGACTTTAATAAACTAATGGCAATAAATGGGCTTGGAAAAATGTTGCATCACGGAGGAAGGGCAGCTCACCCTCTACAAAGGCACCCATAAATGAGACAATACAAACCTTTGTATGTCACGAACCCCATGCCTAAAATCTCACCCCATTCCACTTCACATGCACACATGAATTATATAAGTTCTACTTGGGAAACACCTTAGACCCGGGGAATGATTGAACCAATAGGATGCCTTGAGACCCCTCCCACGCCTAAATTTGAGAAATTGTATAACGTCTTTGAGCATTTGTTTAGTTTGAAAAGGGGGGTTTGATGCACATGTTCGAGTGGTTTAGATGTGGATTACTCGTTATGATACTTGTGACTCATGGACCCCTGGAGGGCACATATGTTTTCCTTTGTAGGACCTTGCTTGGTGGATAGGTATTCTTGAGGAGATGATCAGTTCAGACCTTCATGCAGGCTTGAAGACGAAGGATGGATGTAGAGACCCCAGACCTAGGAAAGATCATGATGATTGGTTTGCACAGTAAAGAAAGAGGAAATTTCCTTTGGAGGCATCCTGGCAAGCCTTGACGATGAGTTGCCACCCTTCCCCACCTGGACGTTGGCCTTAAGAGGCCTTGGACATCACCCTTGTAGCCCATGACATCACTAAGGTCTAGGGTTTGACACTTGCAAATGTTGGGCCATAGTTTTGACACATGTGGCATGGAAACAGACCTTTGGAGGCCCAACACTCTACTAGATGACCTCAATGTCTCATGGAGAAGGTCTAACATCACCCTAGGAAGGATGACATCACCCTCTTTAGGGTTTATTTTGTGGAAATTGATTTAATTTTGAATTTTAATAGAAAATTGACATGTAGGCTCTGTTTTGTGAACATACACAATTGTTGGGTAAATAAGCCAGGATTTCCCATATAAATATGGCTGGCTGAATTCATTTTCCATCATAACTCTCCTCTCACAAGAGGGAGGACTGAAATTTTCTCCCTAGTGGCATACTTTGGCTGAAATTTGTGTTATTTTGGAGTTTATGGTGTCTTTTGCTCATGTGCTAGGCTTGGAGGAGCTTGTTTATGATGTTTCTTGGCTATTTTGGTGGCAATCTCTCCAAACTAGGGTTTTTCATGCTTGATTATTCTTGGTGAAGTAAGTAAATGCTGCAATTTGTTTATGCATTAAATGTTTGTGGTCAATTTTACTTATTCATATTGAAGATTATGAAATCGCTTGCTAAGAAACCCTAGGAGAAGGAACATAAGGTATTTCTTCCTTCTTGATCTTACTAGTTATTGTTAAGAACCTCTTGTCTGGATTAAGGCTTCTAGAGCCCTAAAGTGCTAGCACTTTAGAAGTCCTTTTCTAGAGGCTTTTTGCATAAAATATATTTCAATAGTCTAAGGAAGGGGAAATTTTGGAAATTCGCTAGAGCCTAGAAAAGCCTACTCTCTAGCTAAATTTACCTTTGAGGCCTTGGATCCTTGAAGACTTAAGGTGCTATTCTTCATGGTTTCACCTCATTTATCTTTAGACAAGTACAATAATTAAATTCTCCAAGTTATTTGCTGCTATCAAAGACTCCATAGCCCAAAAGGCACCTGTCTACTTGCTCTTGTGAAGGATTGTGACCAAAGAACTCTCATACTCTCTTCTCTGAAGCTTCCACTAACTAATACTAACCCTAGCTTAGCTAACTAACTAATTGTGTTGCTGTTGTTGTAAATCACTGCTACATCCATACTAATCCATACTAATTTGTTGCATACACCTACAAAACTCACATCTAACTCACTCAAAAATCGCTTGTGATAATTGTTAAATAATCTACTTGATAAATGCTAAGTTTCCATGGTATTCTCTTGCAATTCTGAGCACTAATTCTTGTGGCTGTTACAAAACGTTTATTGCTGTTATAAACTAATAAAATGCTGCAAATTTGCTTCAGCCACTATATTTTTTGATTGTCTAACGTCTTTTGAGGCTTTTACTATCATTTTGGTACTTGGAAATTGTTATATGCATGCTATATTGTTATTGTTCCGGGCAGGTACATCGACATTCTTCATTGCCTCAATTCTTCAGACGTAGACACCTTTGACTTTGGTGGCCAGTGAGAGGGGGGTAATTCTTCATCCTTATCTTCAACCTACCAGCTCTTTAGGCCATCAAGGACCCCTCCCATGTGGTAGAGTCTCTCTCACTCCTAAAAGAAGGGGATTTCCTATTGAGGTGATAGTGATAGGATATCCGATTCTTACTCCAATCTCCCTCACTTTCCTTGGGATCTGGCCAAGTAAAAATTGTGTGATAACATTTTTGGTGCCATTTCTGGGGAACATTGAGTCATTTTTCCTTGAACGACATATGTTTGGTAAGCCTTTCCTCAAATCCTTTTACTTTACAAGCTTACCTGGCGACTCCACCGAGGGTGATTCCCTCACTTCCTTTGATAATACTAGGAGGATTATTTGGAGACTCCACTAATGACAAAGCCAACCATGGATTCTCAATGGGACCCGAGTAATTTCAAACCCTTGGATATTAGTGAAATCCTGGGTTAACCTCGATGAATGATTGTAAGGTATGATAAATGGCTCCCTAAATTCACTGGTAATTATGTGGTTAGCGCTGAAGACCATATGAGTGACTTTTGGGCTTTCTTTCAACTCCACCCTATCAATGACGATGCTAAAGATCTGGAAATGAAACTTTTCTCTGCCACTCTTCATGACAATGCTAGAAGATGGTATGATAGTCTCCCTGATGCCAACATCACATCTATGGACCAATTAGAAGAAGTCTTTCTCAAGAGACGGAGTATTAAACTAGAGGATATTCACGTGTTGATAACAATACTCAATTACATAGAAATGACTGAGAACGAGACCGTTAGGGAGTTCCATACCAAGTTCGAGAGGTTGTCACAACAAATCCCTAGAATCCATCGTCCTGGAAACGAGTTCCTCCTTTTACTCTATACTAGGGTGTTCTCAGGGCAATTAGGATTCCTGCTTGATAAAAGGGGCCCGTGGACAATCCAAGAAGCTCACGACATGGCTACAAAAATCGAGGCCAATATCTCCTCATCCAAGGAAGAACCTTTCTCTGCTCCATAATCCATTGTCCTAGAAACGAGTTCCTCCTTTTCCTCTATACCAGGGATTTCTCAGGGCAATTAGGATTCCTGCATGATAAAAGGGGCTCGAGGATCATCCAAGGAAGAACCTTACTTTGCTCTAGAATCCATCGTCTTGGAAACGAGTTCCTCCTTTTCCTCTATACCAGGGCGTTCTCAGGGCAATTAGGATTCCTGCTTGATAAAAGGGGCCTGAGGACAATCCAAGAAGCTCACAACATGGCTACACAAATCGAGGCCAATATATCCTCATCCAAGGAAGAACCTTTCTCTGCTCCAGAAGTCAGGATTGACGACGCCGAGGTTACCCCAGATATTGATAGTGCCCTAACAAAATTACAAGAAACTGTTGAGGATAAAGAATTCATTGATGAATTTTTTTTTGAAAAAGAGCTCTGTAATGAGGATTGCCCATCCCACGAGGAGAAGCAAGAATTTACTCATGATTCTACCAAATATAATGAAGCCCTATTCAAAGAACGAGAGCCTGAATATGTCAATGAAGTACTGACGCGTGTTCCTCCCTGTGATGAATCCATCCAAGATCCTATTCCTCCTACATAGGAAGAAGAGAATGATGTTAATCATTTTCCCTTTCAGGTTTTTGATGATGCCACATTCTATAATTCAGAAGGTGAAGAAGTAAAGGAATCCTTGGATGAGATAGACCCTTCATGTCACGATGAAGGTGATGATATGAATAATGAGTTTATATCTGTTAGGATACGTGGATGGGATGTGATTGGTCATGATGTGGATCCCATTTACGACATTGAGGGTCATTTCCAATTGTTTCCTTCACAACTATCATATAAGATCGCTACCGATTCTAAAATTTGGCAACAAGGAGATGCTATAATTACATATATATCCCAAACACCCAAGGATGACTTAATGCAATGTACTCATAATGATTTCCGGTCATACCTTGAGGAGTTTGACGAATATTCTCTTGAGCACTTTGATATAGCTTATGAAGAAGAGTTTCAACCACCGTTGTGCTCAGTTTTTGACAAGGGCGAGGACATGGTTTCCCTGACGCAGGATACTTGTGATGAGGTTTTCCGGCCTCCTTCTTTTCCTTTATCTCACTATGTCACTAAGGATGTAGCTCAGAGATATGCTTCTTGCCTCAATATTTCTCTAGGGAAAATATTTCTTTTAGAATTTAAGGGTAAGTTGAATGCCTTAAGAATAAGTTTTGTATTTCAGTCTTTCAACTTTCCCTTAAGAAGTTGTCAGTCATCCTCCAGGTTCTTGTTCATCCCTTCTCAGACCTTAGGGAGTGATGAAGTCCAAGGTAGCCAACCTTCAGACTCTTTGGTTCAACCTCTCGAGTCTTTGACCTTTCAAGATCCTTTTCAGAGATGGATCGAGCACTTTCTTGGAAATGTGACTTGGCATGATTTTGTCCCTCCCTCCCACCTCCATGAGTTAGACTTTACGATTTCTTATGATAAGATGCATGTTCTAACTCATGTTCTTTACTTGTCATTGTTTTGGTTTATGATGAAGCACATAGGAAGGTATTATAATATATTGCTAGGATGGTTTCATTGGTTATATGATTATACCTAGCATTCAATTAGCAAGTAAGTATAGGTAGGTAGACATTTGCATCCATTGTATATACCTTGCATATCATATTAGTGTAGTTGCATTTTCATTTTCATATTGGTTTATTCCATTTGTATATATTGTATGATCATGATTATATGTTAGATTAGAGATATTTTCTTTTCAACATTTGCCTTTTTCATTTTTATTTTATTCATATATGGAAAAGGGTGATAGTACCACTTGAGATAGTCTAATGCGTTTTCTTGAGTGTGTAGGACCCAGGTCATACCAGAGATGCTAAGGTTCTCATGCGCTCTATGATGAGCACATGTCCTTGAGTAGGATCCAGATGTTAATCCCAACCTAGGGGTAACTAAGGAGATCATGTCTCAAGGCCCACATGTAGAAAACATGGAGTACTGAGAGATGGACGAGCAAAGCATGGCCCCGAAGGGCCCTTCTTTTCAAACTGATGCATTCTGCACATCACCAACAACAACATCCACCGCACTGGCCTGGTCCTAGAGGGAAATGGGTCTTGCTCCATGAGGTAATGAGTCCAGGTATCATGGTATGTGCCACTCTAATATTTGAAGCATTTTGAACATGTTGCACTGAATCTTTCTTGATTTCAGAACGTTTGCTTGGAATTTATGCTCTTTTCCTTATTTAAACTTGGTGGGTGTTTGATTATCCTAGCAATTTGGCCACCCTCAGGAATAAGGTGCTACTGGGGGGTTCCTTGAAGAGTCATTGTCCATTCCCTATCATACTTATCACCTTACACACTTCTTCCATGTCATCTCCTTATCTTTTGGGATTTTTGGGTGTACTGAATCGAGAAGGGATTATACCTTATTTCATGGGAAGAAGGGGATAAAGGCCCATAGGGGAAACGTAGCTGGAAAAAGATAAAAGACTAAAATATAACCTTCTAGATGCTCACACATATAGGTCTTGAGAACAATGAATTGCTTCTCTTAAAAGAATTAAAGACCTGCAAAAGATCAAACACATAATAAATATTCCACTTGAATGAAAGACTAACACAAGTGCGTTATAATGCTTTGATGGTTACCCCTATGGCACTTTGTGGACCTCTCCTTTCAAGTGACACTGTAGTATTTCCCCTGCCCTTGATTTATCTTGGGGAATACCTAGTGTTTTGACTTTAATAAACTAATGGAAATAAATGGGATTGGAAAAATGTTGCATCGTGAACGAAGAGTAGCTCACCCTCTAGAAAGGCACCCATAAATGAGACAATACAAACCCTTGTATGTCATGAAACCCATGTGCAAAAGCTCACCCCACTCCACTTCACATGCACACATGACTTAGATAGGTTCTACTTGGGAAACACCTTAGACCCGGGGAATGATTGACCCAATATGATACCTTGAGACCCCTCCCACACCTAAATTTTACAAATTGTATAACGTCTTTGAGCATTTGTTTAGTTTGAAAAGGGGGGTTTGATGCACATGTTCAGTTGGTTTAGATGTGGCTTACTTGTTATGATACTTGTGACTCATGGACCCCTGGAGGGCGTATCTGTTTGCCTTTGTAGGGCCTTGCCTGATGGACAGGTATTCATGAGGAGATGATCAGTTCGAACCTTCATGGGGCTTGAAGCCCAAGGATGGATGCAGAGACCCCAGACCTGAGGGAAGATCATGATGACCGGTTTGCACAACAAAGGAAGAGGACGTTTCCTTTAGAGGCACCGTGGCAGGCCTTGACAATGAGTTGCTGTTGAAATATTGTAACTGCAAAGAGTATTCGATTTATTATTGATGTATTATTCATTAGATCAATCCCCTTTTGTGGATTGATCATGTCGGGCATTGTAAATGACCAAATCCCCTTTTGCGGATTGGTCAAACCCTAATTGTAATATGAAAAATTAGAAGTCGGCCCCCAGAATAAATTAAAGTGGTTTTAACCACCCAGGAAGAGAATTCGACCCTACTAGTGAAAAGACACTTCCTTTCAGCACCTACCAGATTGTATAAATAAAGGAGGCCAACGCCTCATTTAATCATTCACTCATTCGATCATCCAGAGTGCAAGTTTGGAGTTGCAGTTAGAGAAGAAGGAAGAGAGAGAGGCACATCACTTGGGAGAGGACTTTCTGTAGTGTTTGGTTTATTCTCTTGGCATTGTATTGTCTATCTATATTAAGGAAGTTTTTGCTGGGTTTTCTCCCCCATGAGGGTTTCCCAGGATAAATGCTGTGTGTCTTGTGATTGTGTTTTTCTCAGTGATCCTATCTATGATATGGTTATCTAGTAAATTAAAAAGAAACCTAATAATATCTTAAACTCTAACATGTTATCATAGCTAAGACGAAGAGACCATCTTTCACAAGAAAAGGAAAAATGTCACTGTTGTTGTACAAGAAAATTAGGTCTTTTTATTGAAGAGGAATTTTAGCCCAAAATCCATCCAGAAAAGTGCGCCCTAGCCCAAGGAACTCTTTGGCACCTTCAGCGCACCTTTTCAGTGGATAGAACTCCCAGAAAGTGAAACCCTAATTTTCACCGATACAAGAAGTATCGGAAAACCAAAAGTACCAGAAGTACCAGAAAACCAGAAGTACCAAAAGTACCAGAAAACCAGAAGTACCAGAAAACCAGAAGTATCAGAAAACCCGAAGCACCAGTCCAGAAATCTGCTGGTCAATTTTGAGGGGGCAAAATTTGGATTTTCAGAAATTTGACTGTACCAGCATACTCGCCTTAACTCAGCGCATCTAGCCCCTGGATCAAAATTTCAAAATTTGAAGTTTGAAAAATTAGGGTTTCCTCATAAAACCCTAAGTTGAAGTTGAAGTGTCAGAATCAGTTGCAGTAGCAATTGCAGTTGCAGTATCAGTTGCAGTATCAGCTGTAGTACCAGTTGCAGTCACCCTTGAAGTTTTAAAAGGGGTTGGTAATTATTACCGCTACTACCAGATGGTGCCACTACCTACAAATGCTATTAGAGGTACGTACTCACATATGTTTAAATTGTTAAGCTTTAAAGGGTATTTGCAGGAGAAGGGATCTCTTTCCATAGATCCAGAAGGATCTCAAGATCCAACTTATTCAGAGGAATAATGCAACCTAGGTTTGATTATTCTGATATGCATCTGTTTGTTATGACATTATTTTGATCTTGGTTGCATGTTGAAGCTATGACCATCATACTAACCTTTGGTCAAAATTAAAGTCAAGGTATTAAATGGAGATCATAGAGTTTATTCTCTAACCCAACCTTTTGTCAAGATAACATATTGCCCTAGTACAAAAGACAGGTTGAAGAAAGCACTTGTCATCTTGAGTGAAGGAGACTTGGAAGAAAAGCAACACACTCATTCTTGAGGACAAGACTCCAGGTTCCAAGTTAATTAATTAAGTTGATAAGATTCAAAGTTGCACATGACAAAGTTGATAACTACCCCATTACAAGTAAACACTATAGTTGAGATAACAGTCTTTGAAAAGTATTATACTTGGTAGCATGTGAGCATATTGAGATAAATGCTTAATGTAATCATTTACCAGATACAACTAAACATCTCCTCTAGGAGAAACTTCTTGTGTTGATTCCAGGTTACCATGGAGGAATGTTTGCTCACAACACTAGAAGAGTGTTGATCTCATTTCATATTTTATTTCTTACTTTTGATCCTTGTTTCAGACAAGTCACAAATGAAAGATCTAAAGGAGCTACTGTGACGATTATTCGTGCTATTGTTTTATTTACTATTATCAAAACAATATTATTCTTGCTTCTTGTTTTGTTGACCTTGTTTCAGGTCACAGGTAATAACCCTGAGAAAGCTATAGTGAAGGTTGCAAAAGGCAACAGATTAGATGAGACATGAAGCATATTATGTACATGACCATATACATTCATGTACCAAAGAAGATGAAGAAGAAGCTATCTTTTGAGATTCAGAGTATCTCATATGAAGATTGATTGTAAGGAGCAGAAGGCTCCAAAGATGACCGAACATTAAAACAATAACTCACATCAGAATTGTTTAAAGGTTAATGAAGCCACCTTGACGGGAAGCATAACTCGTTTGAAGCCTGACTCTGTGTTTCATATTTATACTTGGTATTCAACACCAAGTATACCCTGTAAGAGATGACGAAGTCCTTGTAGACTTAGAAGAAATTGAAAGTAAGCCTGATCTCAGAAAGGATCAAATGAAGAGACAAATTTCAGGAATGGGAGACAGATGCCGTGAGAAGACTAGATCGTAGCTTCAAAAAATTCTAGGAGATATGAAATCTCTTGGGAAAATTCCCTTGTTTCAGTAACAGAGAAGGAAGCTAGTCAGAAAGACTAGGATATGGATTTTTCCATGAGACTAGAAGAGAAGTCAGTATTGACTTCCAAGATTGATCTATATAGATCAAGCATGTTGCAGATGTACAAAGCCTGATGTGTGTCTAGAGGATTCTCCCAACAAGTGTGAGAAGACTATGATGAGACACTTACTCTAGTAATTGAAGAAATAGTTCCAATATTTATGAAGACAACCAGAACAACCATGATTCATATATAGTATGAGATGCAGGGGGAACAGTCCCCATATTTAAAATTGAGTGGCAGTTGGTGCATTATATTAGTTGGGTCATGGAGACATGACTACAATAAAAGATAGAGTTACCTCCATGAAAGAAGAAGAGATACCTTCAGTATCAATTATTGAGCCACTCTCAGTTTCAGATGAAGCTGTTGCCGTGATCGAATAAGAGGATTTACTCACAGATTTCAGCAGTCAAAGTGAGAATGGAGCAACCATTCTCAGCTTTAGAGCAGCTGCAGGTGCAGAGTCCCAGTTCCAGAAGGAACAATTGCAGAGAGAGTAGAGGACATACTCCCAGACAGTGAGACAGATAGTGCTTTGCATAAAGCACATAGAACTAGCACATGATTGTGCATATTGAGTTACAATTAAGCAAGTGTACCAGAACGGTACAAAGTGATGTGAAAAATTTGATTTGAAGTTGAAGACAAAAAGATTCAGATCCGCAAGTTGAAGAAGGATCTGTATGTGTTGAAGCAAGCTCTTAGAGCTTGGTATGGAAGAATTGACAGTTTCCTGACAAGCTTGGGCTTTACCAAGAGTAAAGTTGATTCTAACATTTATCTCAAGGTTATGAATGATGAATCAATGATGTTAATACTATATGTAGATGATGAATTCTTGAGAAGATGAAGAAAATATCATCACGTATTGTAGAGGAAGCTCGCTACAGAGTTTCATGGAAGACCTAAATGCATTATCTCTTAGGTCTTGAAGTTTGGCAGAGCACAGAGAAGATCGTCCTTAACCAAGGGAAGTATGTAGTTAAAATGAAGAGGTTTGACATGTTGAAATGTAAATCCATGTACACACCCATGGAAATGAAGTTGAAGCTCCTGGTAGATACCTCGTCAGAATTGGTTGATGCTACTCTGTACAGACAGATTGTTGGTTTAGTGATGTATCTGACGAATACCAAGCTAGATATATGTTTTGCCTTGAGTCAGTTTCTGGTAGAGCTCAGACGTGTTCACCTAGTTGTTGCAAAACATGTGATGAGGTACCTTAAGGGTACATTAGATTGTGGTCTCAGTTATAATGGAGATCACGACTTCATACTGAGTGGTTACACCTATTCCGATTGAGTTGGAAGTGCTTTTAATTATATATAATTAAAAAAAAAAAAAAAATGGGGTCAGCCATGACTTCATGGTAGAGTAGGGAGAAATTCAACATTTCTTTGAGCACGACAGAAATAGAATACATTGTTGCATGTTCCACTAGTTGTGAAGCCGTATGGCTTCGGATGTTGTTGACAGATCTATTTGATCTGGAGATGGAAGCCACCGTGATCCTATGTGATAACCAAAGTTGTATGAAGGTGATGTGTTCTATGATGAGTCGAAGCACATAGAGATCCGATATCACTTCATTCGTGATATGTTGCAGAGAGGAGCCATAAAGCTCCAATATGTTAGCGCAAATGAACATGTTGTTGATGTGTTGAACAAGCCTCTATCTCATGTAAAGTTTGAGCACTTTCGGGATAAGCTTGGTGCAGTCCGAAAGGACCTCCCTCGAAAGGGGGAGTAGTGTTGAGTTGCCAGCCCTGTGCTGTGATGCCAACCTAGTGCTGATGATGTGCCAACCTAGTGCTATGATGATGTGCCAGCCTCGTGCTGTGATGCCAGCTTCGTGTTGATGATGTGTTGCCAGCCTCATGCTGTGATGATGTGCCAGCCTCGTGATGTGATTATGTGACAACCTCGTGCTGTGATGCCAGCTTCGTGAAGATGATGTGTTGCTAACCTCATGCTGTGATGATGTGTTGCCAGGCTCGTGCTGTGATGCCAGCTTCATGCTGATGATGTGTTGCCAACCTAGTGCTGTGATGCCAGCTTCATGCTGATGATGTTGTGTTGCCAGCCTCGTGCTGTGATGCCAGCTTCGTGTTGTGATGCCAGCCTCATGCTGAAGACTCTTAGCCTAGTGTTGATGTTGATGATGCTCCAACCTTCGTGTTGTGATGTTGTTATTGTTGATGATGCTCCAGCCTTTGTGTTGTGATATTGTTGTTGTTGATATTGTATCAGCCTTGTGCTGTTATTGATGATGATGATGTATTAGTTTTATACTAATCCATGTTGATATAGATGATGATGATGATGCCACTTCAGCTTCTTGCTGAAGATGATAATGATGAAGCCACTTCAACTTCTTGCTGAAGATGATGATGATGAAGCCACTTCAGCTTCTTGCTGAAGATGATGATGATGTTACTTTAGCATCATGCTAAAGATACCGATGATATTACTTTATCCTCATGCTAAATAAGATGATAATATTACTTTAGCCTCACGCTGAAGAGGATGATGATGTTACCTTAGCTTCATGCTGATAAGGATGATGATGCTACTCCAACCTCATGCTGTGAACGATGATGATGAGAAAAACTTGCGATGATTTATAGATATGACAGTCAGTGTTCCAGATGCTGTTAATGTTGCTGCCCTCTCTCTCTCCTGATGATGTTGTAGAATACCCTTCTTGTTAAGGGGGAGTGTTGAAATATTGTAACTGCAAAGAGTATTCGATTTATTATTGATGTATTATTCATTAGATCAATCTCCTTTTGTGGATTGATCATGTCAGGCATTGTAAATGACCAAATCCCCTTTTGCGGATTGGTCAAATCCTAATTGTAATATGCAAAATGAGAAGTCGGCCCCCAGAATAAATTAAAGTGGTTTTAACCACCCAGGAAGAGAAGTCGGCCCTGCTAATGAAAAGACACTTCCTTTCAACACTTGCCAGATTGTATAAATAAAGGAGGCCAACACCTCATTTACTCACTCACTCATTCGATCATCTAGAGTGCAACTTTGGAGCTATAGTTAGAGAAGAAGGAAGAGAGAGAGGTGCATCACTTGGGAGAGGACTTTCTGTAGTGTTTGGTTTATTCTCTTTGCATTGTATTGGCTATCTATATTAAGGAAGTTTTTGCTGGGTTTTCTCACCCATGAGGGTTTCCCAGGATAAATGCTGTGTATCTTGTGATTGTGTTTTTCTCGGTGATCCTATCTATGCTATGGTTATTTAGTAAATTGAAAAGAAACCTAATAATAGATTAATCTCTAATAGTTGCCACCCTTCCCCACCTGGACGTTGGCCTTAGGAGGCCTTGGACGTCACCTTAGTAGCCCATGACGTCACTCAGGGCTAGGGTTTGACACTCGTAGATGTTGGACCATAGTTTTGCAACATGTGGCATGGAAATAGGCCTTTGGAGGCCCAACGCTCTACTAGATGACCTCAACGTCTCATGGAGAAGGCCTAACGTCACCCTAGGAAGGATGACATCACCCTCTTCAGGGTTTATTTTGTGGAAATTTATTTAATTTTTAATTTTAAGAGCAAATTGACATGAAGGCTCTATTTTGTGAAAAGGACACAATTGTTGGGTAAATAAGCCAGGATTTCCCATATAAATATGGTTGTCTGAATTCATTTTTTCATCATAACTCTCCTCTCACAAGAGGGAGGACTGAAATTTTCTCCCTAGTGGCATACTTTGGCTGAAATTTGTGTTATTTTGGAGTTTATGGTGTCTTTTGCTCATGCATTAGGCTTGGAGGAGCTTGGTTATGATGTTTCTTGGCTATTTTGGCGGTAATCTCTCCAAACTAGGGTTTTTCATGCTTGATTATTCTTGGCAAAGTAAGTAAATGATGCAATTTTTTTACGCATTAAATGTTTGTGGTCAATTTTACTTATTCATATTGAAGATTATGAAATTGCTTGCTAAGAAACCGCATGAGAAGGAAAATAAGGTATTTCTTCCTTCTTGATCTTTCCACTTATTGTTAAGAACCTCTTGTCTAGATTAATGTTTCTAGAGCCCTAAAGTGCTAGCACTTTAGAAGTCCTTTTCTAGAGGCTTGTTGCATAAAATATATTTCAATAGTCTAAGGAAGGGGAAATTCACTAGAGCCTAGAAGAGCCTACTGTCTAGTTGAATTTACCTTTGAGGCCTTGGATCCTTGAAGACTTTGTTGAAATATTGTAACTGTAAAGAATATTCTACTTATTATTGAGCTATTATCTTATAGATCAATCCCCTTTTGTGGATTGATCATGTCGAACTTTTTATAAGACCAAATCCCCTTTTGTGGATTGGTCAAACCCTAATTATATGCTGCTAATTAAGAAGTCAGCACCCAGGCCTAATTAAAGTGGTTTTAACCACTAAGTGAAGAAGTCGGCCCTGCTTGTTGAAGATACACCACCCTAGCGCCAGCCAGCCAATATAAATAAGAGTGGAAGGCGCCTCATTAGCTCACCCACTCAAGTCACTCATCTAGTGTGCAAGTTTGAAGGAAGCCGCAGTTGCCAGTTGCCGGAAGAAGGAAGAGAGAGGCACATTGCTCAGTGTTGGATATTCTCTAGTGTTTGGTTTATTATCTTGGAATTGTATTGGCTATCTATATTAAGGAATTTTTTGCTGAGTTTTCTCCCCCATGAAGGTTTCCCAGGATAAATGTTGTGTACCTTGTGATTGTGTATCTTTCAGTGATCCTGCTTATGCTATTATTGTCTAGTAAATTGAAAAGAACTTAATAGCAGCTCTAAATTTAACAGACTGAAGGTGCTATTCTTCAAAGTTTCACCTCATTTATCTTTGGACAAGCACAATCATTAAATTCTCCAAGTTATTTGTTGCTATCAAAGACTCCATAGCCCAAAAGACACATGTCTACTTGCTCTTGTGAAGGATTGTGACCGAACAACTCTCATACTCTCTTCTTTGAAGCTTCCACTAACTAATACTAACCTAGCTTAGCTAAACTAACTAATTGTGTTGTTGTTGTTGTAAATCATTGCTACATCCATACTAATCCATACTAATTTTCTGCATACACCTACAAAACTCACATCTAACTAACTCATAAATCGCTTGTGATAATTGTTAAATAATCTTATTGATAAATGCTAAGTTTCCATGGTATTCTCTTGCAATTCTGAGCACTAATTCTTGTGGCTGTTACAAAACATTTATTGTTGTTATAAACTAATAAAATGCTGCAAATTTGCTTCAGCCACTATATTTTTTGATTGTTTAACCTCTTTTGAGGCTTTTACTATCATTTAGGTACTTGGAAATTGTTATATGCATGCTATATTGTTATTGTTCCGGGTAGGAACATCGACATTCTTTATTGCCTCAATTCTTCAGACGTAGATACCTTTGACTTTGGTGACTAGTGAGAGGGGGGTAATTCTTCATCCTTATCGTCAAACTACTAGAGCTTTAGGCCATCGGGGAGGCCTCCCTTGGGGTACAATCTCTCTCACTCATAAAAGAAGGGGATTTCCTATTGAGGTGATAATGATAGGATATCCCATTGTTACACCAATATCCCTCACTTGCCTTGGGATTTGGGAAAGTACAGATTGTGCGATAATAGAACTAATGTGTGTAGACGAGGAATTTGGCAACTTATGTGTCTTTACAAACTCAATAGAGCCAAAAAAGGAAGAAATTCAAGATAATGAATCTAGGGGAGTCTGGTATATGAATTTTGATGGTGCCCAATCTAGAACATGAGTCAGAGACAAAATTATTTTTACTTATCCTAGAGGCCCCATCAAGACTTTTTCATATAGGCTTGAGTTTGATTGCACTAATAACATTGTTGAATACAAAGCGTTAACTCTAGGATTGGAATTGACTTGGGATATGGGAATAAAATGCTTAAAAGTAATCGAGGACTTTGATATCACTGTAATAAAAATAAAATGAGCATATGCTGATAAGAATGAAAGGTTAAAAAAATACAGAAATGTAGTATAGGATACGATGGAACTATTTGATGCTCTCAGAATCATTGCAATTCCCAGGGAGAGAAATGTTGTTGTTGATGCACTGGTAGTAGCAACAACTACCTTACAACCTTGTGAGGAGTTGATCTAAGGGGAGTGTAAAATGGAAATAATTTTTAGACCAACCATGCCAGACAATTTGGAGCATTAGCAAGTATTTCATAATGATGCCCAAATTGTATGTTTTATGAAAAATTTGCAAGAGTTCTAAGAAAACCAAGTAAATTGGCAAGATGAAACTAAGAAGGAAGATGCAAAGATAGAAGGTTTTCCAAACAATAAGGTCCCATAGAAGTAGTTCCCCTAAGGAGAATTCGACAAACATGAAATGTATAAGGGAAAGCAAAATATTGATCAATCTGAGGAAACCTTTGAGATTAATAATGGATCAACATCAATCCCTAGGATGGTCAAAATAGGAAAGAACACTACTCTAGATGAAAGGAGGGACATTGAAAATCTTATACGAGAGTACAATGATGTCTTTGCATGGTCATATGATGATTTAAAGACTTATAAGAGAGACACAATTCAACATACCACTCCATTGAAAGAAGGGCTAGAACCTTTTAGGCAAAATCAATGAAACATCAATACAAAGTTAGCCCCTCTAATCCAAAAGGAATTGCAAAATATGCTAAACATGAAAATCATAGCTCCCACTAGGCATTCATCTTGGGTGGAAAACTTAGTTATAGTTTGAAAAAAGAATGGTGAGATACATTTGTGTGTTGACATTAGGAACCTGAAATATATTTACCGTTTGCCTAACATGGAAAACCTATTGCAGAGAGTTACTAGGGTTATAATACTTTCTATGTTTGATGGTTTTTAAGGTTACAACCTAATGTTGGTAAAAGAGGAAGACCAACTTAAGACAACATTTACCATTCCATGGGGAACCTTTAAGTACTTGTGAATGTCCTTCAGTGTTTTAAATGTCGGATCAAGTTTTTAAAGGGCTACAGATTTTGCCTTTCAAGATTTAATTGAAAAAATCATTGAAATTTATCAAGATGACTTAACTGTAGTCTCAAAGGAAATAAATGCTTATGTTCATAATCTAAGAAAGGTATTTGAAAGATGTAGAAAATATGGAATATCAATGAACCCAAAAAAGTCAATATTTGTTGTAGACCAAGGAAAATTGTTGGGCTATATTGTTTCTAAAGATGGTATTTGTATTGACCTAGCTAGAGTGTATTCCATAAAGAAGGTTCATTTCCTGGATGTTAGAAAGTCCTTACAATCATTCTTTGGCAAACTTAAGTTTCTTAGGAGGTTCATCCCAAATTTTGTTGAGATTGTTAAACCAATGATTGACTTGTTGAAGAAAGATTGCTTGTTCAAACTGAATGATGATAATCGAAAGACATTTTAGAGGATTAAAAAAGATATCAGTCAACACCTGGTCTTGTTAGCCCAAATTATTCCAAGGATTTCATCATATTTTCCTTCGCTTCAGAAGATGCAATTGATGGTGTACTCTTGCAAAAGAACAAAGATAATATGGAACAACACATTGCTTTTATGAGTAAAAATCTTAGGGATGAGGAACTAAAGTACAACACTACTGAAAAACAAGCTTATTCCCTTGTTTCATCATTGAAACATTTCAGAAGTTATGTTGGGGATTGCAAAATTATAGCCTATGTGCCTTACCCAACTGTATTAGATGTCTTAGCACAACAAGATTGTCTAGGAGTTAGAGGGAAAAGGGTGTCAAATATTCAAGAGTATGACCTAGACATTAAATTGACAGACCATAAAGGCGCATGGCTTAGCTAAAATGTTAGTAGAAGGAAACACGAAGGATTTAGGATTGCATAGTGTTGACCAAGTGAATGCTGTCCTAGATTAATTGGAGAGTCTTGAGTGGTATTCAAACATTATTTATTATTTGAATAATCTTTCAGGTCTTGACCACTTGGTTGGTTATAAAAGGACACTACAATTGAAAGACGCAAGATACGGTTTGAAGAAGGGCGGTCTTGCTTGGAAAAACCTAGATGGAATTACTCTTACATGTGTTAATAAAAATGAAGCCAATAAACTAGTGAAGAATTCCATTTGGGATACCGAGGGGGCCATTATGCAGGTTGCATTTCCACATAAAATCTTGAGAGCAGGGCACTATTGGCCTACATTATTCACAAATGTTCATCATTTCGTTAGGTCTTGTCAACCATGCCAATTATTTGCAAGGAAACAACATTTCTCTGCTTTATCTTTGAAACATGTTATAGTAAAAACTCCTTTTCAACTATGAGATTTGGATTTTATCGGTGAATTTATAAACAACTCTAGTAATGGATACAAATGGATTCTAATTGTGACGGATTACTTCACCAAGTGAGTAGAGGCCGTACCTACAAAGACGACAATTAAAAAAGTTGTTATGAATTTCCTTGAAGACACGATAATCACAATATTTGGCGCCCCAACTAAAATCACTGCGGACAATGCAAAAGCTTTCAATTCATTAGCTTTATCTAACTTTTCCTTCAACTATGGTATTGTTCTATCTCATTCTTCTAATTATTACGTACAAGGAAATGGATTGGTTGAATCAAGTAACAAGAATGTCATAAGCATTATTAAGAAAACAATGGGTGACATAAAAAAGCAATGGGATGGTAAAATCAAATATGCATTGTGGGTAGACATAATTACAACTGAGAGAGCCACAGGTAAAAACCCTTTTGAACTAGTATATGGAACAAAAGTTAAATTGCCTATCAACCTAAAAATTCTTGTTTATCACCTGTTGCAACAATTTACAAACGAATCAAGAGGCTACTCAAGTAAGAACCAATCAACTGGTAGAATTGGAAGAATCTATGCGAATAACATTTGATCATATGATAAAAAATCAGGAAAGAACCAAAGGAACATTTGATTGAAAGGCTCATTAGAGAACTTTTGCAAAAGGAGATCTTGTACTCATGTGGAATAAGATAAGATAGTTATATCAATGTCCAATAGATGACCACAATATTGGTCAATGGGACTGTTGAGTACAATGATGTCGATACAAAGTAGGAGTAAAAAAATGTCTCGTATATAAAGAGCAAGAAAGTAAAGCATGAGATTTATGCTAAAACATGGAAAATCCTCGATTATGAGTGCGGTTGGATGCAACAGGAGGGAGATATATAGAGGGAAAGGATCCATGAACTAGATCACAATCCACTAGATATATCTCTCCTAACATTTAGGGTCGGATGAAGAAAACTCAGGACAAAATGGTGTCCCGAGGAAGAGCTAGGGGAAGATCTAGACCACCCACTACGTTGTTGTCCGAGAGAGGTAACTCATCGTTGATGTCTAGGTGCTCTTGTCTACCTGATGGTAAGGGATTTGTTCTGAAAATGTATTTCAGGTCTTCGAGGAAGGGGGATGGTCCCTCAAGCCCACACTGACATGGAGTCAGAGGCAACACTGCTACCAGTCTGTCTCTTGGTGCCACTAGTTGACGGGAGCATCATAAAGAGGGAAGTAATCTATTGAGCAGAATCTAGTCTAGGAGGAGGCTAGAGAATGCGGCCACGAAGCCTGGTGGATTCCTACATGTAAAGAGATAGACATCTCTGATCTTGGTATTTGAAGAAACTAGATAGGATATAGGTTCCCCTGAATAAACAATGAAACCTCCCATGGATCTCATAGTAAATGGGGCAGCATAATATGAAGTGCTCCTCTGTCTCAACCTCACAAAGATGGCATAGATGAAAAATCCTCTATTCCCATACAATCTAGTGATCCATCTCAATTCGAAGTCCATGTGACCCCACCTGAAAATAGCCTAGAGGGATACAAAGAGAGTGTGCCCAATGACAATGTGTATGGGGGTTAGATAATGAGTCTGTCCCTCACCTGTATGAAGTGCTCAACATAGAAATCCATTTTCAGACATAACCCGCCCCGGGGGTTTGTCCAAGTGAGCTGCACAAACTACTTGTAAATTTCATCCTAAATGATCTTGTTCAACTCTTGCCTAGTAGGTAAGAGATGGCCAAGCACATCCAGGGAGTATCTAAATGGTGTAAGTCAATCCATAGAAATACCAACGGATTCCAAAAGGTTTGAGACCCCTGCAAACCAACACCTAGTATGACATGAGGTCTAGATCAGGAAATGGACTCCGATGAGCAATATGATAAGTACATATACCTATTTCGACCCTTTGATGAGTCAACGAAACTCCGAATGTGGTGCAAAAGTGAAATAAGGCGGAAAATAGTCTCAAGCTGAAAGGGTTGAGCACCAAACTCTACAAGAATGATGTGTTGGGGCATTGTCTTCTTACATATGATGATGCATTGAAGGAGAAGGATCTGCACCACTAAAGCCCAATCGACCTCTAGTAAACAAAGTCCCAAAACCTCTAAGCCATAAAGAATTGTGAGCCTAACAAGGGAATCCATAAGATACATCTTGGATGGGATGTCCTGAATACAATGTTGAAAACACTATCTCTCAAGAGCGGCTAAGGATCCATACCCTTTGCTCACATGAAGCTAAAGACCATGTTGAAGACTAAAGTGAGGCCCTGAGAATTGTACCCCCAAATACGTATAAGAACTGGTGATATGAATCTCCTCTATGAATAGTAAATGGTGATCTAATAGAATCTTCTTTGATCCATTGAAGATCATCACCTTGGTTTTACCCAGGTTGACTGTCAACTGTCGAAGATCGCAGAAAAGTGCCAAAGCATTTGGTTGTATCTGTAGCCCCTCTAGAGATGAGGCCAAGAGGATCACATTGTCAACAAAGAGCAAGATATATATCAAGACCCGGTGGAGGTGGCACCCATCGTCATCCTAGATATGATCATGCAGATAGGACTCAAGCTCACTTATCTAGATACCAAAAAGGGTGGGGGATAGGGGGCACCCCTATTTGATCCCAATGGTACTCCTAATAAAGTCAGACACCCCATGTGCAGTATGAAGATGACCAAGAACTGAATCATACAAGCACCTAATGGCAGTCAAGATTTTCTCCGAAATACTAAGGCCTCTAAGCCTCTAAAATAGGGCCTCACAGGAAACAGAGTCAAATGCTTTCTAAAAGTCTACAAAGTAGCAATAAAATTTCGAAGAGCGATGTCACGCCTCCTCAATGATGGCTCAGAGTGTAAGGATGTGATCAATAGTGTAATGTGTAGAATGGAACCCTGCTTTTCCCCTAACTCTAAAGAGTCTCCTCTCAAACTCCCCAAACAATTTCTTATGAAGGACAATAACATAGAGCTTGGAGAAGATGTGGCCAACCATGATCGTTTTGTAGTTGTTTGGATCTACATTGGGGCCCGATTTATTTATCAAGTAAATAGTGTGGTGCAACTAGGCCTGTGGAAAACCCATACAAATGACATGGTTCAACAAGTTGGCCAAGTTGTAATCCAGGGAATGAAGAGTGTGCTTGAAGAACTCTGCTTGGAACCCTTCTTCATCTGCCGCTTTGTTCATTCTCATCACCCAAATAATCTCCCAAATATCTCACTACAAGAATAAATAACAAGAAGGGAGGGGAGAGGTAACCTGAATTAGGGCTTGCCTAGGGACATCATACAGAGTGGAGGTATGGGAGAACATGGAATTTGAATAGAGATCCAACAAGAGGGAGGAGTGGTGAGGGAGATGGTGCACCAAAAGATTTTGGGGGAATGGAGAAGGGAAGCACACAATTCATGTCTCCTCAATGAGATAAAGAGATGTTTCTTGTGGGGGATGAGGCACAGGTAAGAAGCTTCAAGGCTAGGGTAAGAATGAAAATCATAGGAAAAGACATGCCTAAGATGGAAGTGGAGAGCTTTGTAGTCTGCATCATACCATCGGTTCATGGGGTATAAGCCAATGTTTGAAGAATGAGAGGTGCACCAGGTTACATGGGGGTAGGATTTGAGGGTTGCTTCCTAAATGGAAAATGAAAGACAATCATATTTAGCGGATGCAAAGTTGAGAGATGAGAACAAGGGTACAAGAGGGAGCATCTGGTGGAGTTGGGATGAAAAGAGGTCCGGGTGTCCTTCGTCGAAGAGGATAGTGGTTCGGGGTTGGCCCAAATGTGGTGGAGTCAAGAGAGGAGGGTCATCTTGGAGGGATAAGGAAAGGAGGGCATGATAGGCTAAGGGGATGGGGGTTACAGAGAAGTGTTGCACCTAAGGAAGTAGGTCCACGCTGGTCATGAACTACACTAGCTCCCCCATTATATGGGAAGCATGTGAAGTGACTAGAGTTCGAGAAACAAGGGAGGTTGTTCAATATCAACAATTTGTGAGAATCCCTTAGCTATAGAAGGTGCCTGCCATATGTTGTGATGGGCCCTAAAGCATCATTTGACAATTTGTGAAGTCCCACTACCTCTGGATCTACCTCTTGAATACAAAAAGCATCTTCAAACCGATCGTGGAGAGGGATGTGGAGAGCTCTTGTGCGAGCATTGAAGTCACCCATGAGGATGACCTCCCCAATTGTCGAATACTAATAATGTTGGTATATAAGTTTGTGTAGTGGTCCCCTTCAGAATAATTATGAACAACAAACAATGACGAGGTTGGGGGGAATGAAAAACAACGACGTAGATGTCTCTAGAGAGAGGGGCTCCGCCTTTAACCCGAATCCACATAAATCTAACAAGCTCATCTGAGGCTATCATAGAAACTTTGCTCTAAAGGGAGTCCCCAGGGAAACAAACTACTTCACTTGAACCTCTAACACCATGAGAGCACCCCGTCTCACGTCTCCAAGTTGAAAACCAATGATAAGATATAATGTCGAGAGAGGCCAGATAGGGATCACATGGGTCTTGGTAGCAAAGAGGATGTCCAATGAAATAAGAGAATCATACATCAAGCTCAGTGATGACCAAAAAGATCCATTTCCATTCCAACAACTAATAGATATGCCCACACTCTATCACCTCTCACATTGGGTCTGTCATTTGAAATCTCTAGATTGAGGTTTCCAACCGGGTGGGAAGGAATCCTGAATGACGTCTCTAAGGTTCCTAATGAATGCTCATTTCCCTACTTGTCGCTTTTCCATAACTAGCTCCCTAGAACGTTTGAGCCTCACAACCTAGGATCCAATGAGATCTTCATCTAGGAAGATCTTGGTGGGAAGAGAGAACAACTTTCGCCTAGCACTAAGGGCCCAAAGCCGATCAATCACAGTCTTGAACCGAAGGAAAATAATGGAATCAGAGCCAAGCCAAGCTCTATTAAGGGTCACATCAGGGAGGTCCAAGGTATCCCAAATAATCATGGCCCCAATCACTGTGGGGTCTACATATGGATGAGGTAAAGGGAGACTCCTCACTTTAAGATTCATCTCCCTTGCCACCCTGGTTCACTCCTCAATGAGCTTAGCTTGTACAACTTCTTCAACTGTTGCAAGGGGGGGTGGGGGCGAACTCTATCCTTCCCTCAAACCACCTATGCCCATGAGTTAATGTGTTTCTCAATTTCTTGTTCAAAGGTGGCTTGTTGGGTTCTGATCTCTTCCTATTTGTTCTTGAGGTCAAAATTTTTTGCATGCAAGGCGTCATACAAGGGGTGAAGATCTTCTTGCACTTTTTTTTTTCATTTAGTAGTTTCTTGAGCGATCAGTTCTCTGACTCCACTTCCAAAACTTTGCTTGAGAGGGTGAGCATTTCCTATAGAACCTGTTCCAACAATGAGGCAAGATTACGAATTTGGGTAGCTAATAAAACTGGGTCCGTTGAGAGGATGAGCATGCTCTCAAAATTAAGATTGTTTCCTTCTATCAACTATGTTGTTGCTGGTTGTTTCTGTCTGGCTTGCTCTATTAATTTGAAAGAGATACTTGTTGAATTTGAAGAAAGACCGTCCATTGGATCTGTTTCTATGTGAGCAATATCTGGAATAGGGAGCAAGGAGGGGGTTCTAAAAGTAATGGGGGAGTGGGAATCAATAGGAGATAGGTTATGCATAGAGGGTTAAGGAAGGTCGCAAGTGAGTATGGGGGGAGAAGTAATGCGATTGTGCAGAGGAGGAAAGAGGAGGGGATGAACGTGTAGAGGGGGAGAAAGGGAGGGAAGGAGGGAATGGAGGCACGGGGTAGGAGTCCGTTGTTGGAGAGACGTTTTGAACATGGGGTGCCAACTCCTTTTCCACGATTCTGATGACGAATAGTCAATGGCGACTGATCGATGGTGACTAGTCGAGGGAAACAAGTCTACGGTGACTAGTCGAGGGTGTAGGTGACACGAGGGTTTGCGGTGGCTGGTTGAGGGCAATAGGTCTGCGACATCTCGAGGGAAAGAGACCTAATAAATCGTACAACACGATTCAAAGCCTTAAGTCCACTGCTAGGGAGGCGTTGGACTATGCTTGACCCCATGCAAAGATTCCCAACCCTTGTGTTGTTGTAGAATTATCCCTGTGGTAGCTGGTTGAGGGCGTGAGCGATTTGAGGGCATGCAACAACTGGTCGTGGGTTTGTAGCAGTAGGGTTTGTGGTGGCTGGTTGAGGGCGTGGGTGATTGATCAAGGACACAAACGTGGGATTGTTGAGGTCGTAGGGGATTGATCGAGGACACAGGTTGGACGAGGAGGGGGATAAAAGAAAGAAGAAGCCTGGTATGCACAAGAAATTTGATATCCTTTGGCTTGGTCCTTATATAAATCAAAAAGTTGGTTGGAACAAACTCTTTCTTTACTAGCCTAAATGGGGAGAACTTGCCTTTGCTGATTAATGGGAAACTTCTCAAGCTCTATTTTGGGAATGTCATATTTAGTGTTTAAAGTAGTGGTAGAGTAGGACAAATAAGCTAGTTACAAGTAGTAGGATAGATAACTAGTTATTCTTCACCCATTTTGATTTTTCTTTATTATTTTGGATTTTTCTTGACATCATGCATCATTAGGTAGTTACATTTTACAATTTGTCTTGTTTAAAAAGAGAGATAGAATTTGATTTCAAAACCAAGATAATTTCGCCCTATCTTGTGGCTCTAATCTCTTTAATGTTGAGTATTAGCAGGTTTTGGTGATTGATTTGGAGTATCTATTGTGTGTGTTCCCTCACAATACAAGACTTGAAGTATAAGAGATTTTTGAGGTTCTCATGCACTCTATCTTAAGCGCATGTCCCCATGTTGGACCAGGATGTTACCCCATGAATTGTAGGGGTGACTAGAGGATCGATGCACTAATGATTTTGATCGCAACCAACAATTGCTTAGATGAGATCTATGGATTATCCATGCATGATTGTTAGAGACATTTCTGCATTTGCTCAATTGACTCCCGTGATGTTAGGTGTTTGATGGAGATTGTACCAAATAGTGTTGTACCTTATGCTCTTCCTCTCACACATGATGATGTTGCTTCTCGAATGAGGGTCATGACCCATGGTGATCATTTGTGTATTTTATAATGGATCATAACACTCTAAATTGTTGTCTCTTACTAGGTTGTTCCATGGTGTGTTCATAATTTACTTCTAGATAAGTGTGTCACCCTATGAGTTGAGTTGTATCACTAGTGACCTAGGTAGGTGTTTCATATCATTCCCTTCATTTTCCCTAGCCATTTTTTACACACTGTGATTTCATCACCATTTTCATGCATTTTCTTCATTTTCCCTTTTCATGATTGACTTATCGCATGTCATGTGGTAAGGTCTAAAATACAAAGAAAAGTCCCATGTATGAAAATGCCTAAATCAAATCAAAGAGATAAAAATGCTCAAGGAAGAAGTAGCTAAAGTCATATTATTATATGCATGTGCCATGCCACCTTGCAAAAAATCCTTATTCCCTAAGTTCCATTCTCAAATAAATAAATAAAGAAAGGAAAAGAAGGCACTAAGCAAATGTAAAAAAGGAAAAGGGAATATAGAAAAAAAGAGGCTCAAGGAATGGTAACTCGATGTTAAGCGCTCCCCTACAGGTTCACATGGAAACTAATAATGAAAACTCCTAGATCTTGAAAGCTAAGGGGAAGACCTCTTATTCACTCATCCTATATGGCTATGAGGGTCAATTCATGAAAACACCCTTTCTGATTACCATATTCATCACATCACCTACAACTAACTTAGAGTCCTAGGATATGTTGATGATTACATCTGCGTGAGACATCCTCCAGGACACAGACTGATTGAGTCGACCTGAGAGAGAGCCCAAGAGTTAGGGGTGTGGTTCCTATCTGAGATAGAGATGAAACATAGTGATGGCATCCTCCTTATAGAGAGTTGAGAAGAAATCCATATGATTCTCCTATGTAACGCAGTGAGAAAGGAGATCTATTGAGTTGGACGTGCCTGTGGCTGAGCACAAGGTGAACGTGTGAATTCCCATGAGTTGGGTGCATCGTTGTGAGACATAGCTGAAGACAATGTATTAGCCTCCTCTGAGCAGAGAGTTGAGATGCTGAACTCTAGATGAATCTCCTGTGTAATGCAGCGGAAAATAAGATCTGTTGAGTGGACGTGCCTGTGGATGAACACAAGTGAACGTGATCCTAGTGGCTGAGCACTAGTGAGTGTGGTTCTCCTGTGAGACGCAGTGAGATAGAGATATGAACATTCCTATGGATGTGCCCCTAGTGGTTGAGCACTAGTGGGTGTAAGAGATACCTTGCTATATTGTTCAAGAGTCAGACCTACTTGTAACCCTAATTGTAATGTAAAGGGTACAGGTCGGCCCCACCTTAATGTAATTGATAATTAATGTAAAATATAATTATTCTAGTTATTATTAATTATATTGTGAGTTAGAGAGGTCGGCCCTGTTGTGCCAATAGACACTTTTGTTGACAGGCCAAGTCTAATATAAGTAAAGGTAAATTCCCCATTGAGGAATCATATCTTGTGTGTGAGTTTGGAAATTTAAGCAAGTACATCTTCTTGGGAAAAGTGCACACCTCTCTTGGGCGCTAGTCTTCTAGGGTTTGTGAGCACCCTTTTGTGTGCTAGGTTTTCTTGGTGGTGGAGGTCTTTCTCTTGAAGAATATAACAAAGGATTGGTTGGGTTTTCTTCCCTTGTTGAGAAGGGTTTCCCAGGATACTTCTTGTGTACTTGTGCATGGTGTTTCTTCTTGTGATCTTGGTTGCTGCAACAACATTGTTTATGGTTTAAGTAAAATGCTAAAATGGAATGAACTTCATGCTTAAGCCTTGCTTATTGAAAAATCAACATGGTATCAAAGCATAGGTCTTGAAGAACCCATTGCACAAGCATCTACCAGTCTCCTCTCTATTCTGCAAAATCGTACAACCCTCCTAGGGTTTTCAGGAAGTCCGTATGACCCTCCTTTTTGAGGTGTTTCAGCCCTTAATACTTGAACGTTGGAGCTAATTTTGACATAGGAGAGTACGACCTCCTCCAGCACACCTCCATAGACTCTCAGAGTGAAATTCCAAGCATTTTGAAATTTTGGCCCTAGGGCTTCGCTAATTTCTACAGAAATTTCAGAATTAGGGTTTCTACAACTCATTGAAGGAGTTCTTCAGCTCACCAGTGTTCTCCTATCTTTCAAAGGCTTATTGTTGGTAGTCATAAGTCCAAAAAAACCTAAAAGTGCTAGCCTAGCCTAACCGTTAGGCTTTCTAGCCCAGTTGACAAGGGTTTATGAAGAATCTAAAATTATGATGAACAAAACTATGATGGAAGATAAGCTTGATGAATCAAGCAACTTCAAGTTCCTAGAAGACAAGACTTCAAAGAAAGGATTATTGTGGGTGATACAAAAAGGTGACACTATGACTACCCTCTTCATGAAGATGAGGACAAATATCAGCCAGGTGCCATTAGATAAATCATATCACCACCCTCAGGTATGCACTTGTATATATATTATTTGTATCATTTTCATGAGGGAAATTGCAGGATGAAGGAACCTTTTGCTAAAGTCATGGATCCAGAGAGATCTCAGTACATTCAAAGGAACAACACACTGGAAGTGAAGACTCCAGGTTTGATTGTTTTAATTGTCATTCCTCTAACCTATATTTCTAAAGTTTGCTACATTAAAAGTAGGTGTTGTAGCTGTGACAACAATCCTTAAATTGTTTTGATTCTAGAGATGTACTCATTATTCTCCTTTAGGAGATATTTTGTGTTGGTTCTTTTTTGTTTTCTTGTTCCAGATAGGTTAACAACAAAGGAAGATGTTTATCCTTCAGAGGGAGTCACTTGACTCAGAGGGAGTCAAAACTATTTGAGAAAGAGGAAGAATAGAACCATCATTGAGGCAACCGATGCAATAATGCATGATCAAAATCCTTCTATGATTTTATGGGCAGAAGCATGGATGACACAGTATATGTTCAGAACAAGAGTCTTCACCAGACTTTGAAAAACATAACTCCCGAAGAAGCCTTCACCAGAGTAAATCCTGAGATTGAACACTTCAGGATATTTGGGTGCCTAGTGTATTTTCATGTACCCAAAGAGAAGAAGTCCAAGCTAGACCCTTCGGGGAGAAAGGATACATTTATGGGATAACAATGAATCTCCGAAGACATTCCAGATCGACATCCCTGGTTAGAGACAAATTGAGACAAACAAAGATGTTGTCCTTGAAGAAGAAATAGCCTTTCAAAAATCTAGAGAATCTCAGATGGAGATTGACAGTGAGACAATACCTTCTCCCCCTTCAGCAGTTCAGAGGGAGACATACATTATTCCAACTAATCCAGTTGCTCCAGTTGATATGTCCAGAGATATTGTAGTAGGGTATAAAAGGCCTACCTAATCTCACTCTGCAGGAGACAGAGAAACATACAAGCCTATCGAGGAACATCCCGAGAAAATAAAAGAGATTTTCGAGCTATCCTTCAGTCATGAGCCACTTCATTGACTCTGAGCCTCCCTGTCTTGGAGAAGCAACAAGAGAACATGTATGACAAGATGCCATAACAGAAGAATACAAATATATCTTAAAGAATGATGTATAAGATATTGTTCAGAGACCAGAAGGGAAGTCTGTGGTGACTTCTAAGTGAATCTATAAGATCAAGCATGCAGCTGATGGAAGTGTCGAGAAATACAAAGAAAGATCTATAAGCCAGAGGATTTTCACAAACAGAGGGAGTTGTCTATGATGAGACACTTGATCCAGTAAGCTTGATACACTTCCATCCGTACTACCATCCATGAGTTGGAAACTATATCAGATGGATAGATTTTTAATGAGTTTGGGTTTTAGCAAGAGTGTTGTTGATCCAAACCTATATTATTATAGTGTTGGTGACGAGAGCCTGATTTTGATGACTTATTCATAAAGCCTTGTTGTTGGATACAAGTAAGCTTTGACTTCTGATTTTGAGATGAAGGATCTGAGTATGATGCACTACTTCTTGGGACAAGAAGTATGACAGAGGACCGATGAGATTTTCCTGAGTCAAGGAAAATATACAATAGGAATATTAAAGAAGTTCAATATGACAAAATGAAAATCCACGGTGATGGATTTGAAGAAAAAGATTGATGATTATTGAGACGAGACCAATCCATAGATGATTGGATCACTGATGTATCTGGTTAACACCAGACTTGATTCATCCTATGTAGTGAATGTACTTAGTCATTCCATGAGTCAACCGAGACAGACTCACTGGACAACAACAAAACATGTATTGAGATATATACGAGACACAATTGGATATGGCCTGAAATATGCCTCCAATGTGAACTTGAGTTTGTAGGATATGCCGATACATATTGAGCAGAGAATACAATGGACCGGAAGAAAACATTTGATTGTTGTTTTACTGTGAAGGTTGCCATGGTTTCCTGGTGCAGCTGGAAACAAAGCTCTGTGGCCTTGAATACCACAGAAGTAGAGTATATATCATTGAGTGTGTGAAGCAGTGTGGCTTCATAAACTTCTGACAGTTTTACTTGATCATGACATGGATTCTATGATTATAACCAGAGTTATGTAAATCACTTTGAGAAACTTGTGGTTCATGATAGATCGAAACACATTGAGATAAAATATCATTTTTAGAGACATGATGCAGAGGAAAGCAGTACAGATACAATACCTTCCTACACATGAGCAGAATGCAGACATCTTCACCAAGTCCTACACATGAGCAGATTGCAGACATCTTCACCAAACTGGCTTGGTGAAGAATATCTCTCTAGTTGAGAGGGAGTGTTGATGACTACATCCAAGACAAAGTTCGAGTACTTCCGTACGAGACTTGGCCTGATGGAGAATGCCTCCCTAGCTGAGAGGGAGTGTTGATGATTACAACTGCGTGAGACATCCTCCAGGACACAGACTGATTGAGTCAACCTGAGAGAGAGCCCAAGAGTTGGGTGTGTGGTTCCTATTTTAGACAGAGCTAGAACGTAGTGATGGCCTCCTCCTTACAAAGAGTTGAGAAGAACTCCAGATGATTCTCCTGTGTAACGTAGTGAGAAAGGAGATCTGCTGAGTTGGACGTGCCTGTGGCTGAGCACAAGGTGAACGTGTGAATTCCCATGAGCTGGGTGCATCATTGTGAGACAGAGATGAAGACGCTGTATTAGCCTCCTCTGAGCAGAGAGTTGAGATGATGAACTCCAAATGAATCTCCTGTGTAATGCAGTGGGAAAGAAGATCTGTTGAGTGGACGTGCCTGTGGATGAGCAGGGGTGAACGTGATCCTAGTGGCTGAGCACTAGTGAGAGTGGTTCTCCTGTGAGACGCAGTGAGATAGAGATATGGACATCCCTATGGATGTGCCCCTAGTGGCTGAGCACTAATGGGTGTATGAGATCCCTTGCTATATTGTTCAAGAGTCAAACCTACCTGTAACCCTAATTGTAATGTAAAGGGTACAGGTCGACCCCACCTTAATGTAATTGATAATTAATGTAAAAGATAATTAATCTGGTTATTATTAATTATATTGTGAGTTAGAGAGGTCATCCTTGTTGTGCCAATAGACACTTCTGTTGACAGGTCAAGTCTAATATAAGTAAAGGTAAATTCCCCATTGAGGAATCATATCTTGTGTGAGTTTGGAAATTTCAACAAGTACATCTTCTTGGGAAAAGTGCACACCTCTCTTGGGCACTAGTCTTCTAGGGTTTGTGAGCACCCTTTTGTGTGCTAGGTTTTCTTGGTGGTGGAGGTCTTTCTCTTGAAGAATATAGCAAAGGATTGGCTGAGTTTTCTTCCCTTGTTGAGAAGGGTTTCCCAAGATACTTCTTGTGTAATTGTGCATGGTGTTTCTTATTGTGATCTTGGTTGCTGCAACAAAATTGTTTATGGTTTAAGTAAAATGCTAAAATGGAATGAACTTCATGCTTAAGCCTTGCTTATTGAAAAATCAACAAGATATGCATCTTGTTTTAGGGGTTTTCACATGTAATTAAGGTTAATGATGTCTACACCATGGTCAAGTTAAGAAGGGGATACAAATTAAAAGATTTATTGAGCTATTAGAAGATGTCACTTGTTGTCACCACTGCTTGGCATATATTTGTAGGCATACATCACCTTTGTTGAGGAGTGTGGTGTACCCTTTTCGCAGTTCGGAGCTTACTCGCGCTCAGATACCAATTTGTACACACTTTTTAATAATAAACACAGGCCAGTATAACCACATGCATTTAACACAATTAAACACATTTAAATTCTAGAGTAAAACATATCTCATTACTGCTATAATTAAACATTCCATAGCATTTAACAATAATTCATTTACACAGCGGAAAACATGATAACAGATCCAGTACAGTCATGATAAAATGTGGTAAAAATATAATTAAACACTTATCTTGTGACAGTGGAGAAATCCACCAACCAAATGCAAGCCTTCCACGAACCTCCCAGCCGTAGACCACACTGCTCATCAACTCAACAGTGGGTCATCCCCGAGCTGGGACTGAGCTCCACCCCAGGGCAAGGAATCCTAGGCTAGGTTGAGGTTACATGGAAGACATCACAGAAATATCTGGAAGGATTCTTCCCAAAGATGCCATCTTACGCCCACTACTACCAGACCCTCATTCCCCACATGCATGTTCCGCCCGGGAGTATACACCTTCACACGCACAATCCATCGGTGCTAACCTCCCCCTCTGGGTCTCGACAACAGGCCGGATCAGGAAGTCTTAGAGCCCGTAGCTGGTGCTGGACACTCTCTGGAAGAAAACACTTCCCAACAAACTCTTTCACCTGGAAAGAGTTGCTCGCAGGCCTGACAACCTGCCTCTTCCAACATCAACCACCTCCCTCACCTGGAGAGAGGTCCTACACAAGCTCAGCACAGGCTTACTCTAGCCAGTATGCCACACGCAGACCAGCACTGCGTGGCCACAGTAGCCAATCGGGAAAACGAACACGGGCTTTCTAACTGGTTCAACAATGGCAGGTCACTTCTTATTTCTCAATCCGACAACATGGGATAGACTCACGCTCGGGTTCTCGGGAACGTGTGACAAACAATCCATGCAGGGTCCACACAGGTTCTAACTGTTCATACATGAATTGTACCAGGGTATTTCAGAAGTCAACACAGGCTTTTTCACTTTCAGGGATGAACCAGGGTATTCTTGCAGAGGTCGTACCGGTTCCACGCTCAGAGGTTCGAGTCCGAATGGAGAAGATCCCCTCACGCGGTTCATCTCGGCGATTATATTTGCATGCACCAGGGTTGACACTTGTCACCCTGGGAACTGCATGCGTTCCACAACGTGCATCCCCTTTGCACGTTCCCCCCCTTGCCAGGAACTTAGGATAAAATAATATGCACATGGCTCTTTTTGGAAATAATATTAAAATATTATTCCAAGCCTAAGCCCCCTAGGCTTAGCCCCCAGGCTCAACACTCAGCCCCTCTTTCCCACCTTCCAGCCCCTAATCCCTTGCCCATTCTGTGGACGCTCAGTCCCCCATCACTCATTCATCGTGGTCGGTCTGCACCTGGCGGTGTTTATATTTTATTGATGTGCTGCATACATACAGATACAAAATCCAGGTCCTTGGCCTTCAACCCTTAGGCTCTCTGGCCTAATCAAACACATAAGCCTACCGGCTTATACAAAACTTGGCTCACCAGCCTATAACACATATTTACAATCTCTTTCAGATCATAGTTTACATCGGGGCTCGGCCTTGGGGAC
>ML782642.1:579765-615429 GCA_009831015.1 Picea engelmannii
GAGAGAAAGACTCACATAGCTGCAATGATCCACATCTCACAGGTTTGTAAGCTGGAGAATGTCTCACATAGCTGCAATCATCAACAAGTGCCACACGTGTTAGGAGTCCCTTATCCACACAATTTCCTCTTGGATATGCTTTTTTTATTGGAGATTAATTACTCATAGACCAGATCCACTGTTTTCATTGTATTGTTGACTATATCTCTATATTGACAACATGAATGTTTTGTCAAAAAAAAATATAACCATAATCTGTAAATGATTCTGGAGTAAAGATATACAAAATCTACAGGTAAAGATATACAAAGCAACCAAGTCTGCAAAGAAAGAGTCCTTGGGCATCATATTAGTCTTACTTACAAAGACAACAACAATCCCTCATTTGAACTAGGAAGATTGTGTATTATGAATACTTTGGACTTCATAATCATGCTCTTAAAAATAAACTAATCTATTAGCAAGAATAACATTCAATGCCAGCGAGGCCTTGGTTCACTGGTGTATTAAGTTGTTAACCAGGGTTCCATTCTCATTGTGGTCTGCCCCTCCTGAATGGCACACTGTTATACAAAGGGCTAAGGCCAAGGGCAAGTCTTAGACAAACTTGGAAGAATAGACACTCCTCAGAACATGCAAATGACTTTTGTAGGGACCTTTTAATATATAATCCCTAAAGATCTTTTAAGTTGTAATACTGTGTCATCATGATTTCATTATCTAATAATTAGAACCGCTTATAACTTCGTTGTAATTATAAATGCGATAATAGAGAGAGAATAAAGCAGCTAGCCCACTCCTTTCACCTCAAATTCTTTCTGACAGTCATAAAATTCGTGAAACCTTGCTTACATAACGAAATACAGGAGGGTATTGTTGATGAATTGATTAGAACCCAGGAAAAGCTATTAAACATATACCAATAATCACGCCATATTCCCACATGGAAGTTAAATTGCTTCAACATACATGATACTTGCTCAGCTCTGAACAAACTGATTCTATCTCCAAAATCCCTGGATAATTTTTTTTCCTTTGATTGAAAAAAACTGCTTGTAGTTGTACTTCCTATGAGATACAAAAATCTGAGTGAATGGAAATGGATAAGATTCTACAACAGAAATTCAGACTCTGATAGTGAATCTCTTTAAATCTAGCATTATACAGTACTCTTCTTTTCCTAGATTGCCCTACTCTGTTAGTATCTCAGGATGCAAATGAAGTTGGAGAATGATACATGTATATTGCAACTTAATGTCTCTATAGCCAAGGTGATAAAGATCCTGCTTATTAGTGCTTTGTTAAGTATGTAGCTTATGTATTGCAGCTACACCTTCAAAAGGTACATGAGATATCAACTGATAAGGAATCAACTGGGATCTTGTCTCTACAACTTTGAACTTGAGCATCAATTTGTCATACCAATGGTTACATTGTTTGTAGTGTCCGCTTGTGTACATTGCTCGTTCATAAGTTGAAGAGAGTTTATAAAATTCTTGAAAATGAGACTAGTCCGATCATTTCCTCCACCAAAATTATTCACTTCATTTAGTAACCCTTGCAGATTTTCCTGGCTAATAAGATAATCATTTTTCTCACAGAAATCTATCCATTCACTTTTCCTTACATTCAATTGTGCATGTGCCATGCTTTTTATATATGCAAAAGTCATAGCATAATCTCCTGCCAGTAAGTGTTGACAGATCAATTCTTTGTACAGTGAGACATGTGGAGTTCTGCCCAACTCGACCAACTGCTCATATGCGCTCTTCAATAAATGCCGCTGAATACAAAAGACACAAATGTGAATTGATACCAATAAATTACACGAGTTATTTGAGAGAACATAGTGCAGATAAAAATGCCAAAATCACTGGAAAAAACTGCATTGATTATTTATAATTTGGATGCTTGGACAGTAGAATACAAAATTCTGTATATCGACTCCTGTTACTCTGAAAATTCAATTCACAAATTACATGCATATTGAATTGGAGATAGTCATATGCTACAGCAGTCGAATTTTGAGCTTTAGTACTGAAATTATCTACAGCTATCCATACAGGATTGAAGTCATGTGAAGTACAGATATACCTTCAATTAACCACAGCAGATATCTACAGGTGAACAGACTGTGCGGCGCTTTCATATTGGTAGTCACACGGTAAAATGGATGAAGCATGACAAAACATGCATTGTTTCATGATGCAATAACATGAAGCTAAAAGGCAATAAAAGCTATAGTCAAATCATTACCAACACCTGGTGCCAACTTAAATGCTGCTTCTTGAAGCCCAAAATCACTAAAGAAACAGACTGACTCAACCCCTGAAGCCAAACCCACCTACATTAGGAAGGGTAAGTGGACCCGCTCATGCATTTAAACAGGCACAAGTGGGCTGAGTTACAACATGTTTAAAGAAAAAACTTTACTCATATAAATATCTCGATGTTGGTGATATTATCTTCAAAATCAGGGTCAGTGATATTTTCTGATATTTTCATTCTTACAACATTGTTTTTCATTCTTACGACATTTTCCAACATTTTCCCTGATGTTGCCGATATTTTCGTTTTCAGACCCTCGGCAATATTTTGCCTATGCCGATGTTTGCAACACTGATTTTAATACATTCTACACATGTGACTTCTCAAAAATTGTTCACCATTTTTCTATACTTGGAAATTTCAATTTATGAAGAAATCTTGAAATCATTGGGGTTTCAAGACTCTAATTTTAAACAGCCATAGTTTTGGAATGTGAAGTGAAAGGTATGTCGTGTAACCCATGACTTTGGGTATTGCAAAATATCTATGCATTGGCATAGAGAATTCAATTTTGGCATCTTTGTTGAAGGATAAAACATTTTAGCATCTTTATCCCTTTGAAAGATGTTTTGTCAAACTTCAAAGGTACCACTTTCTTACTCTAATTTTCTATAATTGTTACTATAACTCGAGAGAACATCTATTTTTTAATTAATTATTTTATTTCTTTATTGCATCTTATGCATTATTATAATGCCTCAGTTATTGCCCTTCGACTGGCGATCAAATGCCATGCTTATACTTCCTCTATTGGGGTCACATCCCCATGGGTTTCATTCATTCTTTTGTATTACAGGTTTCACCACTTTTTAAAAAATTCTGGGATGCATAAGGGGGAACGTTATTGAGGGGCTCCATAATCCAAACCCCATTATATATATTTGATTTGATGAAGGTATATTGTGAATAGTTTCATATTGATTACTAACTAAGGAATTGTTCTCAACAGCAGGGGAACCCATGTTCGAGGTTCCTCCATTTCCTAGAACTCAAGAGCTGGAATGAAATGTTCCAAAGTCCCCAAGAGCGATTTCTGGAGCAACTAGAATGCTCCAAGAGCTCGATGTGCAAACTTGCGTTGCTCCTTGCCCATTCTGAGCCGCTGGAAGGTTGCAAAGCTCCCAGCCTGTCGGGGAGTGCCCAAGCGTTCTGCAATAAGCTGGGAGCTCCTAGATGCCCCCTAGCTGCATGGGCCCAGAAACATGCAATGAAGCAAGCTTGAATGGGCTTGTTTCAGTGCCCAGTCAGCCACAATCGACCCACAAAGGGCCAACTTGGCTACAAAAATTCTAATGAGGTTTTTAATTAATTTAACAAAAAGAAAAGGCAATGAAGAGGCCGAGGACTTATTGAAAAACCCAAAAATCATACTCTAGATGTATATATTCAAGTTGCAATGGCTCGGAAGAATTGTTTTGCCAAACCCCTAAATTGCCTTACCGGGCATCAAGAAAGAAGCAATGGATTTTTATGTTGAAGGCTCCCAATGAAGTGTGCATCATGGAATGTCAAGAGCCTTACAGACACTTGTAAAAAATCCATGGTTTGGAGACTTTGTTTAGTGATTTCAGATCTAGACATACTTTGTTTACAGGAGGTTAGGAGAGTAGGATTTTTGTTGAGAGCGACCCTTAATGTTATTTGGTTGGGTGTTACTGTTTTTATGCTAATCATGAAGAAGGTAGAGATGAAGTTGCAACTCTTGCTTCTCAAGGATTGTAGGCCATGCAATCGATCATGGGTTTGGCCCAACACATTGTGTGGTGTGGATACTGCTCAATTTGGACAACCAAGTGCTTGGTATGGCCAATATTTATGCTTCAAATGATGTGAATGAGAGGGTGGATTTTTACCATTGGCTAGCGGAAGAACTTATAGAAATTGACTAGTTAATATGTTGGGATTTTTATAATGCAGAGACCCGGGATGATAAAGGCATTAACCTTGTTTGAATGCTCCCAACGAAGAGAACGACCTAGAATTTCCTTAAGGCCAAGCTTGGCCTATATGATCCCAACAAGATTCAAAGGCATGACTTCGTTGAGCTGTGGTTCACTTGGTTGAACTACAGGGAAGGAAAAGACCAAGTCTTGAAAAGGCTAGACAGATCCATGCTAGCAACAAAATGTCTTTTTCTTTGACCATGGAGGAGGTACATTGGTGAAAACGTTAGGGGACCTTACCCTCTTTGACCATTACCCATTGTGTTCTCCATTTCACGGGGTGCTGATAACATGAGAATGTAAAGGAAGAGATAACTTCTTAATGCATCTCACCTAAAGCACCTAGCTTGTATCCAAGCCATCAAGAGGATTTGGAACTTGCTACCCAAGATGAGAGGGAATGTTGACTGGATCAACCTATGGAATGATACAATTAGTTGGGTCACAACCTTCATGTGTGCTTTTGGCAGGCATATTGCAATAGTCAATTGCAAAAACCACAAGGCTATTAAAGAAGAATCAGAGTAGCTGTGTCGGAATTTACAATTCCCTCCATATGATGAGACCCTTCAAGTGTGAACTACTAAGCTTAGGCATTTCCTAAAAGTGTATGATATTTTTTGAGTGTATCGTGCCCAAATTCTTCCCAATTACACTGGCTCAAGACTAAAGACAAGCCAACAAAGGTCTTGTTTAAAGCCTTGTCCACAAAGGTCATGGCTCATCCTCTCATAGGAGAAGGATCATGGCCAAAGATGAATGGCCATTGGTGAGTGTACTGACTCTGTGAAGGTGGTGTTGAGATTGGCACTATTAGCTTTCGATGTTACTCCAAAAGTGTTTACACCATGCTTGGGGGTGCTTCATGTGATGTGGGGTGCATGGAGTATGGATGACCTTTGGTTGTTCTGTGATGGATAGACACAATCGAGTTGACATGCTTGTTCATTGCTAGACCTTGTATGGATGTTCGTATGACATTCTTCCTTGGAGTGTTGGAAACCTATCGAGCTTGGTGACTTTCTTCATGATGTGCACATGGAGGAATGGTTGCTTTCTTGGAGGGAAACTTACCTTGGAGGAGGAGAGTTGGGCATCCTAGAGGAGGGCGTTGAGCCCTAGATGGAATAGGAACACTTTCGTGCTTGCATGGAGGCTTGTATTTGACTTAAGGACACTTGGGTTGAGGGAGTGGTCATGTAGGCGTGTTGGACCCAAAAGAACACAAGGCTTTGGAGGAGCTTGGAGATTTGGAGGCTTGTGGAGGAGAGTCGAACACATCTCATGGAGCACTCATGCCTTGGAGCCTTACTTGTGGATGTCTTTACCTTGGAGCTTGACATGTGTCACTTAGAGAGAGAGTGCTCCAATTCTCACCCTACTTGTGTAGAGTTAGGTTGCTTGTAGAGGTTTAAGCCCACTTTATATTGTTAGCCTCCCTCACCTCTCATATAAATAGAGGAAGGAGAGAGTCCTTCGATTCACTCATTCATTTATTATCTTGTGTTAGAGATGCGAGGAGTGTAGAGAACCTTTCTCTCTCTCTCTCTCTCTTTGTACTCTTCATTGTATTATCTCTCTATCTTGGAGCGCTAGGGTTTTTGGAAAAGTTCAAATATTTTGTAGGGTTGGGGTTTCACCCTAAAGGAAGCAAATAATATAGGGTTTGTGATAAACCCTAGAGGATAACGAAGCATTATCCTTGTAACTCTTTTGAGAGAAGAAGACTAGGGTTTCATCCTAAAGGAGGCAAAGAATATAGGGTTTGTCATAACCCTAGAGGATAAGGAAGCATTGTTCTTGTAGCTCTTTTGAGAGAAGACTAGGGTTTTGGAAACCCTAGCGCTACTTGTTATGCTTGATTGAGGAGAAGAAAGATTTAGAGACATCTTGGACACTTGTGAGAGACAATTGTTTAAGCCAATGAGGACTTGACAATGCTAATGCTACTTTGTCGTGGATATTTGGTGGTGGCTAGGGTTTTCATAGTTTTCCCTAGCTAAGGTTTGGAGAGTTAGAGATTGTACAAACTTTATGATAAAGCTATGGTATGTACATGTACTTCGTTTTTTCTATATATGTATATGAAGATTCAGTTGTCCAAAATTGTGTAATTGCAGATTTGATTTTCAGTGTGCATTGTCTTCTTGATTGGGTAATTTCCAGCACTTGTTCATGCTGGTTTGACATAACATAGGGTTGAAATTGTTAAGATATTTAACATATAACTTGAAGACAAGAGAGCATATTTTCTGCTGTAAAATCTGCTGTTAAAACCTATTGTAATAAAGTGATTTCTAATCTGGCATATTCTTGGAAAAGTGCACCCTAAGTGCTGAAACTTGCTGGCGTTTGTTTGGTAACTTTTCTCTTGAGCTGCCTAGTGTGTTGGGTTGAAGTGAAGTGAAATATTGTCTTCTGTTTGCTGCTGTAAATTGATATTTCAAATCAGCCCCAAGGCTGAAAGTTCACAAGGATTAGATCTGGGAAACCTCTTTTGTGAGGTGAAATTTCTAAATTTGCATTAAATGTCCTATATCAAAATTCGAATAGGCACATCAGCCTCCTCACTCTTAGTCTCCTCCTCCCCTACTAATGGTTGTGGGTCAGCCTACTCTACCCCGTACCCCCAAAGTCACCTGGTTCGTGTTTGAAATTGACAACAATGAAGTTCAAGAAAAAATTGCCTAGCCAAAAGCCTTTGATAAAATTCGCCATTAAGTTCGAATATATATATAAAGTACATAAATTCGCCATTTTTAAATTTTATAATTTTATTAATATAACCTCTAAAAATAATAAAATAATAAATTTTAAATATATCATGAAAAATTATATATACATAAATTAAATTTTCAATATATGTAAGTTTATACCAATTTATAACCTAACTATATCATACTAATTTATATTAATTAACTAAGTCGCTATTATAAACAATTTAATCGAAACTAGTGTTTTTAGTATCGGTCCGAGTCAAATCAACTCGGTCGAATTGATGGGTGATCGATTTGAATTGGCTTCTTACTCAGTTCGGTGGCCGGTTTGGTACTGAACCGATCGAGTCAAAGCATGACTCGACCGGTTTGGTATTGAACCGGCCCTACTCGGCCAAGTAGGTATAGGACCCCACCAAAATGCAAAATTCAATTTTTATTTAAAAGGGTTTGACCAAAAACATTGGCAATTAATGGTAATGTTAAATTCTTATAGTAAAAGTTGACATTTCCTTTATCTTTCCTTTTTATCCTTTTACTTAAATTTGTAACATTACCATTAATTATTTCAGGATGTTTGAGTGGTTCCAACCTCATCGGACTTCATATGGAGAAAGTAGAATTTCACATCTAAAAATTCAACAGAGTTAATGGTTTTTAGGGTTTTAGGATCAGTAGGATTGCAACATTTTCATTGGATTCTATCGCGTATGAGGGTATGGGATTGACATTTAATCAAGAGCACTGGGCCCTTTATGTACCTCGATGTTGGTGGTATTGATTGTTGAACTCCTCTGTCATGGCCTTCGCAAAAATGTACCCCATCACTCAAACCAAATCATTGATTAGGCATGTTAATCTTTTTCTACGATATTATAACTTATAAGGCTTAGATTAGGTAGTTTCATCAAAATCGGGTGGTGTTGACTGATGTCCATAGAGGATCATGGTAGAGGCAAAGGCTTTACAAGAGGCAAAGGATGATACTAATGATGAGGATCCCAATATAAGCAAACGGCGGAACATTGCTTGTCATTTATGTTTGTCATTGCTCATTTATTCATAATGCTTTCTTTCAAAGTTTCAATAATTTTTTGGAATCATGGTCTGGTATCTTTAAAAGATAATTTTTTCATTAAAATTTAAATATTTTATGTAGTTTTTAGTAAACTGAGTCATTGAAATCAGATTGGTCCAAGTTTGAGTTAAAGTTGAAGTAGATAGGTGATTGACTCGAAGTCTGAGTCCAAGTTTAAAAACTATGATTGAAACTCATGATTATATATATATATATATAAGGAAACCCTCACGAAAAACCCTCCGTGTACTTCCCCATGATCCATGGATGGTAAACAGGGTAAATCGTCAACCCTAATTATGGATCCTAACCCCAAGGAGATCAAGAGTGTCGAACCTATGACCTCCCCAACTTTGGGGAAGAGATAAGAGGTCTCACGTCTAGCTCATGACCTCTTGAGCTGATCAATATTGTATATATATAAAGCCTTGAGGCTTGGGTTCAGGCATGTGATTACTCAATTGAAGGCAACAATACAGAGACCTAAGATGAAGGGATTCCATTGACTCTTTGATTCCAATGTGCAATGACATTCAGATCACCCAGCGAATGAGCCATACCTTATGACCAGTTCGACAACCATTTCAAAGAATGTGTTTCAACAATTGCAAAGAAACTTCGAGTTCAACCATACATCAAGGGAATCCATTCGTGGGTGAGGCCCTTCGAGACACACAAAACATTCAAAGGCATAAGGTAAACCATAAACTTGAACTGTACATTCCTTTATTTTTGAGAAATAAATGAATTTCAACAAATTCCCCTTAAAAGGAATGAATTTACAGGTGAATTTAAGTGCAACATTAATTGGAAATGAGATTCTTACTAATTAGCTGAATTTGATCGATAAATTCAAACAAATTTGTTCCCCATCCCTTCGTTAGATAAATTTTGAGGTAAAAAATGGGCCTCAAAACAAAAAATGTGCTATCAACATCAACTTCAAAACAACCAATAGGATGCAAGATGATGATGTCAACCATAAGGGTAAATAGTTTTGGAGGGAAAGAAAAAAAACTACTTTTTATCGTATTTTCGACTCATCTTCGTATAGGTTTACTCAAATTTCAAGTGTACGCACTTGTTGGATGTAGAATTAAATTCCACATCTAACAAGTGCCCACTCTACATACTTTTGATAGATCCATGGTGAGATAGACTGGAAGTATGTGAAAAAATCATGTTTCTTTTCAAGTGTAGGTACTCGTTGGACGCAGAATTCAATTCCGCATCCAACGAGTGCCTATACTTGAAATTTGAGTAAACCTACAAGGAGATAAGTCGAAAATACAATAAATAAAAAGTAGTTTACTTTCTATCCCTTTGAAAATTCATAACTCTTATTTTATTGTTTTAACTATTATTTTCCTAAGGAAGCCCATTTTAAACCTCAAAACTTCTCTAATGCAAATTCAACCAAATTTCAAACTTAACGGTGGAAAGTAGCCAAACATGGTGACTAAACCTACCCATGCTCCTCCTAATGTAACCAATCACATGCTTCCTACATAATAGCACTATCGTATCCACACTCCCCGATGCAAATTTTAATATATACACACACACACACACACGTGCTTCCCCCATAATATCTCTCTTGATGTCTGCTATCCCCGTTGCCGTCCTAATACACACCTACAAACATGGAGAAGTCTCCAACTTGGTGTGTCCTTGGAGGCACAAACCTAATTCTAGACTCACTGTCACCTCGATCTAGACTCCTTTCGTCTAGGCTCACGCCTATTGAAGCCAAGGGGGGTAGACCCTATTAAACTATGTGAAGTTTTTTTAGTTCTAGGAGTTAAATAATTTGTTGATTAGGGAGACCGAACCCAATGACAAGCAACAATTCAAAAATGCAGTCTTTCAATGACAAACAAACCTTTATTTTATAAAACAACAATTAGACCAGTGCCTAATGATTATCGAATTCCAGTTATTCCAATATACACTAAAGAAAGATAACTCTACAAGAATGATACAAACTTATGAAATATCTACACAATGAATTAAACAACAACTTTACACTTAAAATAATTATTTCACAAAAATAAAGAATGCTTGCAATAAAGAATAAAGAATACTTTGGCGATGTAAATATTCACATATAACTTGGAGAAAATAAAAGAATGAAAATACTTGAAAATAAATTGTTGAAAAGGAAATTGAAAGGAAATGTAAAGTGAATGTGTTGCAATGTGTGTAGGTTACTTTTAATAGATTTTTAGGTCTCTCTTTGAATTAGGGGCAATTAGGTGTGAAAGTTGCAAGCCTAAGATATGTTACTACCCCAAATCCTTATCCCTTCAACCAAGAGGAAGTGTTGGGTGCTCAACAAGGAAACAACAAAGTTCCCCTCTAGCTCCACAGGTCAAATCCAAGATGCTTGGGCGCTCAACAAGGAGGACATGTAATGTCGTGAAATCGTCCCCGACTTCAACCCCTTCTAGCCTCCCAAGTCACCCCTTTTTAATGGTTTTAGCAATAATAGAATTAGGTGCCTATTTATACTAGCCACTTAGTCATTTGCCCTTTTTTGTTACCCAAGATCCACAAAGTGGCAAGGGAAGGGAATACGGGGCAAAAGGCGGGGCGAAAAGTTTGATTACTTTGCAAAAGAAAATTCTAACTAGCTGTCACGATATTGCAAGGGTGGTTAAGCCACTCACATGCAAGGTGTGGGCATAAATGAATAATTGAAATAACTTGAAATAAATTAAATGAATTTGCAAACCTCACAACTATGGCACAATGTGGAGGGAAAGCCTACCGATTTTGTGCCAAGGTGGGTAAATAATTTGGAAATAAAATAGAGCAAGCTAACACTAGCCACTCAACCTTCTCTTTGTGGGAGAAGTGGGGCAAACAAATTAAGCAAAACAAAAAATTAAATTCTTAACTAGCCAACACGATTTTGCAAGGGTGGCAAAGCCACTCACATGTAAGGTGTGGGCATAAACAAAACTTGAAAACAATTTAGAATTTACAACTTATGAAGAATGAAAAAGAATGCAAGCCCAAGAGACTCTCTTGGGTTGCTTACAATGATTTGGAAAGAAAGGAGAGAGAGAGGGTTTTGCACCAAGGCCTTTGGATGCTTCCTTGAGCTCCTTGTGGCCAAAATTGGACAACACCTCCCCTTGGACTGACGAAAACCTGCAAAAAACAAGTATAGTGTGCTGGAAATTGCTAGAAATCACTTCAAATATGTTATTAGTTGTTAGTATTTAAAACAAAAAATTTCATACTAAAAATCTGAACATAAAACTTGATTAGATTGCAAGATTTAGAAGAGAAATAAGTGCAGAAATTATGTAAAAGAATGCTGAAATAATATCAAAATATAGTGAAGAGAAAAAAAGTTATTGGAGTCCTCGTTTCCAAGCTTTGATAACCTGCAAAGTTGTAAATACTTGCTACACAATGAGGCAAAAAAGTGAGTCCTTTAAAATGGTCTACAAACTACTTTTCAAACTCAAAGAAAAACAACTCACATAGATTTACAACAATACTACTATAGATCTATCCCCAACAAAATACTTTGCTTGGAGTTTTTCAAGTAAAACAATGTGTGCAAAATAACTACAAACTGCAGAACTATTACCTCACAAGAACACCATACAAGAACACCAAGAGTACTCCAATAGAACACTCACAAGAACACCATAAGGACACCAAGAGTTCCTTCAAAGCTTCACTTCTATTATTGAAAAGAGTGGCTGCAATATGGCAGCAATATTACAAGAAAGAAAATGGGGGAAGAGCAAGAGAGAGTGAGGAGAAAATTGGGTAGCATGGAGTTGATGTGAAATTAGATGTCAAAATGAGGAGAGGAGGCCTTCTTTTAAGGAAAAGATGGAGAAGAGACCCCCTTGCATGTTTTCCAAGTGTCGATCCCAAAAGAGGGAGGTTCACTCACCATGAGAGAGGGGAACTCCGATTATGAGATGAAACTAAAAAATGGGGGAAGAAACCCCCTATCCTAAGTTTAAATCTCTCTCTAATGCCCCAAGGGGTCACCCAAGGTGTGGAATGGGACCCCCATGTGGTCCCCATCACCAAATGGCCAATCCCATGGAGATGGTGAGCCCCACAAGAGACAAATTCGCCCCCCTCTTTAAAGTTAAGTTGCATGAGAGGTAGGAAAGGGGGGATTTCATTTATTTGACCCCCTACTACATATAAATGACTTAGGAAACAACTTTTCGACCTTTTCTCATGTTTTACAACTTTAGGCAAAATTTGACATTTTTAATTTAGCCAATTATTTGCTGATTTTTTAGTGACTTAGACTCCTCATGGACATTGACCTAGCAAAACTTGTCCAATTGAGCTGAAACTTGGTCCAAGGGTGTAGGGGGTCATAATCCATTCAATTTGAGTACCCATACACTTATATAAAATCCCCAAGAACCAAATTTTTACATTTTACATAAAAAATAATTAAAATTTTCCAATTTACGGGAAATTTTAATTATTAAAAATACCTATCAAAACTTAATGGAATTCCACAAGACTCTAGGAGATGTCTAGCATGGTCATATACAACACTTTCCACCCTTCGTTACCAACTAGGCTCGATCATTAGAACGCCTTTCACCACTTTGGAGGAAATTTGAGCGAAAAACTCAAGTATTTAAATCGCTGAAAAAACAAAATTAATTACCTGAGGAAAAAAAACACTCAATGAAAGGACTTCCCTAATGATAAAGTCCTAGGCAACTAAATTACAAGATTTGACCCATGCTAACAAGTTACATTTACAAAAATATCCCATGCAGGGGAGCGGACATTCCGTTGAGAGAGAAAGAAGTTATGGTGGTAGAATTGTTCTGCTGAGCCATAGGTCTTCAAACTTGTCGTACCATAAGGTACATATCTTCATGATACCTGACATTGACACCCAGTTGAAATAGGTGGTCAACATATGGCTCCACATGGGAACGTGTGCTCAATTTTTTGGAAGGAGAGCATGTGAGAACCTCGAAATCTGCAAAACAAAGTTCTCACTAATAACCAACATAAGTACATGTGTGAAAAGAATAAATAATAATAAAATAAATGAAATGATATTGACAATAATCAAATAAATGAAATGACTATACAATGAACTATATACATAAATGAAATGACTATACAATGAACTATATACATAAATGAAATAATGACAAAATTGAAAGAATCAAGAGCAAAAAGGTTAGAAATACATTACAGAGGGTGCCCCTTTGGACACCAAATGACTGTGTTTGAAAATCATTTCAAGGTGGAGCCTTTTCACTGGCATATCTAACTTTATGTCATCCAACTGGTTGAGATGAGTTGTCAGAAGACTTATACACATTACCCTGTTTTTTGATGTTCTGATATGAACCCTTTTTCTTAGTTCTCAATCACTTGATAGGATTTTCTCTGAATCTTTTCTGATGAAGTTGCTATTGTGCCAAGAAAAAAGATCTAAAGTTTGCGGATTTTAATTTTTCCTTGAAAGGCTTGGCATAATCTTCCATAGGGATGATATGTTGACTAACTTCCTTATCATCCTTACGATCTTCTACCATATTTATTCCACTTTTTCTTCTTTTCTTTTCTTTCTTTTTATGCTTGTCCTGTTTTTTGAAGACATCCTCTTCGTCAAAATAAATTTCCTCAATTTCTAAGATATGTGGAATAGATGGCCCAAAAATCCCATGCAACTCTTCCTGACATCTAACAGATTCATCTTAAAGCTGGCGAACTGATGCTGATGATGCGGTCCCAAATGAAAAATCCAATTCCGTTCCTGATTTTGAAGGAGTCACATCAATATTTTTTTCACTTGGAGCTTCTTCAAGAAAAATACCATCAAAAGAATCCATGGTATCCCAAACATTACAAACACTTGGGAGTTCATCCTTAATTTTCTTCTTGACATGTGCTATAAAATTAGATGGTATCTCATAACATCCCATATCTAATTCATGATATACAAACTTATTTATGGGTTTTTCGGGATCTTCAACATGATATTTTCTTTCCAATTCTTTGTTTAATCTAAACATGGCCCCATCTGGAGTGGGAATGGTCGCATAAGTTAAATCCATTTGTATATTGCCCCCCAAATCTGCAGATGTTTTCCTTGAGAGAAACATACCCCAAGCATCGGGTCCATCGATCACTACTATGTCCATTTCTATTTGAATATCAGGGAAGGCAACCAAATGCACTTGTAAGCCCTTTATCAAACCATGCACCTCAATTGTTTTACTATCCATGGCACAAATGTTATGATAAGGCCTTGAAATTCTTAAGTTTAATTGTTCCATTACTTTCTTAGTCATAACATTTGAACTTGCTCCAGAATCAAGCATGCAATTGTGAAGGAAATAATCATTCATAAGTAGAGAAAGAAAAAACGGTTGATTCTTTTCGTTTCCCCTATCCCAATTTTGCAAAATCACAGGTGCATCCTGGTAAGCTACAACTTGTGGCTTGTCACATTTACCTTGAGGAGGATTTTCTATAGATTTGAGCAATTTCCCCTTTTGAGATAGAATCTTCATAATCTCTGCTACAGGGACCAACATTTTTGCTATTCAACCATCCTCGTGAGTCAATATTTAATTCAAAATTTGTAGGAACAATTGATTTAGGAGGGGTAGGAGGTGTCTCAGGAACACTTGCTTGTGGCCTATCTTGATTTTTGGTCCCATCTCTTTGATAAGTGAAGCCTCTATATCTAGTCATTTCTGATACTTGCTTGGGAGTAGGCTTAGGACCAAAATTTTCTATCACTTTGTCCACAACTTCATTCATGCAATTTACCTCCCTACTATGCTCCATTAATTCCATCCATTCATCTATGCCCACATTATATTCATGACCAAACATATTAACTTGCTCATTTTTTGATCTAGAGGATTCCCCTTCATTACAAATTTGAAGAAAAATTTGGCAAGTTGATTATTCATGAAATTGTCCACAAGGTCTACAATATGGGATAACTTGGTGGTCAACCAAGATAGTAGACTCAAAAGGATTTGGGGGCCTTTGCTCTTGAGATGGAGGTCCCTTTTGCCACTTATCATTTGGCTTATGATGAGATCTGTTAGCTTGATCCCTCTCCATGGCTATCAACCTATTTTGCATGCTTATCATCTGATTAGCATGGTTAATTTTTATTTGATTAGCCTAGTTAATCTCCATTTTCTTTATTTGATTAGCCCGATTAATCTCCATTTGCTTAATTAATTGGGTGAGCTCCTTCATGCCATCATTTGAAGACTCTTGATTTTCCATTTTCTTCTTCTTCTCCTTATTGGGTTTGGAAAAAGTAGCCCTTGAGAAACCAAGCAGATTCGACTTCCTAGCATTTTGCAAGGGTGGCAAAGCCACTCACATGTAAGGTGTGGGCATAAACAAAACTTGAAAACAATTTACAATTTACAATTTATGAAGAATGAAAAAGAATGCAAGCCCAAGAGACTCTCTTGGGCTGCTTACAATGATTTGGAAAGCAAGGAGAGGGAGAGGGTTTTGCACCAAGGCCTTTGGATCAGGGTTACAGGAAGCGCGCCCCCCCCCTGCTCCACCTTTGAAACCCCGCTCGGAGAGGGTTCGCTCAGGAAGCTCACTCCGGGGTGCAAAAATGTGCTCCTTGTCAATCAGAAAGCATTGCACCCCGGAGCGAACTTCTGAAATCCAGAAGCGCGCTTCCAGATTTCAAAAGCTCGCTTCTTGAACGCTTCAGCCAAGCTTCCCGAGAAATTTTTTCAAACAATTTCTTTATAATAATTTCTACTTCTGGTTTATGTTCATTTCAATTTTCTACTTATGGTTTATATTCATAATTCATTTCTATTTATGATAAATTATAATTGTTGTAGGTTATATGAAAGCATTAGACAAATTGGTCCTAGACGAGGAGGAGTGTGACAAGATACGACAACAATTGAGCTAGTACATGCTTGTCCAAGGTGCCTTTGGGACCAACCATGCCTTAAGAGATTGAGGGAATTTGAGTTCTCTTGCATGGTGGAACATTTATGGTGGTGGCACCCCACAACTCCAACGTTTGGTAACACGGGTGCTTTCATAGGTGGTGAACACTTCTTCTGCAGAGAGGTGTTGGAGCACCTACAGTTTCATCCACAACGCCAAAAGAAACAGGTTGAATGCAGAGTGGGCAGAGAGCTTGGTTTATGTTCATTACAACTTGCAATTGTTGTCCCATTACTGTCAGGAGGAAAAGGAGGATAAAAACTTGAAGTGTTGGGACAACCATCCAGAGGAGGATAATTTGGAGGATGGGGTAATGCTTTTAGAGCAATTGGAGAATGCTCTTTTTGATGATGATGATCATGTTGAGATGCCACCCCCAGCTACTACCCAGTCCTTAGTCCCCCTATTCAGGACTCCAGCAGCAGGGGCTTCATCTTCATCTATACATTCTGCACAGTTTCGTCCTTCTCAGGCTCCTCCACTACCACCACGTGGAGGCACATGCGACAATCATGTTGGTGGAAGGAGGATGGGATAGTTGTTTGATGTTTCTCCTTTTTCATTACTTTACATGTCAGTCTATAGATGATAGATTCATAACATTTAGCAACTAGAATCTAATGTCTAGCACAATTTAAACTTTATTGTTTTGGACCTTTTGATCTTCATAATTCAGTGCAGATGGCCTATTTTGTAATCATAACTATTTGGTCATGACTCATGTTATTGTTGACATTTGCTAGATGACTGATTTCATTCCATAACTTAATGGTCTATTTTCTATTATATGGCTTAAAAATTTGTATGTTGGTTTGTAAGTTTGTAATTGCTAGATTCTAGATGGTTGATGCTCGAATGATTAATCATTGATGTACTACTATGGATGCCATTTTAATGTTACAATGTACAGATATGCATGTTTTCATATATTCTGCAGCTAATTTGTCTTTCTGCATGTTTTTTTAAATATAAACGCAATATATATATATATATAGACGCTTCCGAGACGCTTCGCTCCCGAGGATTTTTTGAAAATGACGCTCCCGACGCTCGGCTTCCTAAAAACGCTCATGCTTCGCTCCACGCTCTGGCAACATTGCTTTGGATGCTTCCTTGAGCTCCTTGTGGCCAAACTTGGGTGGCACCTCCCCTTGGATTGGCGAAAACCTGCAAAAAACAATAAGTATAGTGTGCCGAAAATTGCTAGAAATCACTTCAAATATGTAGTAATTGTTAGTATCTAAAACAAAAAAATTTATACTAAAAATCTGAACATAAAACTTGATTAGATTGCAAGATTTAAAAGATAAATAAGTGCATAAATTATGTAAAAGAATGCTGAAATAATATCAGAAATATTAGTGAAGAGAAATGAAGCTATTGGAGTCCTCCTTTCCAAGCTTTGGTAACCTGCAAAGTTGTAAATACTTGCTAAACAATGAGGCAAGAAAGTGAGTCCTTTAAAATGATCTAGAAACTACTTTGCAAACTCAAAGAAAAACAATTCACATAGATCTACAACAATACTACTATAGATCTATCCCCAACAAATACTTTGCTTGGGGTTTTCAAGTAGAACAATGTGTGCAAAATAACTAAAAATTGTAGAAATATTACCTCACAAGAACACCAAGAGTACTCCAATAAAACACTCACAAGAACACCATAAGGATACCAAGAGTTCCTACAAAGCTTCACTTCTATTATTGAAAAGAGTGGCAGCAATATGACAGCAATATTACAAGAGAGAAAATGGGGGAAGAGCAAGAGAAAGTGAGGAGAAAATTGGGCAACATGGAATTGCTATGAAATTAGATGTCAAAATGAGGAGATGCCTTCTTTTAAGGAAGAGATGGAGAAGAGACCCCCCTTGCATGTTTTCCAAGTGTCACTCATAAAAGAGGGAGGCCCACTCAAGGGGGGTGAGGGGGGGTTGGCACACCATGAGAGAGGGGAACTCCGATTAGGAGAGGAAACTCAAAAATGGGGGAAGAAACCCCCTATCCTAAGTTTAAACCTCTCTCTAATACCCCAAGGGGTCACCCAAGGTGTGGAATGGGATCCCCATGTGGTCCCCATCACCAAATGGCCAATCCCATGGAGATGGTGAGCCCCACAAGAGACAAATTTGCCCCCCTCTCTAAAGTTAAGTTGTATGAGAGGTAGGAAAGGGGGGATTTGATTTATTTGACCCCCTACTCCATAGAAATGACTTAGGAAACAACTTTTCCCCCTTTTCTCATGTTTTACAACTTTAGGCAAAATTTGGCATTTTTAATTTAGCCAATTATTTGCTGATTTTTTAGTGACTTAGACTCCTCATGGACATTGACCTAGCAAAACTTGTTCAATTGAGCTGAAACTTGGTCCAAGGTTGTAGAGTGTCATAAGCCATTTGATTTGAGTACCCATACCCCTATATAAATCCCCAAGGACCTAATTTTTACATTTTACATATAAAATAATTAAAATTTTCCAATTTATGGGAAATTTGAATTATTAAAAATACCTATCAAAACTTAATGGAATTTCGCAAGACTCTAGGAGATGTCTAGCATGGTCATATACACACTTTCATCCCTTAGTTACCAACTGGGCTCGATCATTAGAACGCTTTTCACCACTTTGGAGGAAATTTGAGTGAAAAACTCAAGTAATTAAATCGCTAAAAATGCAAAATTAATTACCTGAGGAAAAAAACACTCAATGAAAGGACTTCCCTAATGATGAAGTCCTAGGCAACTAAATTACAAGAATTGACCCATGCTAACAAGTTACATTTACAAAAATATCCCATGCAGGGGAGTGGACATTCCATGTAGAGTGAAAGAAGTTCTGGTGGCTGAATTGCCTTGCTGAGCCATAGGTCTTCAAACTTGTCGTACCATAAGGTACACATCTTTATGATACATGGCGTTGACACCTAGTTGAAATAGGTGGTCAACAATCCCCAATTCCTAGGGATAACTAAAGAGATGATGTCTCAAGGCCCTCAAGTTGCAGACATGTAGTACCAAGAGATAGCGTGATCAACAGTGTCCACTTGCACAAATAGAGGCCCGCTTTACCACCACAAATCTCAGGTTCGTCATGAGGGTATCCACCACATCAACTTGTTTCCAAAAGACATTGGTTCTTGCTCCATGAGGTACAAGCCAGGTATTATGGTGAGTGTCATTTCAATATTTGAGGCATTTGAGTTTGTTGCATTTTAAACTGCTTTTGATTATGTAACGTCTGCTTGGAAATTATGCTCTTTGCCTTGTTTCACCTTGGTGGTTGACATTGTGCCCTAGTAAACGGGTCACCCTTAGGGATAGATTTGCTACTAGGAGGTCCTCTTGACGAATCATCGTGCCATTCCTGACCATACTTGTCACTTTCCACACTTCATCCCCTCATCTCCTTACCTTTTGGGATTTTCAAGTGTACTGATCCAAGAAGGGATTGTCCCTCATTTCAAGGGAAGAAGGAGCTGAAGGCCTAGAGGCTTGTAGCTGGCAAAAGATAAAAGCCAATCATGAACCTTCTAGATTCTCGCCCAGGGATCTAGAGGACAATGAAATGTCTCTCATAAGAAACTAATGGGGCCCGTGAAAAATAATTATTACAAAATGCCAACCAAGGTGGAGCATGTGTGGGAAATGTTTTTGATGCTTAGGTAGAAGCCCCACACACTGCCTTCAAATTGGAGAAGCATAATGTGACCAAGGTAGAGTCAAGGTGGGCACTGTTTTTCATGCTTAGGTAGAAGCCCCACCTTGGCTTCAACTTGGAAACATCTTAAAAGAATAAAATGCAATGAATGGGCTTGGAAAAAGGTTGCATTGAAAACGAAGGTGCAACACACCCTCTACAAAGGCACCCATAAATGAGATACTACGATCCCTTGTATGTCATGAAACCCATGCCCAAGAGTCTTGCCCCCATCCATGTCACTTTGTCCACATGACCTAGAGAGGGGTCCCCTTGGGAAACACTCCTAAACTTGAGGTACGATTCCCAATAGGTCGCTTTGTCAACCCTCCCATACCCAAACTTGGCAAATTGCACAGGGTCTTTGAGCATTTGTTTATTTTGATGAGGTGGTTTTGATGTACATGCTTAGATGGCTCTTTGATTGACTTGATTTACTTATCATGATGCATTTGACTTGAGATCCTTGGAGGGTGTATTCATTGTCTTTGCAGGATCTTGCTTGGTGGACAGATTTGGAAGAACAAGCCTAGTTTGGGCTTCCTTGGGGCTTGAAGCCCATAGGCTGGATACCATGGCCCACACAATGGACGATGATGGTAGCCTTTGGAGGCCATGAGAGACACCTTGGAGGATCCATCCTAGCCCATTGCCAGCCCAACGATTTGCTCTTGAGGACAAAACATCACATTTGAGGAGCTTGACGTCACCCTAGGGCTAGGGTTGTGGTGGTGGTGTTGTTGTTGACTGACACTTGGCACGTTTTGATGGGAGAAGGCTTGCCTTGGAGGAGGAAGACCTAGCGCATGAAAAGGAGGCTCTAGAAGGCCCAACGACTTCCACTTTCCACTCAAACGAGTTGCATAATGTGTCAAAACGTCACCCTTTAGAAGGGTTAACGTCATCCTAGGGTTTCTCTTGTGCAATTTTAAATTTTAAATTTGAATTTGGTCATGTAAAGGGGCAAAGTAAGGGTTGTTGACCCCTTACTTTGTGGTTTACCCTAAAATTAAGTGGACAAACTCTTTTTAGAGGATTAGTATAAATAGAGATCAAACTCTTTTTAGAGGATTAGTATAAATAGAGATCAAACTCTTTTCATTTTAACAATAACATTTTTGGAGAAGGGACTCCTTGGCTTAAATTTGCGCCCTACATGGGCATTTTTACATATCTCTCTTGTCACTTGCTCTTGTAATTGATTTTACCTTGGCTATTGGATGGATGGATGATGCGCTATCTCTAGTGGAGGTTTATTTCTTGCTTTATGGTGGATTTCCTTGGTTAAAAAGAGGTTTATCTTGTTAATGCTTGGACTAGGTAAGGAATCTTTGTTGCTATTGCTTCTTTTCTTGGTTGCAAGGTTAATTTGCTTAAGCTTTTGGGGAGTATAAGTGCATACAACCTCACTAAGTCCATTATATTTGTCTTGGAATACTTTGTTGCATAAGGAAATCCTAGGAGTAAAAGGGTTTACACCCTCCTAGGGTTCTTCTTAGCTAGCTTAGCTTGTCTTGGGGAGTAAAAGGGCTTACACCCCCAAGGAAGTAGCTCAACTAGCTCTTTAATTTTTGATACTCCACAACCCGATAGTTAAAGACACTAATCTTCTTGCATTGGAGAAACAAAATCATTGCATTGGGACACATGAAAACATGAGATACTGTAATTGTCTAAGTTGGAAACTTTTACTTGTGCTTAAGGCTTGCTTGGCCCACTAGGGCRTCTAACTTCTCCAAGTATTTGTTGCTGCTGTAGTAATTTTAAGCTACAGCCATTAGGGCTGCAASAAACCTCTCTCTACTTTGATTATAACTCACTTTTCAACCATCAAAAGTTGCTAATAAATTCCCCCTATAATCTACTAGCCTCAACGCACTTTTTGGGTGGTTTACTTGCTTGTTTTGTGGGTTGAAATTTTCTGCTSTAGCAATAGTTTGCCACAGCCATAAGGCTGATAAAATATCTCTGCATAACTTGTTTATAACAGCCATAGTTTGTTGCTAAAGTCTTATGCTTTTATACTTGAGTTACATTAGTGATTACTAGCTTATCTCTTGCATCATTTACCTGACTTTTAGCATCTTGTTAGCAGCTTTAATAATCATTTACTTGTTGATATATATCTCTGTTGACTGCTGCAAATAGGGACAGCAATTTTAACTTGCTTGTCCACTTAACTTTAAGCTTGCATACTCGTCTGTTCTTGTGTATCGGGCAGGTACAATTATCTTTTACATGTACTCAAGTTTCTTGGCAACTATTAACCACTTCCGAGACTCATTTCCAAGCTATCCTCCACTTAGTATCTTGATCTATAGAGGCTTCATTTCCATCATCTCAATTTTTGTCTCATTTCCCCCTAAGGTCACTCGGGACTCCCCCTTCGTGTTGGATTCTTCCTTCACTAAAGCGAGGGGAGGGTTTATCTGACGTGACAGTGGGTAAACTCTCCCACTGTTGTTGCCATCTTGTGAATTGGGTCGGGCTTTGCCCAACCTACAGTTTGTGCAATAACATTTTGGCATCGTTGTTGGGGAGGATTTTGAATCCTCTTTCATTCCCTAATGACACTTTGGCAAGCTTTGATCCCAAAGCCTTTACCCCTAGCTTGCCTGGCGACTCCACTTGAAGGACGTTCCCCTTCCACCCTTGACGAGCTTTTCATAAAGTTCATCTGGTGACTCCATTGAGGTATTTCCCTAAGTAATGGAACCATGGCTTCACAGGACTTACCATGGGCATACCATAAGGTGTACCCTTCTATTGATGTTCAGAATATCCCCGGATATCCAAATCATTGCTTTACGGAGTGGAGGGAAAGTTACCCTAAATTTAATGGTGATCCAGCTCTAGCAGTCACCCATGTCGTGAATTATATGAAGTATGCTTCAAGCTTAAATGTGCTACATGAAGATGTGCTCATGTCAAAGGAGTTGGCTTGCACACTCATGTAATCTGAAAATCATCCCATCTTCTACAAAGCTCATTGAACAATTTCTCAGGCATTATCGGCCAGCTACTCAAAATTTGCAAGATACTTTCCAAGAGCTCAAACACGCTCTTTGCAGAGAAGGTTTTTCGGTGGATGACGAGACAATAGATGAGGAATGAAAAACTGACGAAGAGTATCATCCACCTATTGTAGAATAAGAACAGATCCATGAAAAAAGTTGCCAAGAAGGTCTCAATGATGAAGACCCAAATGAGACATCGGTGTCCATTGTCCCGCTTGAAAAAGATGAAGTCTTTCAACCTTGCTTTCTTCCTACACATGAAGTTGAAGAAGCAATTAGTCTCAATGATGAAGAATTTGAAGATCCAGTTGAAGTCGCCCTAGCCTCTGTTCTTCTTGCACACGAAGACAAAGAGATGGTCATTTTCAGTCATACTGATGGTCTTATGAAAGAACCTTTGGATATGGTTGATGAGCATATAGACACTTTCATACGGACTAGGAGACGTAGATGGGATGTTGATCTTTTTATTTTTGATAAAGATCCCATTTATGACATTGAGGGTGGTTCTCTTGCGAAATGGGTTGAGTTGTCATCTTCAGAGGATTGGTCTTCATACGTGTATGATTCAGATGTTTGCCAACATGATGATGATATGATTACAGATTTGTTCCATCCATTCGAGGATAACATGTTGCAACGTTTTTAGGGTGATTTTCAGTCATCCTTTGGGAGTTGTGATGCAGATCCTTTTGGGGATGCAGATTTGTTCTATAAGTACTTTCAACCACTTTCATCCTCAATTTTAGATGAACACTAGGACATGGCTATCCCAGAGGAATCAAAGGCTCACTTTGCAAAGCGAAAGTATTTTCATCTTGGGGATTTTTACAAGGATTCGCAGATGAAGAGGCAACGTTTTTCTTTCTCTAGACCTGAGCCTATCCCTTACCTCATGCATCGGGTTCGTGAATTGCCTCAGGAATTGTGAGATGTTGTGAGTTGTGAGACTGTTATATTGAGAATTGTGAATGAATAGTGCACCAAGCCAAGAAGACATGTACAAACTCTAGACACGTGACCATGTGGGAAAATACATAGGTGCACATAAGACCATGGGCAAGCCTACCCCTATATAGTGCGATCACCCCTACAATATAAACCAATGGCTTCGTAAACCATGTATCCTAATAGATCTACCTCAAGACCTCCAATCCTATCTAAGACGAAAGGCAATGAGAGTGGGCACTAGAGGGGACTGGGCATGGCCGACCATCAAGGCCTAGGAGTCCATATACACAACCATCCATATGGGCTACTAGGATTTTGACTTGCATCTTCCTGGGCTTATAATGGTGTAACCACTAAAAACATAGGGTACCTCCCCAGGAAGTAACATATACCACTATTCCTTAATTGAGGTGGGATATAACGATTCATGGGTGGTTTCACTTCTTCTTGGATTTTAACCTCGTCATCTTCCTTACAATTTTTCCTAATCTATGTTATTGATGCTAATGACACCTTTGGTGATTCATCCTCATTAATGTGCAACATGTCCTCTTCAACGACAACTAGCACTTCTTTCCCATCTATAATTTTACAATGATATGTGTAGTTGAACCATAACAACCTAATTTAATTAAAAGCTAAAGTTCCAAATTTTCAAGTCCATATTAATTATAGAAGATCATTTTTGGTAAGGCGACATAATATTAAAGGTATATTAAGTGAAGGTTCAATAAAGTCAAGTAATTATAGTGGGGTCCTTAACTTTATGTGCCGAATTATTAACAAGGAAGATTAAGTTCAAGAAAAGGTACATTTCAAATATTATAATGGGACCTTAGGGAATTACCAAAAAAAGATATAAAAGGGTTATAAAGAATTTGAGTTCAAAAGTAACAAGGAAAACAAAAAATAATTGATATTCTCAAGGTTAGTTACTCAAGGAATTTTTATTTTCAAAGAAGCCATTGAAGAATTTTTAATATAAAGGTGTTCTTTAATCCTTGAGGAAAACGATGGGGTATATAAGTTTCATAATCAAGGTACCATTTATCGCAAATTTTTTACGAAAACAAAATGGATCGTAATAATGAGGAAAAAGGAAGATTTCCTAAAACTTCAAAAAAATATGCTTCAATGCTAGTTAGAATCAAGGGGATACTTGGAGGGAAAGATATCACTATTTCTATTACTTTCATTGAACATAATAATTATGTTAGTACCGAATTCACTAACCAATTAGTGATTCCCGAGTCAAATATAATTGAAAAACTAGACTTTTGGGACAGGAAACACTATAACATAACCAATTTACAACTGAACATCGGGAATTATACTTTTGTATCGCAATTCACTGTTGGATCCTTATGGAGCGATGATGGTGACATTCTTTTGGGTTCACCCTAGATGGAAACACTAGGGCCTTTCATCTTAAACATGAAGTTTTCAACATTTTCCTATAAGAAGAAGATAACATTACAGGACATTAAGTTGGATTCAAATTTAGTAACATCAGAAGACCTTAAAAATATCTCAAAAATTGTCCTCCAGGATAGTTAACAGACTGTACAAAAAATGCAAAGATAATTTGACAAAGTTATCATAGATACAAATGAAGAAATTTCTCACCTAAAGAATCATAACCAAAATCTACTTATGCAAATTACGAAGCTTAAGAATGATAAGAAGTGACTGGAAAACAAGTCAGAACAACTTATTAAGAAGGAAGCATTAAAGCCCTCACATGCAAAAATCCAAGTTGTGGAGAAAGGAACAAATACAGATCCAATCAACATCACAACTGAAATAGGTGCAAAATCAGTTGAAGGACAACTTCGGATGTTGAAGTACAAACGGAGGAAATTTCAAGTGTACTTACTGATAAAAATTCAACGATCAACAAAACAACACCAATACATGAAAAAAATACAATACCAAAAGTAAATCGAGATAACACTACAAGCACGATAAGGGAAAGTCATGCTACAAAGATACCCTAATCATGAAATCAGGGTCATTAACAAATCAGTTTATCAACATCACTCAAAACAAAAACAATTGACCTATCTTTAGAAAAATATTGATGCCAGTGCAATTGAGTCTCATAATAACAATTTATCTTGGGAATCCTATAAGTGCAATATTCTACAAAAGATCAAATTGGGATGGTCAGATCCTTTTACAGTTTGACAATTTTGTTCCGCATTTAGAAGTTCATATCATCTTGTATCATCAACTATGATAGCATCAAGAATAGAGAATCATGTGAAGATGTTACAAGCCAGAGCAAAGATGTAAATCCTTTCCATAAATATGCTTTGAAGACAAAACATTTCTAAAGGGAAAGGCAATGTAATAAACATAACTATATAAATATAAATATAAATAAATGAATAATTAACTAAAAAGACACAACATAATGAAAAGTCACATCTTAACAAAAGGACATGATTCTTAGTGAAAAGGCACCCGCCTAGGTATTTATACAGGGTCCTCATTGTATTCATTCATATTTTATCATCTCATATATTTTTATTCAATATATATTATCTGATCCAGATGGATTTCTTTATTTTATTCCAAATATTTTGGGTAATCCATGTATGTTCCAGCTTTGATCATCACAAAGGACAAGCTTGGAGAGCTAAGGAAGTTCTTCAATTGTTCCATGTTGACATTTGTGGGCCTATGAAGATGGCATCATTCCCCAATGCTAGATATTTTCTATTATTTGAAGATGACTTTTCCAAGAAGATGTGGGTGTATTTTTTGAAGTTAAAATCAGACATGTTTAATGAGTTCAAAAAGTTCAAGGCTTTGGTAGAAAATCAATCCGGGGAGAGAATTAAAGTTCTCAAATCAACTAATGAGAGAGAATTTTTCTCTAAGGATTATCTTGATTTCTATACTCAATAAGGCATTCAAAGACAATACACCAAACCCTACACTCCACGATAAAATGGAGTGGTAGAGAGGAGAAATCACCATTATGGAGATGGCCAGGTGTATGTTAGATAATAAGTCTGTTCCTTACAATTATTAGGCAAAAGCAGTGCATGCATCAGTGTACCTTCTCAACTAGTCTCCAACAAAAGGGATACACAAGAACACTCTAGAAGAAGCACGGTATGGACAAAAACCTCAGATCATCTCAAATTTTTTGGTTTAGTGGCATATGCATGAGTTCCTAAAGAAAATGAAAAAAACATGATGCACAATCCCAAAAATTGATGCTCACAGGGTACAGTGACAACCATAAAGCTTATAGGTCAGTTGATGTTAAGACAAAGATGGTATGTCTTAACCATGATGTGGTAATTAATGAAAGCGCAAGGTTGTTCCAAAGGAAATCAAATCTAAAATAAGATCTGAAAGTTTCTGAAAATGAAGAGGATATGGCTAGAAATATAGGTTTTATGGATGTGGCAAACCAACAAGAGGTATGGATCACCTCTCAACATGATTCCCATGAAATTTTCAGCCAAGAGGATGTTATAAATAGCTCAAATCAGCAAGAAATCAGGATTGTTTTGCAGCAGGAGGAAAAGAAAAGACAAAAGTGGTGGTACAACACCTATAAGGATGCTCACTTGCGTGAACTACCTGATATGAGCCAAGAAGGTAGACCAAAAAGATCATTTGCTTCAGTGAATTATAATGATGACGCTCATTGGGATGAGCTGGCTAGTGTGAGTCAAGAAGGTAGACCAAAAAGAGGTAAGACATCCAGTACAGTAAATTATGCTTTGATGGCTAACCTTCAAAATTCTTTTAAGCCTCAAGATAATGAAGGAGATAAAGGCAGCCTAGAATGGAAAAAGGCTATGCAATCTAAACATGAGACTTTGATGAAGAATCAAACATGGGCTCTCACAGAGCTATTTCCAAGAAATAAACCATTGGTTGCAAGGGTCTATAAAGTCAAGTATAAGGCAGATGGAATGCTTGGCAAGCATAGAGCAAGCTTAGTTGCAAAGAGCTTTGCTTAGAAGGAAGGGATTGACTATGAGGAGATATTTGATCCTACTGCAAAAATGAGTACAATCTGCTTGGTTTCGGCTATGGTAGTGTTGCCGCCTTTATACACACCTCGAGTAGCGTGGAAAAAATCTTCAATCCACTGGGTGTGTCCTTGGGGGCAAGTCTCGAGTAAAGGTGCTATCACCCGATCCTCGACTCCTCCATCTAGGCCAACTCTTAGCGAAGCCAAGGGGGGTAGTCCCTAAAGTAAATAATCTAAGGTTTGAACTAATCTAAGTAAAAAAATAGAATCTAGGAGTTTATTGCAACAAGAACAATATAACAATCTAATCTAGCAACATATGATTCATTCACTATGATTGCTTATGAAAGAGATATTCAAAACATAAAAGATACTTGCATTGAAAGATAATGGGAGTAGATATTGTTGCTTGCAAGTAAATAATAATAAGCAATAAAGTACTTTGTAATGTTCCCAAGCCAATTTTTTCGCTTGGAACACTAATTGACCACTGATTTGCTTGTTTGTGTGTATTTGTTTGCAGGTTGGCCTCTTAAGTTTCGGCCTTAGGGTTATAGTTCAGTTATTTAAGTTTAGATCTGAAGACAAGCAATGAAGATACAAAATCACACAAGATATGGAACCAATAGCAAGATCTGACCTTTATTGATGTAAATAGCAAGAACTTGATACAAGGATGCAAATCTGGAATAATCCTCATATAGCTCCAATAGATAAGATAAGAGCTAATACAAAATGCTCTGGAAAGAAGATGCAAGCCCCCAAGGTTGGATATACAATAAAGATCAATACAAGATAGGTCCAGGGTCAAGTCCAAACCCCCCTGGCTGCAAATACGCTCCACTGGATGGCTGTGAAGACCTAATGTTTCGGCCTAGCTGAAGAAGACCTCCAAATAGCACCAAACTCCACCAAATGATAGATCGGGGCATGTAGAAGCCCTCTCTAAAGTCTTAAGCCCTGATGCCAAGATTTGCTCCTCCAAACTGATGAATCCTCAAGCAAGACTGCGCCCTCCTGAAGACTATCAAGCTCAATATTTCGGCCCTGATGAAGGAGGCCTCCAAATGCCCTTAAATTCTCCAGAAAGATAGATTGGGCCACCACAAGCTACTAGGAGAAGTCTCAGGGCCAAATCTGAGGTGTAACCCCTCCAAATTGAGCAGATCTGAATCACAGTTGCGCCCTCCTCTCAAAAACGTGCCAAAGCTCTAGATAATAATATAGCAAGAGTAACCCTCTCAAAACAATCCAGATTTGATGAACAAGGTCCTGCAAGAAATACCCAGGTGCTAGAATATCAATAAACCCTGTCAATAACCTGGATCGAACTCCTCTCCAAGGAATGATGTGCCCCTTGCTGGAAAACCCTCAAGGGTACAGCCTGTCGCTCTCCTGAATGGATGATGGTACCTGTGAATACTGTAGAATGGTGTGGGTGGAGTATTTCATCCTCGAGACCAAGCTTGGAACAAGGTGAGTGGAATCTTTCACCACTGAGTTGTTCTCTAGGGTTTGTATTCTCAAAACCCTCAAAACTGTGTGCTCAAGAGCCCAATAGCCAAATGCATAATAATCCAAGATAAGTGAGAGGTGCGGCCTAGGCTTCCCTTTATACCTCCTTCTAATCTTCTGTTGAGTTAAGTTAACCCTTAGGTTCAGGTCCTAACTCAACCTCAAGCGCTCTAATCTCCCAGTGAGTTACTTTTTACTGTTTCAAGTCAACTTTAAAATATATCATTAGGTTTAGCTGACTTTTCCCCAAACTGCATGATACTATAGTCTAGTGGGGATGGCTCGACTACTGAATCTCTCCTAACCTCTTCATCAAGAGGTGGGGGACATTACAGTCTCCCCTGCTAGAAATTGCTTGGCCACAAGCAATTCTGAGCATGTCTCTTGTAACACCTGTTCATTCTCCCACGTGGCATCCTTAATTGGCAGATCCTTCCACTTGACCAAGTATTCCCTGATACTTCTCCTCCAAAGTTTCTTCTCCCAAACCTCCAGTATTTCCTCCGGCATGAGTACCAATTGTCCCTCTTCATCTAAGGGTGGCAGTACCTCAAGTGGTGTGATGTGTTGGCCAATGGCCCTCTTCAAGCATGACACATCGAAGACGTTGTGAATTTTGTTGCCTGGTGGAAGCTCAAGCTCATAAGCCATGGCCCCTACCTTCCTGTTGATCCTGTAGGGTCCAAAAAACTGGGGTTGGAGCTTTTCTGCTCCGCTTCTTTTGATAGAAGCCTGCTTGAACAGTTGGAGCCTTAAGTAGACTAAGTCACCAACCTCAAATGTGCGCTCTACCCTGTGCTTGTCCGCCTGGATCTTCTGCTGATTTTGTGCCCGTTGCAAATGGTCCTTCAATTCCCTGAGTATGTCTTGGCTCTATTGTACCCAATCCTGTACCATCGAAGCTCTGCTATCACTAAAGGCCATCTCTACAAAGGAGAGAGGGTCATGACTGTACAAAGCTTTGAATCGAGTCATGCCAATGGACATGTAATAAGTGGTGTTGTAACAGTATTCCCCCAAGTGGGGCCACCTAACCCATGCCTTTTGCTGCCCTGCTATGTAATTTCTGAGGTATCCCTCCACCCACTTGTTGACTATTTATGTCTGCCCATCAGTCTGAGGGTGGTAGCTGGTGCTAGGGGTCAAGGCCGTACAAACCAACCTGAATAGCTCCTGCCAAAAAGTGCTCATAAATCGGCTATCCTTGTCACTAACAATGGTCTTGGGCAATCCATGCATCCTAAAGACCTCCCTAAAGAACAATTTTGCAACCTGTGCTGCGCTGAAGTCTATGGCAATGGAGAAGAAGTGTGCAAACTTAGTTAACCTGTCCACCACCATGAAGATACAGTCTTTCCCCTGTGCCCTCGACAATCCTATGATGAATTCCACGAAGATACTTTCCCATTTGTGCTATGGAATGGGTAAAGGTTGTAACAGTCATGCGGGATGGGTATGCTCATCCTTGTTCTCCTGGCAAGTAGTGCACTCTTTTATGTGTCTCACTACATCTTCTTTGAGACCCTTCCATGAAAACCGTTCTCTCACATGTCTGTATGTTTTGATAATGCCTTGGTGCCCTGCCATCGGTGAGTCATGACATGCCTATAGTATCTTGGCCTTGAAGGCTGACTCAGGAACCAAGAAAATTCGACCTTTGTAGTAGATGATGCCATCTATGACTCTGAAGTTGTCATCCTGTATTTGCCCATCCATCAACTGACAAGCGAACTGGTTCTTGGAGTATTCCACCAAGAGGTGGGCCTTCTAGTCAACTGATATATCTGTCATGGCATAAAGTTTAAACTGATGGCCTCCTGGATAATGCATCTGCAACTATGTTGTTCTTCCCTTTGACAAATTCAATGTCAAAGTCATAGGCCTGTATCTTGCTAACCCACTTCTGTTGCCTCTCATTTAAGTCCTTTTGTTCCAAGAAGTACTTAAGGTTGTTGTGATCTGATTTCACCACAAATCTTGCACCTACCAAGTATTGCCTGAATTTGGCCAAGGCGTGCATGATAGCCAACATCTCTTTATCATAGATGGTGTAAAGAAGCTCAGGGCCCCTCAATTTTCGGCTCTCATAGGCAAGGGGATGCCTATTCTGCATCAGTACGGCTCCAATGCCTTCTCCGGAGGCATCACACTCCAATGTGAAGGGTTGGTCGAAATCTGGCAAGGCTAACACTGGGCATGTGCTCATTACCTTTTTCATCCTGTAAAATGTAGATTGTGCTTCTTCACTCCACCTGAAAGCTCCTTTCTTAGTCAAATTGGTCAAGGGTGCACAAAGTTGGGAGAACCCCTTGACGAATCTCCTGTAATAGCTGCAAATACCGAGAAATCCCCTCAACTTTGTAAGAGTTTTAGGTGTGGGCCAATCAACTATCGCTTGGATCTTTTCTTGATGTACCTGTACCCCTTTAACTCCAATGATGTGCCCCAAGTAGAGGACCTCTGTCATCCCAAATTCACATTTGGACTCCTTCGCATACAAGGATTGGCCCTCCATGATAGTTAAGATATGTTCCACATGCTGAAGATGTTCCTCCCAAGTCTTGCTATAGATTAGCAAGTCATCAAAAAACACAAGAAGATGCTTCCTCAACTGCTTGTTGAAGACATGGCTCATACATGACTGAAATGTGGTGGGTGCATTGGTCAACCCAAATGGCATCACTAAGAATTCATAGTGGCCATAGTGACACCTGAAGGCAGTTTTGGGGATGTCCTCCTCCCTCATTTTGATCTGATGATAACCAGAGCGTAGGTCAATCTTTGTGAAGTAATCAACACCATGGAGCTCGTCCAATAGCTCATCAATCCTCGGAATGAGATACTTGTTTTTAATAGTCTTCTTGTTTAGTGTCCTGAAATCAATGCACATGTGCATGGTTCCATCCTTCTTCTTGACCAGTACCACTGAAGAGGCAAAAGGACTGGAACTTGGTCTAATGTGACCCATGTCTAATAGTTCCTTGATGGCCTTTTCTATCTCGTCCTTGTACTTCTTTGGGTGCCAGTAGGGGGTAGTAATGACTGGGTTTGCCCCCTCTTCTGGCTCTATGATATGCTCAAATCCCCTATCTGGTGGCACTCCTAGTGGAATGGGTCCAAACACCTTACTGTGTTTGTCAATGATCCTCTGAATCTTTGGTGCATAGTGAACCTTCCCCTTCTTGTCCACACGTGCCGGAATCTTGCACTCAACAGCATATACAATCTCCTCTCTTTTGAGAATGGCCTCCATACACTTTGTTGTAACTACCCTGGCTGTGTTTCCTGACATGCCTCTGAGAACTACCTTTCTCCCACTCTCCTCTGTGAAAGACATCTCCATAGTCTTGTAGTTGGTGGTGATAGGCCCCAATGTACTGAGCCACTGTACTCCAAGGATTATATTTGTATTAGGGAGGTCCATCACATAAAAGTCTTGTGCTAAATCATGCCTACCTAGTGTAAGCTTCATCCCTGGAATGTACTTGTTACAAGGCATGGTGCTTCCTTCTGCTACCTCCACCTTGAATCCCTCAAACTCAACTGTGGGTATGTGCCTCCTCTGTAGCAATGTTGAGTCAATGAAATTGTGTGAAGCACCCCCATCAATGAGCATCGAAACTTTCTGCCCCTGTAATACCCCTCTCATCCTGAAGGTGTTGAATTTGGGTACCCCACTAATGGATGCCAGCGTAGCCTTCTCCTCTGCTGCACTGTCATGACCTGTAGCCTCCTCTTCTACAGTTTTGGTGGTGTCTACCTCTATGTTCTGGATGTGGCCGAAATCCTCATCTTCCTCATTATCAGATGTCACCTCAATATAATGAGCCTTGCCACGGCCCATACACTTGTGGGATGGGTCCCACGGTTCTTTGCATGTGTAGCATAGCTGCTTTCTTCTCAATTATCTTCTAGTGTTCTCATCCATCCTACCTCTTCCCCTGTCAAACCCCCTTGGGTCTCTTCCTCCTGGATTCATTGGAGGTCTTTGGTCTCTTCCTCCATTGTTTAGGGGTGGTCTAGGCATAAACTTAGGCTTTGCTGCTGGGCCTAGATCTCTAGTCCTCCATATGGCATCTTGCAAGTTGGTAGGCTTGAATGCCTTAACCCAACCCTTCAAGGGTTCCATTAACCCTTCTGTAAACAACATCATGAGCCTTGACTGAGATACATCCTGCACCATGACTGCTAGTCTCTGAAACTCCTCTATGTATATCTCTGTTGATCTTGTCTGCCTGAGTTGGGTAAGTTCCCTAAAAGGTAGCTCTGGATCCCCTTGGTCAAACCTGTCAATAAGTTTTTGTGTGAACTCTGTGTAGGCCATTATCTGATTATGGCCAAGTGTAGTGAACCCGTGGTACCACTAGTCATGAGCTTTGCCTTCCAAGTACATGGTGGCAAACTTGATGGCATCCATCTCTCTCATGGGGTTGAGCTGCAGGTAAGTATCAAGTTTATGCACCCATGCCTGTGCAGTCACCTTGGCTGAGCCATCAAAGTATGGGATCTCCATTTTCCCAGCCCTATGCTCTAGGTCATAATTGTTCCTGTGGTACGACCTAGGCTTGCTTATGAATTTCAATCCACAAAACTGTTCCAATGTGATTTGTCTTTGAACTGGTGGGCTGAGCGAGTTGTACTCCCGGACATACTGTTCAAACTGATCCTTAAACTCATTTGGGTGGTTGGGCTGTGACTGTTCATCCGTGAATGAAGGCAAGTACGACCTAGGAGTGGTCCTGCTACCTGTCTGTCCCTGTGATGCTCCCCCTCCATGGCTTCCCTCAAAATGATGATAGGGAATATATTCCTATTGATGTCTATTCCCGCCATGAGATCCACTAGTTTCCCTGTTGGTATAAGATTATGGGCCTTTTCCCCTATGAGTCATCTCCTTCAACAGTTGTGATATCTTTTGTTGGTTGTCACTTACCTTCCTCAAGGTCTTTGATATTTCAGCCTGTCCCCTACGTGTTGTCTCCTGGTTTTCCTGCAGGTGATTTACAAGGTCACTTTGTGATACCTATATGGAACATTACAAGTCCCTAGCAATTCCTGCTAGTATTTGTGGTTCACTGTCCTCACCTGAACCTTCCATTTCGGCCTCTGCTTCACCTGTCTGTTTCCTTCTTCTGCCCATATAGATGCCACTGAACTTCTACATGCGCTAATCCTCACATGATGGGAGGATCAGAGCTCTGATACCACTGTAATGTTCCCAAGCCAATTTTTTCGCTTGGAACACTAACTGACCACTGATTTGCTATAATTATTTGCAGGTTGGCCTCTTAAGTTTCAGACTTGGGGTTATAGTTCAGTTATTTAAGTTTAGATCTAAAGACAAGAAATGGAGATACAAGATAACACAAGATATGGAACCAATAACAAGATCTGACCTTTATTGATGTAAATAGCAAGAACTTGATACAAGAAGGATGCATATCTGGAATAATCTTCAGATAGCTCCAATAGATAAGATAAGAGTTGCTACAAAATGCTCCAGAAAGAAGATGCAAGCCCCCAAGGCTAGATATACAATAAAGATCAATACAAGATAAGTCCAGGGTCAATTCCAAACCCCCCTGGTTGGAGATACGCTCCACTGGATGGCTGTGAAGACCTAATGTTTCGGCTTAGCTGAAGAAGACCTCCAAATAGCACCAAACTCCACCAAATGATAGATCAGGGTGTTGACCGCCCATTTAGCACCGGTGGTCAACTCATGTGCCATGAAGAGATGTATCATCAGATGCCATGTTGTCGAAGACTTTTGGTCCTACAGGGCAGTGTTTGGCCCCAACACTTTATTTTGTAACTGGTATTTCCGCACCCCTGCGTGGGTTAATAATGTAATAGGTTTGCATGAGTCATGTCTAGGTCAGTTACCTTGGGATCGGTTCACTGGGAGAGTTCCTTTCACCGAGGGTTTTTTATCCTCAGGTTATCAGTTGGGCTTTTCAGCCTTACTGATTTCCCTTGAGTTTTTCGCTCACACTTGCAATAAGTCCTCCAAAGTGGTGAACGACGTTCTAGTGGGCTTATGTTTTGGTAACTATTATAGGGAATCATTGTAAATGACCATGCAAGACATCTTAGAAAGTTTCATGGAATTCCGTCGAGTCTAGGTTAGTTTTTTTTAATTAATTAAATTTCCCTAAGTTTGGAGGTTTAATTATTTAATTAATTAATTGTTTTTGAGCAATAATTGTAAAAACTGGATCCTTGGACTTTTGATAGGGATATTTGTGCTCAAAAGAAATGGAATAGCACCCCCTACATCCATGGACCAAGTTTCAGCTCAGCCGGACAACTTTAGCCATGGGTTAGTCCACCCGGAGTGTCAATCAGTCTAAAACAACGATTTTAATTGCTAAAGTCCAAACATGGCAAGATGTAAAAATTGTAATAATGAGTTAGATGATGTGAAATGTTGAAATGATGG
>ML782643.1:0-17228 GCA_009831015.1 Picea engelmannii
CTTCAAAGCAAAATTTCTTAGGTAGAAGATATGAAACCCAAACCAAGTTTTTTATTTAAATTCATGCTTATAGTCATGAATTTAAAACAAAACAAATGAAAATGCAAACAAAAAACTCAATAAGACAAGTTTAACCCAATCATCGCCTCAAAACTCAGAAACATAATCATTTACAAATGAAAGGTGATGGCAGCTACAGAAAGATATAATCTCTTTGTGGGGACATTGATTGTGATAAGAATCGGAAAAAATTGGTGGTTGCCAATAGGGGGAAAATTTCCCAAGTGGTGGGGAAAGATTTCCTTGGTTCCCACTTGTAAAAATGGGAACATGCATATATAAACTTCGGTTTTAGTGGAAAAATCATTAATTCCATTTTTCGCATCATTGTGACTTGCCATTTTTTTGGGGGGAATAATGGTGTGAGCTAGTGAGTTATTATGACTATGTTAACTTGTGAACCCTATGAATCCTAGGTGGATTTGGGTGAAAACTTATCCTTGGGTTTCCTTGGGAAAGGATGGAGCCCTGGAGGTAGAAGTCTTTGTAATAGGTTTCCCTTGGTGTGAGGCCTGGAGGGTGCCTGGAGACTCCATTGTAGTAGCTAGAGTTCATGGAGCCAAAAATATCTAAGACTTCCTAGCGGACCTATGTTGAAGCCCTAGAAGGGGAGTGGGATAGCCTAAGGGATTGTAGAGCAAAGAATGGGGTAAAATTCATTGGGTTGTATAGGCTAATGGGGAACAAGAGGTTATAGGTTGGAATTGTTATTGGAGTTTGGTACCTTGTCTTAGCCATTGTTTGTGTTGAATGTGAGACCTTAGTTGGCTTAGGTAGCCTTTTCCTTGGTGGATTCATAGCCCCATCTCAAGGATGACCTATTGTTAAGAGTGTTAGAAAAACAATGTATATGGCTAGGTGGAACATCTAAGGTCTACAACTAGTGGGTTCTTTAATAAAAAGATAATTGTTATGGTAAGTTCTTATATGTTGTTTGTTATGTGTAATTGTGTTCTTAGTTTCTATTGTTGTTCATATTTATATTTCTTAATGTTATTGTTTGTTATGCATCAGTTCGACATTGAATTTCATGATGTTAGGATTAAATAAGTGTTTCATATGCAGAGCATATTATTACAAATGGGTATTAGAGCCATGTTGGACATAATTATTCATGGTATCAAAGTATTAATGAGCGAGGTAAAACAAAAATTAAAAATTATGTATGTGACAGAGGTTGATTTTTTGTGGAATGTTCCCAGAAGTGAGTCAGGGGTGTGTTACACCCATAAACCCCATAGATGAATATTTTATTTCTATGAATTTCTAATTGCACTGAAGCACAAGTATAATGTTTTATTAGAATACAAATCATAATACAACTATACCAATTCTAAATTAATTGAATCAAGTTATAATGGTATCGAAGGTGTCTAATTAAAGCCATATTTTTATAAAGGTTTCATGGTTCATAAATCCTCTTAATATGATGATGCAAATTATGAACGTTCAAATGATCCTCAAAAATCTGATGGAATTGACAAGAGAAGTGATTTTTTCCAGAACCACTGTAAGAGGGATTTGTATGATCCTTCGTATTTGTGATATACCTAGAACAGTTAATAGAACAAGCAAATATATTGTGTAAGTAACAAAAACATCAAATATAGAGAAGAAATATATTATTGATATCACATAAAACTTAGTTCATTTGCCTCTTCGAGGGGGAAACCTTCAAATGAGCAGGGATCTCTTACAATAATCCTCAATGACTTACAATGGAGAGATGCATTCTTTAAATATAGTTCACAACCAAAAATACCACCGACCAATACCATGGGTTATACATAACTAATTCTACTAACCAACCTTAACTACTTATGGTCTCGATAATAATGAGGGTTGAACACTTATTACAATGGAAACTAAATAATGACTAACTACGAGGGGTTAGGGATGGATCCTAACATGCCCTCCTCCTTCAAAAGCATCCTTGTCCTAAAGGTTGAAGATGTAGAAACTGTTGTAAGATGGTAGTTGGTTCCCAAGTTGCATCCTCCCATTTGATCAACACTTCTTTGATAGTTCGGCCCCATAGGTGATGCTCTCACATGTTGAGGATAGGTACGGGATACAACCCAATGGAGCCTTCTTCATCTAGTTCAAGTAGGATATTTTAAACCCAAAAATTCTAACCCACCACTTTCTTCAAATAGGAAACATGGAACACCGAATTTATTTTGGAGGCAGCTGGCAGTGCAAGTTTGTAGGAACCTGGACCAATGTGTTTGAGAATATGATAGGGGCCATAAACTTTGGGTGCCAACTTGTGGTGAACCTGATATTTGAGCAATGTTTTCTTGTAAGGTTGGAGTATGAGAAACACCTGATTACCCTCTTGGAAAACCCTTTCAGAGCACTACTGGTCAACTTGTTGTTTCATACAATTTTGGGCCATGTGGAGGTTTTCCTTTAGATCCGTGAGGGTAACTTCCCTACCTTGTAGCAACTTGTCAATATCTTGGACCTTTGATGTGTCTGGAAGATAGGAAGTTATTGTAGGGGGTTTTTGGCCATACATTGTTTCATAGGGTGTCATTTCAGTGAATATATGGTAAAAAGTGTTGTACCACCATTCTACCAGTGGTAACCATTACACTCATTGATGTTGTTTTTCTTAAACAAAACAACACAAGTAAGTTTCTAAATACTTATTGACCACTTATGTTTGGCCATCTATCTATGGGTGGTATGTTGTGCTCATGTTCAATTGTGTTCCCTGTAATTTAAACAATTATTTCCAAAAGGTGTCAGTGAAGGTTGGGTCACAATCGAATACAATGGATGTGGGCATGACATGCAATGTGAAAATATGATCAATGAAGACTTGTGCAACTAGAGCTGGTGTAAAAGGGTGTGGTAAGGCACAAAAATGTGCATCCTTGGAGAGGCAATCGACCACTACCATTATGACTGACTGGTTACCTGCTTTGGGATGGCCCACTATAAAGTCCATGGAGATGTTAGTCCAAATAGAAGTTGTAATGGGTAATGACTGGAGAGTTATAGGGGTATTGACAGTTTCCCCTTTATGGCATTGAAAAATATCAAATTTAGTGAAAGAGGTGAGGATATCATTCTTCATAGCTTCCCAAAATAAAGAGTGTTCAGCATGAGCATAGGTTTCTTGGAATCTTGAGTGACCCGCAAGTGCAGAAGAGTGCAACTCATTTAAGATATTGGGATTGAGGGATGAATTCAGAGACGGAACCAAGAGATATTTATATCTGAGTACATTAGCTTTCCATGTATAGCCATTGGGAGGGCTAGTGTCAGCATGAATTCACTAAATTATATTTTAGATAGTGGGATGGGAGATCCATTCACTCCAAACTTCATCAATCCAATGAGGGATTGGTAATGAGAGAGAAAAGATGGAACCTTTATCTTCATATCAGCTGGACAAAGCATCTTCCAGGACATTATATTTTCCTTTATTATAGATAATGTCATAATAATAGCTCAACATTTTGGTCAGCCACTTATTTTGTTCTAGGGATGATAACCTCTACTTGAGGAAATACTTGAGACTATGGTGATTGGTTTTGATCTGAAAATGAATCCCCAATAGATATGGTTTCCAAGTGTGCACGACATGGAGAATGGCCATCATTTCATTTTTATATGCATATTTTCCCAAATTGTGACCACTCAAATCCTGGCTAATGAAAGAAAGAGGTTGATTGTCTTGGGTGAGAACTGCACCAATACCAATACCTAAAGCATCTAATTCGACCATAATTTTTTTTGTTGAAATTATGGATTGTTAAGACGGGGGTAGTACACATGTCCTTCTTAAAATTTAGGAAGGCTTGCTCAGCTATAGGGGTCCACTGAAATGCATTCTTTTTAAGAAGGTCCATCAATGGTTGGGATATTTTTCCATAATAGTGGACAAATTTCCTGTAATATATGGTGAGGCCAAGGAAAAACCGAAGGATTTTCAAGGTATTATGACATGGCCAATCCTGCATGGATTGAATCTTGTGGATGTCCACACATATTCTTTCATGACCGACAATGTGTCCCAAGTATTCGACCTCACTTGCCCCAAAAGAACACAAGGAATTTTTGACAAACAACTGATGGTATCGTAACAATTGGAGTAGTTTGTCCACATGTTGAAGATGGGAATCCCAAGTGCCATTGTAAATAACAATTTCATCAAAGAAAACTAGAAAAAACTTTTGAAGGTATGGATTCAAGAGTTTATTCATGAGACTTTGGAAGGCAGATGGAACATTGCAAAGCCCAAAAGGAATTACCAAGAACTCATAATGGCCTTCATGAGTTATGAAAGAGGTATTTGGAATATCTTCTTCCTTCAACCTAATCTAGTGATAATCAGAGTGAAGATCCAATTTGGTGAAGAAATAGGCACCCTAGAGCTCATCCAACAGGTCATCAATGACATGAATGGGAAACTTATCCTTAATGGTCAATTTATTAAGGGACTGAAAATATAGACACATGTGCCAAGAACGTTCTTTCTTTAAGACCATTACAACAAAGGAGGAGTATGGATTGGTACTTGGGAAAATTACCCCAACTTCCAATAATTCTTGCACTATTTTTTCTATTTCATTTTTTTTAGCAAAGGGGTCTATAGGGGCATACATTGGGGGGTTGACTTCCAGGAAGGAGAGGGATTTTTTTATCATGCTCACCCCAGGATGGGGCTAATTATGTGGGTGTCTCAAAGACCTAGTGGTGGTTGTCCAGAATGTGTTGTAAGTTATGATGGATTGCAAGGGATGCTGGCTCTTGTACCTAGATGGAAGTAAATTGGGCAATCACCCCATGATGACCTTTCTTCGGGAGTTTCTCCCTTTTGTGAGAGATGATAATTTCAGGGGACCCAACATGTAAGCCACAGAGGGTATATGTGTGAGCCTCTTGAGTAAAGCTCATGTATAACTCTTGATAATTCATGGTAATCGATACCAAAGTGCACAACCATTCCACACCTAAGACAATATCACAACCACCCATGGAAATGGAAAACATGTGATTTTTCAGGGTATAATATCCCATTTGGAGTTTGAAATTCTTACAGTGCCCCCCACATTTCATTGTACCACCATTAGCTATGATAATTTGAAAATTTGAAACTAGTCAAATAAAACAATTGACATCCTCGATGACCCTACGATGAATAAAATTATGGGTGTTTCCTCTATCAATCAAAACTACTACCAACTATTGTTTTATGTAGCCTTTGATATTTAATGTCTGCAGAGCACAAATACCAGCAAGGGCATGGAGAGAGATGACAGGTTCTATCAGTTCCTCAGGAGGTGCAACAACTTCTGAGAGGGGCTAAGTGGGCTCAGTATCCTTTGGCTCAGGGGGCTCATTTGACAGTCATTCCTCTAACCCATAAATATGGAAGAACTTTTGTTCATGACACTTATGTCCTGGTGCATATTTGTCATCACAGTAATAACAAAACCCTTGTTTCCTAAGTTAGTCCATTTCTACTAGAGACACCTTTTGAACCTTCAATGTTTGAGTGGGAGAAGTGGTATCCCCATGATGAGGATGGTTGGGGACTGAAGAACGAAGGGGTTGCACCTAAATAATGGTCTCATATTTCAATGCTAATTTTCACACTTGCAACCAAGTAATAGGATGATGCATGAAAACATGAGCACAAATTTCCTCCTTTAAGCCACTTATAAAACATTCAAGATATAATTCATCAGATAATCCCTCATTTATGATAGACAATTGTTCAAATGTTGCGATGAAATCGACGAATGAAACTATTTCTTTCATCTTGGTGAGGCACCCCAAATAATTAGATTCCCTATCAAAACATGCACAAACAATTTTAGTGAACATGTTTCAATTGGAAAGTCCTGGATAGCATTTCTTATGCCATTGCCACCATTGCTAAAATGATTGATCTAAGTATAGAATGTCTACATGTAATTTGGTCTCATCAACTCGAATATCATGGAGGGAGAAATAGTGTTCCATTTGGGAGACCCACCCAGTTGGGTTTGATCCATCAAATTTATGCATCTCCACTTTTGGAATTTTATTCCAGGAGTTTGGAGGATCCTAAAAGGAGTGGGAATTATGATTATTCTCATAATGAAAAGAATGAGAGGCTTCATAGTGGTACTCCAATTGCTTACCCTTGTCAAGCAATATGAGGTTTTGGGAAATGGCTTGCAAGTTGTGCTTTATGTCATCCATCTTGTGAAAGCGCTTCTTGAGCTAGTGAAGGTTCCCCACTGTCTGTTTGATCTTGGAGACATCATCGTATAGTTGGGTTACCTTAGTGTCCCACTCTTCCCCAGTATAAGAGTGGTTGGTAGGGCCCACTATGGATTCTTAGGGAGAGTTCTACCATAGTGATCAGCACGAGATAAGAAGTCTGATGGGTTAGGTGCCAAATAAAGGTGTCAGGAAGATCGGGTCCAAAAAAAGGCTTAAAAATGATGGGCATCACTGCGATCAAGGAAAAAAGAGGAAGCTAATGGGATAGGTTGCAAACAAGGGGTTAGGGAGGTTGGGTCCACAAGAAGGATTAAAATTATAGGTATCACTGCGATCAGGGAGAAAAGAGGAAGCCAATAGGATGGGTCTCAAATAAGGGTGTTGTTAGTCCCCATAATTTTTTTTGTTTTAACTCCTGCAGAGTTATACTCTAATCTGGATAATTCTGCAGTGTCAAAATGTCCAAATTATTAACAGGAAGAAAGATGTAGGAATTTCGCAACCTAAATGCAGGAGGCTAGGTTGTGCGATAATGGATCTTGTCTATGCTCTTTATTTTTTGTTCTTTTTTTGTTCTGTGTCTTTCCCAAGGGTTATGGATTTATTCAGGGTACCTATAGACAAGGTTTTTCCCTATGCTATATCTCTTTGATATACGTGTGGGGTCGACAATAGTACTTGGACCAATATCTCAGGGCACCAACTAAGGAGGCTCAACCATACCCTTATCCATACTACTCAATTACCCAAGTACTAGAGAGTATCTTCCCTAGTGTTGTTCTCAGTGACACTATAGAAATTAGGTGATCAATTGGTTGAGCTAGGTGGGTTCCAAGATGCTTAGGGAAATTTCATGAATAGGTGCTATTTGATGCACTACCACTTGAAAGGGTACCAAAAAGGGTTACAAGGGAGGCTAAAATATGTGCGATTAAGGGCCAATTGTATTTACTGTGTGTATGCTTCCCCAACCACGAATTTGTGTGTTGAACAACAAATCTTTGTGGTTTATAGACGTCGGAACACATCGCTACCCTGGAAAATAAAATCACCCATACTTCCTACCTAGGAAAGTGCTCTGATACCACTTGTGATATACCTGGAACAGTTAACAAAACAAGCAAATATACTGTGTAAGTAACATGAACATCAAATATAGAGCATAAATATATGATTGATATCACAAAAAACTTAGTTCACTTGCCTCTTCGAAGTGGCAACCTCCAAATGAGCAAGGCTCTCTTACAATAATCCTCAACAAATTACAATGGAGAGATGCATTCTTTAAATACAGTTCATAAATAAAAATACCACGGTCCAATAATGAGGGTTGACCACTTATTACGATGAAAACTAACTAATGACTAACTATGAGGGGGTTCGGGATAGATCCTAACAATATTCCATTGGTTGGATCTTTGAAAAAACTAATTAAATGCTCAAACCATCAAGATTTGGAAGAAAAGATTTACCCCCACCAGAAATTTCTTAAAAAATGACCATCAATTAATTTTTTTGTGCTTAAGACTAGATCTAGGAATCACAGTGTTTCAAAAACACCAAATAATGTAAAAAAAAGAGAGAGATTTTACTAAGTTGAATCTTTGTAGAGATCACAGAGAAAAAAATAACCTTGGATACCCTCCTTACATATTTGCAATCAAGGATCAAACAGAAAACAACCCTCATCAAATCTATAGCATAAGGTCACTATGTTTATCCTCTCAATAGCCTCATATAGGCATCAACAAGCGAAAAAAAATGCTAGCAAATAAAAGGGTATGAGATTGATCCAAAATAGATCTCGGAGCCAAGATGGGGTCCAAGAAGGCCTAAAAATAAAAGTGCTCAAAATCTCTTCAAAATGGACGTGTGCGTAGGCCTCGACGTTACGAACCCAACACAAATTTAACAGGCTCAAACGGACATCATATGACCAAGATATAATGATCTATTCATTTGGCCAAACATGCAAAATTTGATGACTATATAGTCTATACAGTGTTGACGTGTCAGATGACTGTACAGGGTCATACAGTTGTACAGTGACATGGAAATGATGTGTTGGCACTAACTGGACAGTTGATGGTGACAAGTGGACCAGTTATATTTTGACATGTGTCACCACTTCAAGGGTGACATGTGGCATGTCTGTACAGCTGACGTGGCAGGACCATACAATCGTACGACACATGCCAAATGATTGGATTACAGATTGACATGGAAGGTACAGTGGTATGTGACTGGGAAAACACTTGGGCAGACAGGTGGTTGAATAGGCAATTGGCATGTGGCATGTACTTGGTGAATAGGATGGTGCCACGTGGCCCAGTCTTGGGCTACCATGTGGCACCCTTCCATTGGTTGTAGTGTTTAACAAAATTTTGGACTCCACGGGAGTCAACCCCGTGACCTCTGGTCCAGGAAAAAGCATCTTGGCAAGGCCAAGATACCAACCCGCCCTTGGTATTTCTTATTAACCATAGTCGCAAATATTTATTTAAAGTGATATGGATTGAAGTTTGTCCAGATTAAGGGCTCGAGCCTAGCCCCAACCCCGGTGCAACTTCCATACGACCATCACATGCGACCACAAGGTTTATTTTGGTGTGGGAATATATCTATGGGATTAGCCCTATATTCAGTCGTCGCTTATTTCATGTGACTGTTGCATATGCCTCAGGACTTAATGTTTGGCCCGATCCATTATCCAGCCCCGATCGCATTTTATACTCCATAAAACCCTGTAGTCTATGTTGGCATGCAGATATGTGGAACCTAGCCCCTGGTTTCGAGCTCTTAACCATATAACACGCCATGTGACCCGATCCTCCATTGTTTAGCGTGGATCTAAAGGCATAACGCTTGGTCATTTGGGCTAGCCTGCCGACCAAGGGTGTGACCAGGTGCTCGGAGACCAAGGGGCCAACAGTGGATTTAGGCGCGTCGTTGCTTAAGGGGAGTCCATATGGCCACGATTGCGACTAAGGGATAGGAATCTAGGGGGGTAAGGACTAGCGCACTAGCCCGAGGCCACATGGAGGTGCCCAGGTGACCAGGAGCCCTGAGAAAGGGGGTTGTGCCCTGATATTTACCAATTTTGGGTTTTTATACTATATTATAAAGAGTTTTAATGGATTTTAGCCAAATTTGGGAGATTTAATCCATTTTTGGATGATCTTGGACCCTTTTTGAGGTCAGATCTTTGGGGGAAGTTGGGAGTTTGTTACCAACTTTAGGCCTATATAAACCAAAGGATCTTGAAGCCATGAGGGATTCAGAACAAGAAAATGTTGTTGAATTGTTGAGGAAAATCTATTTTTATGCAGGGAAGCTATTGAGGAGCGCATCTTTGTGAGCAATTTCTGGGAGCTTCATTCATCTGTTTTTGGTGTTGTCAATTTTGATGAGTTCTTGAGATCTAGAAAAACACGGATAACTCATTTTTGTAATCCATTGGCACTTTCATGATGTACATTTAAAGCTTTGAACATAAATAAGAAAGCCTCACCCAGTGAGACAAAGGCCCGGAGACATAGGCGAGATTGCCGAACTCCGTTATCACTTTGGTGTTTATGGTTTGTTGTTCTTCATGTTTATTTCCAGATTTGTATATTTCTTTATGGCTGCCATATTTCATCTTTAATTCTTTCTCTTTCATTAAGTTACTAAATGGTAATTTAACTCATGCAAAAATAACTCAACCATTGTCATTAAAAGATCTTTTCGGATCAAGTGGTATCAAAGCTATTTGGCGGTTGGTTTTTGAGTTTGCATGACTACCATGAAAATGGCATCTACAGAGGGTCTTTCTCAACATGAGAAGGATATGCAAAAAACTCTCTTTTCCATGTCAGATATGGTGAAAGTGTTGTATGAAAATTACTTGGAATGAAAGAGATTGGTTCAAGGGAAAACTTCAAAGAATGACAAAAGTGAAAAAGAACTGAAGGAATTGCCCTCTACGTCAAATTTAGAAATCATATTTGAGGTCTGCAGTGGAATTCATTCCTCAATTTCTCCTTATTCATAAAGATAGCTCTTTTGGTGCATTTGAAAAACATACAAGAGGTATAGGTTTGAAATTGCTAACCAAGATGGGTTATGAAGAAAATGGATTTGGAAATAAGGTCCAAGGTATCGTTAATCTCGTAGAGGTTGAGGAAATACCTCGTTATTTAGGATTGGGATATGGCGAAGTGAATATTGGAGCATTCTCCAAAACATTGGAAGAAAGTGATGCTTCAAGTGACCAGCCTAAGTCATTGTGGGAACAGTTCACGAAAGGTGATGGTGTATCACTCCATGATTGTGATAGTGAATGAAATTCATCTCCAAATAAAATTCAAAATCAGAAAGAAAGGTATAATGGTCATGGTTTATCCAAATCTCTTTTTTATTATAAAAATCATAATCATGTAATCTAAAACTTGTGGAATATGTATCCTTGTACTTTTTGTCATTCACCCAAGCATTGTGTTGCCAAGTGTTGGAAGAGACAATCTTTGTACAAGAATTTAATATCAACCAAGAAGGAAACATGACATAAAGACTCCACTCTACAATGGAAGAAAGAGAAGGGAAAACAAGTCTAGATGCCAAAAAACCACTGCACTTATTGCAACAGAGGTGGACATCAAAAGGATAAATGTTGGAAGATTAATCTAGAGCTTCGTCCAAATAAGGACAAAAGGATTGTGCATGTACTCACAAAGGAAGAGACATTAACAACCAAACAAGAGGAACACCATGAAGGAAATAAAACAATCACTTGGTTTTTCCATAAGTGGATGTCACAACTTCATTGTATTTTGGTTCCATTAATGTAATCACACATGTTGTAATGATGACCTATTATAACATCATTTTTGTACAACATAGTGTTTTGTTTTTATCCTTATGAGTATGTAATTAGTAAGGTCAATTTTGTAACCTTTTGGAGGACCAAAAGGTCTTTACTGGGGAGGTGTGATCCAAATTAATGGATCCTGGAGCCAAGATGGGGTCCAGGAAGGCCTAAAACAAAAAGTGCTTAGAATCTATTCAAAACAAACATGTGTGTAGGCCTCGACGTTACGAACCCAATGCAACTTGAATGGGATCAAACAGAGGTCATATGACCAAGATATCACGATCTGTTCATTTGGCCAAACAGGAAAAATTTGATAACTATACAGTTCGTACAGTGCTAACGTGTTAGCTGACTTACAGGTTCGTACGGTCATACAGTGATGTGGAAGTGATGCATTGGCAGTGACTGGGCAGTCTATGGTGACAGGTGGACCAGTTATATTGTGAGATGTATCACCACTGTAAGGGTAACATGTGGCACATTCGTACGGCTGACATGGCAGGTCCGTACAGTCATACGAAATGTGGAAGATGACTGGACTATAGGCTAATGTGGAAGGTACAGTGGCATGTGACTGGGCAGACACTTGGGTAGACAGGTGGTTGAATAGGCGATTGACATGTGGAATGTACTTGGCAAATAGCATGGTGCCACATGGCCCAATATTGGGCTGCCACGTGGCACCCCTCCATTGGTCGCAGTGTTTGACAAAAGTTTGGACTCCATGGGATTCGACCCCATGACCTATGGTCCGAGCGGAAGCATCTTGGCAGGGTCAGGATACTAGCGCGCCCTTGGTATTGCTTATTAACCATAGCCACAAAGATTTATTTAAAGTGATATGGATTGAAGTTTGGGCGGATTAAGGGCTGGGACCTAGCCCGAACCCCGGTGCAACTTCCATACGACCATCACATGCGACCGCAAAGTTTAGTTTGGAACATAAATATTTCTATGGGATTAGCCCTGTATTCAGTCGATGCTTATTTCATGTGATTGTTCCATATGCCCCAGGCCTTAATGTTTGGTGTGATCCATTGTCCAGCCTCAGTTGCAGTGTATACTTCATAAAACCCTGCAATATGTGTTGGCATGTTGATATGTGGAACCTAGCCTCTGGTTTCGGGCACTTAACCATATAACATGCCATGTGACCCAGTCCTCCATTGTTTAGCGCGGATCTGAAGGCATAGCACCCGGACGTTCGATCTATCCTGCCAACCAGGGGCGTGACCAGGTGCTCGGAGACCAAGGGCCCAACAGTGGGTTCAGGTACGTGGGGGCTTAAGGGGAGGCCATATGGTCATGATTGTGACCAAGGGATAGGAATCCATGGGGCTAAGGACCAGCACACTAGCTCGAGGCCACATGGAGGTGCTTAGGTGATCATCAGCCCTAAGAAAGGGGGTTGTGCCCTGATATTTACCAATTTTGGGTTTTTATACTATACTATAAATATTTTTAATGGATTTTAGCCAGATTTGGGAGATTTCATCTATTTTTGGAGGATCTTGGACTCTTTTTGAGGCTAGATCTTGGGGGGAAGTTGGGAGTTTGTTACCAACTTCAGGCCTATATAAATCAGAGTCTCTTGAAGCCATGGGGGATTTAGAAAAGGAAAATTTTGTTGAATTGTTGAGGCAAATCCATTTTAATGCAGGGAAACTATTGAGGATCGCACCTTTGCGGGCCATTTCTAGGAGCTTCGTTCATTCATTTTTGATGTCATCGTTTTGATCGGTTCTTGAGATCTAGCAGAACACATCTAGCACAATTTTGTAATCCATTGACACTTTCATGGTGTACATTTAAAGCTTCGAACAAAAATAAGAAAGCCTTGCCCACTGAGACAAAGGCTCGGAGATGTAGGCGAGATTGGCGAACTTCGTTATCACTTTGGTGTTTATGGTTTGTTGTTTTTCATGCTTATTTCCATATTTGTATATTTTTTTATGGCTGCCATATTTCATCTTTAATTCTTTCTCTTTCATTAAATTCCTAAATGGTAATTTAACTCATGCAAAAATAAATCAACCATTGTCGTTAAAAGATCTTTTCAGATCAGAGATAAGTGCAAAGCTCCTCTTTTTGGTTTTCTTACTTAAGTTGAAATTCACGTGAATTCCAAATAAGTGGAAGCATTACTTTATAAATTTATGGTAGTGCCCATTTATGATATAGTGAAGATTAGTTTAGTAATATCCAACATTCAAGAAAATTAAAAGGATAGTAATTGTTTGCCAAAAAGAATAATTATTTTAAAGGAAAAAAATGTTTCAATGGACTTTTTTTTTGAAGTGACCAAGCTTGTAAAAACTTTTCGAATGAATCTTTTTAAGTGGGGTGTAAGAGGGTTGTAAGAGAATTGTTTTGGGAATAAATTGTTGTATCTACATATTAGTTTTACATAAGTCTTTACTATCTCAATGGGGCTTATTCATTCTCTTTTGTAATTGGGGTTTAATTAAATTGCAATTAAAAGATTAAGCAAATTGTTCACTTTCAAATGGGGACAAAATTCATTTTGTTTTGAAGACAATGTCAAATTTTGAAAGTTTGATCATTTGTAATCTTAAATTGAATCATTGATAAGAGTGAAGTGAAATACTCTATCAACACCTTCTTTCATCGAGGCTATAAGAGGATCAATGCCAAGCCCCTATATCTCTCTTTTGTAGTGGTTGTATCATCTCTTGTGCTTGATAATTTCCGATTTTTATTGTGTACACTTGATAAGCAACTCATCATGTCTAAATTGTTAAACATTCATTGATTCATATAAATTGGATGGACCTAAGAACTATAAGGCTTGGAGTCATCACATGTAAAGTACATTAATTTACAATGAGTTGTGGAAAGATGTATGTAGTGGCGATAAAGCTTCAATTAAGCTTACTAATGCTAGAGAATTGACAAAATGGGAATTGAAAGATGAAAAGGTACTTTTTAGATCTTTTGAAGTCTATGAAATGTTTGTACACATTCAAAATGCAATTGATGCTTGGAATGCATGGAAAATATTTAAGAAAGGATTTAATACTCAACCTGAATCAAAACATGTTGATCTCCATCCAAAGATCCTTAACCAAAGATTGGTTGAAGGGGGAGATGTTTTGGAGTACAACTCTCGTTTAAAAAATATCAAACAATAAATACTAAACTATGGAGTTAAGGGTATGGAAGAAAGTTTTATGACCTCAATATCGATTAATAGTTTGCCATTCTCTTATAAATATTTTTTGAAAACTTTACAGATCACTAATAGATTGGAGAATCAAACTTTTAATGACTTGTTGGTCCAACGTGACAAGAGTTTTGGTAGAAATGAAAACTCATGGGAAGATCTTCTCTTTGCAAACTCAAGAAAATTAGAAAGTTCAAAAGGAAGAGGCACTTACAATGAAAGTAGAAGAAGAGGAGGAACATACAATGAGAGTTTTAGAAAAAGAGGAATGTAACATTCCCCGGCCCAACTGAGGAACATTACTATGTGGAAAAACTCATAAATTAAAATTTCTACTATCTAATTAATTTCCCATAGATTTTGGCTATAAATTACATATAGATTTAACTGTTGTCTATTACCATAAATTAGATGCATCTAAAACACGCTGAAATCACACATAAATGCAGTAAATAGCTTATTATAGTGGCATATAAGTCATTCTCATTTGCAAAGTTAATGCACAACAAATAAGCTCATAATGCAAACAAAAACAAGATAAAACACTTATATTTTAAATTCAATTATGCAACCAACTACTTGGGACGAATGTTTTGTTGATGATTGCATCTATGTGAGACATTCTCCAACTTACAAACCTATGAGATGTGGATCATTGCAACTATGTGAGTCTTTCTCCAACTTACAAACCTAAGAGAAATCCCCTAATAAGGGTACACGATTCCTACCTGAGATAGATCTGGAACGTAGAGATGACCTCATCCATTCAGAGAGTTGAGAAGAACTCCATATGATTATCCAGTGGGAAAGGCAATCTGTTGAGTTAGACGTGCATGTGGTTGAGGACAAGGTGAACGTGTGAAATCCCAAAGTGTTGGGTGCATCGTCATGTGAACAGAAATGAAAATGATGTATTATCCTCCTCTGAGCAACAAATTTGATGAGAAACTCCAGATGAATCTCCTGTGTGAGGCAATGGGAAAGAATATCTGTAGAGTGGGAGTGCTTGTGGACGCGCACAGGTGAATATGTGAAGATATGATTCTTCTGTTTAATGCAGTGAGCTAGAGATATGGAAATCCCTATGGATGTGGCCTTAGTGGATGAGCACTAGTGGGTGCATCATATCCCTTGCTATATTGTTCAAGAGTCAGACTTTCATGTAACCCTAATTGTAATGTAAAGGGTACAGGTCAGCCCCACCTTAATGTGATTAGTAATTAATGTAAAAGATAATTAATCTGGTTAATATTAATTATATTATAAGCTAGTGAGGTCGGCCCTATTGTGTCAATAGACACTTTTGTTGATAGGTTCAGGTTAATATAAGTAAAGGTAAATTCCCCTTTAGAAAACATATCTTTTGTGTGTGTTTGTAAATTTCAGCAAGTACACCTTCTAGGGAAAATTCCACACCTCTCTTGGGCGCTTGTCTTCCAGGGTTTGAGCACCCTCTTGTGTGTTGGGTATTATTGGTGGTGAAGGTTTTTCTCTTGAATAATATAGCAAAGGATTTGGCTAGGTTTTCTTCCCTTATTGAGAAGGGTTTCCCAGGATACTTCTTGTGTTCTTGTGCATGGTGTTTCTGCTTGTTATCTTGGTTGCTGCAACATTATTGTTTATGGTTAAGTGAAATGCTAAAAATGAAATGAACTTCATGTTTAACCTATATTATGAAAAATCAACATGGTATCAAAGCATAGGTTTTGAATAACCCATTGCAAAAGCTACATGCTTTTACCAGGCATCCCTCCTCTTTTGCAGAGCCGTATGACCCTCCTAGGGTTTCCAGAAAATCTGTATGACCCTCTTCTTTTGATTGTTTCAGTGCTTGGAACTTGGACGTTGGGGATAAAATTACCCTAGGAGTGTATGTCCTCCTTCATCACACCTCTAGCAAGCTTCAGATTGCATTTCCGAGCATTTTGACTTTTTGGACCTAGGGTTTCTAGGGTTTCTCTAATTTCTACAGAAACTTCAGAATTAGGGTTTCTGAAATTCCTTGAAGGAGCTCTTCAGCTCACCAATGTTCTCCTATCTTTCAAATGATTATTGTTGGCAGTCATAAGTTCAAATAAGCCTAAAAGTTATAGCTTAGCCTAGCCGTTAGGTTTACTAGCCAAGTTGACAAGGGTTTGTGAAGAATCCAAAAATGAGCAAAATCATAATGGGAGAAAAGCTTGATGATTCAAACAAGCTTGATTCCTGGAAGACAAGACTTCAAAGGAAGACTTATTGTGGGTGATACAAAAAGATGTCATTGTGACATACCTCCTTCATGAAGATGTCAGAGGACAGAGATCAGCCATGTGCCATTGGAGAAATCATATCAGCACCCTCAGGTATGCACTTGTATATATATATTATTTGTATCATTATCATGAGGGTAGTTGCAAGATGAAGGAACCTTTTGTTGAAGTCTTGGATCCAGAGGGATCTCAGTGCATTCAGAGGAACAACACACTGTAAGTGAAGACTCTAGGTTTGATTATTGTAATTGTCATTCCTCTAACCTATATTTTTAAATTTTTCTACATTACAAGTAGGTGTTGTAGCTGTGACAACAATCCTTAAATTGTTTTGATTCTAGGGATGCACTCATTATTCTCCTTTAGGAGATATTCTTGTTTTGGTTCCTCTTGTTTTCTTGTTCCAGACAGGTTAAGATCAAAGGAAGATGTTTATCATTCAAAGGGAGCCACTTGACTTAGAGGGGGTCGAAACTATTTGAGAAAGAAGAAGAATAGAACCATCATTGGGGCAACCACAGAAATAACGCATGATCAGAATCCTTCTATGATTATATGGGCATAAAGCATGCATGACACAATATATGTTCAAAACAAGAGTCTTCACCAAACTTTGAAAAACATAACTCCTGAAGAAGTCTTCACCCGAATGAAG
>ML782643.1:17328-52420 GCA_009831015.1 Picea engelmannii
ATGAAGATGTCAGAGGACAGAGATCAGCCATGTGCCATTGGAGAAATCATATCAGCACCCTCAGGTATGCACTTGTATATATATATTATTTGTATCATTATCATGAGGGTAGTTGCAAGATGAAGGAACCTTTTGTTGAAGTCTTGGATCCAGAGGGATCTCAGTGCATTCAGAGGAACAACACACTGTAAGTGAAGACTCTAGGTTTGATTATTGTAATTGTCATTCCTCTAACCTATATTTTTAAATTTTTCTACATTACAAGTAGGTGTTGTAGCTGTGACAACAATCCTTAAATTGTTTTGATTCTAGGGATGCACTCATTATTCTCCTTTAGGAGATATTCTTGTTTTGGTTCCTCTTGTTTTCTTGTTCCAGACAGGTTAAGATCAAAGGAAGATGTTTATCATTCAAAGGGAGCCACTTGACTTAGAGGGGGTCGAAACTATTTGAGAAAGAAGAAGAATAGAACCATCATTGGGGCAACCACAGAAATAACGCATGATCAGAATCCTTCTATGATTATATGGGCATAAAGCATGCATGACACAATATATGTTCAAAACAAGAGTCTTCACCAAACTTTGAAAAACATAACTCCTGAAGAAGTCTTCACCCGAATGAAGCCTAAGATTGAACACTTCATGTTATTTGGGTGCCCAGTGTATTTTCATGTAGCCAAAGAGAAGAAGTTCAAGCTAGATCCTTTAGAAAGAAAGGATACATTGTATCTTCAAAGACATTCCAGGTCGACATCCCTAGTCAGAGAAAGATTGAGACAAGCAGAGACATTATCCTTGAAAAAGAGATAGTCTTTCAAAGATCCAGATAATATCAGATGGAGATTAACAGTAAGACAATACCTTCTCCCCCTTCAACAGTTCATAGGAAGACAAACATTATTCCAGTTGATCCAGTTGCTCCAATTGATATGTTTAGAGATATTGCAGTAGAGCATAAAAGGACTACCTAGACTGACTCTGCAAGAGGTAGAGAAACATACAAGCCTCTCAAGGCACATCCCAAGAAAGCAACAAGAGAATAGGGATGGCAAGATGCCATAATAGAAGAATACCAGTATGTCTTAAAGAATGATGCATGAGATATTATTCAGGAACCAGAATGGAAGTTTGTGGTAACTTCCAAGTGAATCTATAAGATCAAGTATGCAGCTGATGGAAGTGTCGAGAAATACAAAACGAAATCTATAGCGAAAGGTTTCTCACAAAACATAGGGATTTGTCTATAATGAGACACTTGATCCAGTAAACCCGATACACTTCCATCCAAACTACCATCCATGAGATGGAAACTATATTAGATAAATAAATTCTTGATGAGTTTGGATTTCAACAAGAATGTTGTTGATCCAAACCTATATCATTACAATGTTGGTGACGAGAGTCTGATTTTGATGACTTATTCAGAAAGTCTTGGATACAAGTAATACTTGACTTCTGAATTCAAGATGAAGAATCTGAGTATGATGCACCACTTCTTGGGACAAGAAGTATGACAGAGGACCAATGAGATTTTCTTGAGTCGAGGAAAATATACAGTGAAAATATTAAAGAATGGAAATTTGACAGAATGAAAAATCCATCGTGATGGATTTAAAGAAGAAGATTGATGATGATTCAGACGAGATTGATCCACAACTGATTGGATCACTGATGTATCTAGTTAACACCAGACTTGATTCATGCCATGCAGTGAATGTGCTTAGTCATTTCATGAGTCAACCGAGACACACTCACTAGACAACAACAAAACATGTATTAAGATATATATACGAGGCACAGTGGATATGGCCTGAGATATGCCTCTAGTGTGAACTTGAGTTTGTAGGATATGTTGATTCAGATTGATCAAAAAGTATAGTGGAATGGAAGAGCACATCCAGTTGATGTTATAACATGAATTTTTCCATAGTTTATGGATGCAGCAGGAAACGAAATCTATGTGGTCTTGAAAACCACAAAAGCAGAGTATGTACCATTGAGTGTGTGAAGCAGTATGGCTTCACAAGCTTCTAATAGATTTACTTGATCATGATATGGACCCTATGATGATAACCAAGAGCCATGTATAAATATCCTTGAGAACTTAGTGTTTCCTGATGGATCGAAACACGATGAGATGAAATATTCTTATATCATAGATATTATACAGAAGAAAAATTGTACACTTGCACTACCTTCCTATACTTGAGCAGATTGCAGACATCTTCACCAAACTAACTTGGTGAAGAGTTCCTCCCTAGTTGAGAGGAAGTATTGATGAATCCAGCCAAGACAAAATTCATAGTACATCCATGTGAGACTTCGCACGATGAAGAATGCCTCCCTCGCCAAGAGGGGGTGTTGATGATTGCAGTTATGTAAGACATTCTCTAGCTTACAAACCTGTGAGATGTGGATCATTGCAACTATGTGAGTTTTTTCCATCTTACAAACCTTAAATAAAGCCCCTAATAAGGGTACGTGGTTCCTACCTGAGACAGAGATGGAATGTAGAGATGACCTCCTCCATTTAGAGAGTTGAGAAGAACTCCAAATGATTATCCAGTGGGAAAGACGATCTGTTGAGTTAGACGTGCCTGTGGTTGAGCATAAGGTGAATGTGTGAAATCCCAAAGTGTTGGGTGCATCGTCATGTGAACATAAATGAAGATGATGTATTAGCCTCCTCTGAGCAGTAGAGTTGGAGAAACTCCAAATGACTCTCCCGTGTGAGGCAGTGGGAACGAAGATCTATAGAGTGTACGTGCATTTGGATGAGCACAGGTGAACGTGTGAAGATCTGGTTCTTCTGTGTAATGCAGTGAGCCAGAGATATGGACATCCCTATGGATGTGCCCCCAGTGGATGAGCACTAGTGGGTGTATCAGATCCCTTGCTATATTGTTCAAGAGTCAGACTTGCCTATAACCCTAATTGTAATGTAAAGGGTACAAGTCGGCCCCACCTTAATGTGATTAGTAATTAATGTAAAAGATAATTAATCTGGTTAATATTAATTATATTATAAACTAGTGAGGTCGTCCTTGTTGTGCCAATAAACACTTTTGTTGACAGGTTCAGGTTAGTATAAGTAAAGGTAAACTCCCCTTTGAGAAAACATATCTTTTGTATGTGTTTTGAAATTTCAGCAAGTACACCTTGCGAAAAGTGCACACCTCTCTTGGGTGCTAGTCTGCTAGGGTTTAAGCATCCTCTTGTGTTCTAGGTCTTATTTTTGGTGAAGGTCTTTCTTTTGAAGAATATAGCAAAGGATTTGGTTGGGTTTTCTTCCCTTGTTGAGAAGGGTTTCCCATGATACTTCTTGTGTTCTTGTGCATGGTTTTTCTTCTTGTGATCTTGGTTGCTGCAACATTTTTGTTTATGGTTAAGTGAAATGATAAAAATGGAATGAACTTCATGCTTAACCTAGCTTATGAAAAATCAACACGTTCCACATAACCATAGACTTGTTGTTTCAAATATCAACAACAAGTCATCCTCGAGATGGGGATAGCAATCCACAAAAGAGGGTGGTCTCTCACTGTCCACTCATAGCTCAGAAATCCCACAAACCACTAGTATTCTCCTATGACTATCTTGCTTTTCCACCAACTCTCTTCTTCTCAACCTACCCAACCCAAGGAATGTACCCCTTTAATGATCTTAGTCCCTCGGGTGTCTCATTCATTTATCAGGATCTCTCTGGCATAGGTAATCAAGAATCTCTCAGCTAGGAAACTCAAAGGAACTCACTACCAAGAAAACTACAAGTAACAACAACAAACACTTGTTGTTACAGTGAAACTCACACAGGTGTTCACTCTTCAGGCCTAACAACCTGGATATTCAGTCTTCAGCTTCAAATATGCTCCATAATTCGCTCCATCATGCTCCAAATTCACCCTACATAGTTTCTCTAACTTCCAAGCTCTCATTTCTACTCTCTACTTGATCCTCATACCAAAAACTTGAATGTCCAAAATTGTTGTAGCTACCCATACGAATCTCTTCCCTTTGGTTTGCTTGCTTGACTCATACATTTCCCCAAGATAATTATACTCATCCCCCATGCTCTCAATAACTATGGGATGTGACTTCCCACACCCATCCTCTGACATGCATTCAATGATTGGCTTTGCGAACACAATCAGAAACTAGAGTTTAATACATAGTCATGATAAAATTTAGGACCGATGGTGGAATTAATAGGCATGGATAATTCCCCCTTGGACCCCTCTTAGATATTCTCGCAGACCCTCCTCTCTCTTGTGGGTTAATTCAACCCCCATCTCTGTCCATGTCCCCTTAGTAGCTGACATCACAATTTTATTATTAACATTTAGAAATGCATTTTTCATATACATCGCTTGGTCATAGCCACACATTATATCTACATTAAAGATTAATTAAATTGGGGATGTTACAAGGAAGATTTAAAAATTCAGGAAATCAAGAGCATGGTCATGGAAATGGTAGAAGACAAGAAAGAGAAAGAAACAATCAAATCTATAATATTTTAGAAGATCTCAAGATTCTCCTAACAACAATAATCATTCAGTAAAAGGTGAATATATGACTCATGTAAAGTGCAAAAGATGTATTTGCATTGGGCATGTGGCAAAAGAGTGTAGAACACGTAACAAATTTTTTCCTAAGAATAAGTAATTTTTCAACTTTAAACAACATTCTAAATTTAATGCTTCAACTTTAGCTTAGTATGTTGATAATTAAGAGGATGATTTTGAATATGTGTTTGGCATAATCAAAAGATAGAATTTGTAGATTCAATGGCCACTAACAAGCTAATGAAAAATGATTATGAAGATGATTGGATATTAGATACAGGGGCTACTCAACATATGTGCTTTAGAAAATATTATTTTTGGACGTATCAAGATATAAAACTTAATCTAATTTATTTGGCAAATGACTCAACCCATATTGATAAGGAAAATGATCAGTCCACTTCTCAATTATATGAATTGATAAAGTATTACTTTTCAATGTTTGGTATTTTCCAACATTTAAAAATAATTTGTTATTCTGTCCTAATTAGACAAGAAGGTCATCAAATTATTATCAAAATCAATTCAATAAAGTACAATTTCAAAATAGTAATGAAGGGTTATGCATATGGAAAACTTTTAAGGATACAAGGCATAGTCATTCCTTGCAAACAAGATTTTGCATCATTAATGGATTTAACCCTTAGATCCTTAAAATTATGGCATTACAAATTTGGACATTTGAACTTTGAAAAGTTAAGTAATTTTAAAACAACAAAGATGATTAAAGGGTTTCCTACTTTCAAAAAGGAAATTGCTAAGTGTGAAGCATGTATCATTGCCAAACAAAAAAGGGATCATTTTCTCACAAGTGCATGGTGAGCAAACGGATATTTACAACTTATACATAGAAACAATTGTGGTCCTATGGAATCTTATCTTGGTGGATGCAAATACTTCATTATTTTCATTGATGATTTTACAAAGATGACTAGGCTATATTTTTTTAAGGATAGATCATAAGCCTTTGTAAAGTTCGAACATTTTCAATGTTTAATTGAAAATCCCACCAAGAAAAAGATTGTCACATTGAAAACAAGTAATGGGGGGAATTCACTTCAAATGAATTCAATGATTATTGCAGGAAAAATTGAATAAGAAAATGGAATCACAGAAAGAATGAATAGAACTCTAATGGAAATGACAAGATCTATGTTATATTTTAAGAGGTTAAGCACAAAATATTTGGTAGAAGTAGTTCATACATTTGTCTATCAAAGGAATCGATCACCCAAATCAGCCTTAGATGGAATCACTCTATATGAAGCTTGATATGGTACTAAGCCTTTTGTTAATCATCTTCGAGTTTTTGGCTCGACTTGATGTGCCTTAGTTTTTGGCCTCTTCCTCGACAAACTTCGATTTAGAACACAAATGGCATGAAGAAATGTAGGCCTTTTGTGGCAAATACATCAATAACGGAGATTTTATTAAGGGTTCCGACATGTGCTGAACTCTGCAAAAGATGTGGTTCATTGATTTGGTTTGCTGCTGATCCAACAGTGCAGATTTCGTCAGTGGCTTGATCACAGTTCTACAGGGAATTTTAAGCATCGGGGGAAAGAATCGGCAGGTGAGGTCAATTGCTCTGTCATCAAAAACTTGCTTCCATGTGACCAGAGCATTGAAGTGGGGTTTTGTTCTATCAAGATGTGCTAACAATGGTCTTTAAGTCGAGCAAAACAAAATATAAAATTCATCATATTAGTTACTGTTTTTGCCACATCGAGTGTGTGAGAAAAAATTAACAATTTTATTGATGAATAAACTATGCCCTTATTGGGAACATTTGTATAACAACAGGTGACGTTTGGATTGTCACCATTTAACAACAGTTTTGGGCTATCAGCAATGATAGTCTTCATTTACGTCATCAAAAATAAGACGACAAGGCCAATTGTCTTGTGAAATACTTTTTGGAATTGCAAAGATCCACTGAGGGAAGAATAAAAGTTATCAGACCAAATGGAGAAAGTGAATAACTATTATAAACAATGGAATATAAATATTAAAAACAGGGTAAGATCTTTCACCTTGCATAGAATGTGTTGATTTGCATTCAGACAAGTTTATTATGTGCATCAATGTATTAGCCTTTAGGTTTCAACATGTAAGTTGACTTTGTCACATAGGAGAACAAAGAAGAGGGATTGCATCAACATGTAAGAAAATGCACTCAGGTAGTTGGCATCTAAATGTTTAGAAACTAGAATTTTGAATTCTTTGATTATTTTGCTAAAAATTCTGACTAGTTTTACATATAAATATAAATTTCTATAAAAGATAGGGTGCCACACCCCGATTTTTAAATGACTGCCACACCCACACTAGAACCTTTGCTGATTCTGATACTCACCCACCGTTCCTGTAACCTTGGGTTAAATGCCCCTCTTTGTACAAAGACGTTATACTCTACTTAACAAAGGAATAGTATGCACATATTAGTTTGAAAGCATACACATATTTGCTGCTGAGTTCAATTGCATCACCAATAATCTCCACAAGAACACAATCCATCCTTAAAGTGGTGGAAACGGTTTGCATCTCTCACAATAATTTCTCGCCCAACGATCTTGGAGATGAACTTAGTGGCTTTGTGGCAGTCACTACACACGCGAAGGTTCTTCATGATACAAATGGGGTTGCCTGGGCTTGTGTTGATGACCCCAAAAGCGATGGCCAACTTCTCACTATGACTGAATAGCACATTTTCCTTGATCTCCTTCTCCAAATCGTGCAGCACAAGATTTGTGTTAGGTACATATCCTGCCTCCTTTATTTTTGCATACAAGGTTTCCAACGCTGCATAAATTTTTCCAGTTTGAGGATGGGTTCTGTCTCCCACAAGGAATCTATGAACCTCTCTATTTACCTCAATCAAACTACATCCTGGTTGCTTCTTTACTTCCCTCTCTTTCATCATTGTCCATAACTTTGTTGCATCCTCCCACCTGCCTGCCTCAGAATAGATGTTTGACAATAGTACATAAGATCCAGCATTGTTTGGTTCTAATTCAAAAACATGTTTTGCTGCTTGTTCCCCAAGCTCAATATTGCGGTGAATTCTACAGGCCCCAAGCAAGGCCCCCCACACAGCAGCATCAGGCTCGAATGGCATCTTTTTGATAATGCCATGTGCTTCATCTAAATGCCCAGCACGCCCAAGAAGGTCAACCAAGCAGGCATAATGATCCAGCATAGGTGCAAGGCCATAATCCGATCTCATGCACTCAAAGTATTGCCGGCCCTTGTCTACTAACCCTGCATGAGAGCAGGCAGTCAAAACACCAACTAAGGTGCTATGATTTGGCTTTATGGATGTCTCTTGCATTTGGGAAAAAAGAGCAAGAGCATCCTCACCATGCCCATGAATTCCATATCCCAAAATCATTGCATTCCATGTGACCGCATCTCGACTAGACATCTTGTCAAAAACTTGTCTAGCAATGTTTATATGTCCACATTTGGCATACATGTCTAAAAGCCCAGTGCTCACAGCAATTTGAAATTCAAGTTCACTTCTTATTACATAACCATGTATCTGCTTACCTTGTTCCACAGCCAATAAAACTGCACAAGCAGGCAGAATACTAACCATGGTGATTGAGTTAGGCTTTATGCGCAAGACTTGCATTTCATTGAAGTATGCCAATGCTTCATAGGGTTGGTCATTCTGAGAATAACCAGCAATGATTGCATTCCATGACACAACATTTCGCTGAGGCATTCTTTCAAACCATTTCTCGGCAATGACAATATTCCCACATTTGGCATACATGTCTACAAGTCCATTGCCCACAAAAACATTATTTTGAAATCCACTTCTTATTACATAACCATGAATCTGCTTACCTTGTTCCAGAGCCAATAAATTTGCACAAGCAGGCAGAACACTAGCCATGGTGAATGAGTCCGGTTTTATGCCCTGGACTTGCATTTCATTGAAGAATGCCAATGCTTCATAGGGATGGTCATTCTGGGAATAACCAGCAATCATTGCATTCCATGACACAAGATCTCGTTCAGTTATTCTTTCAAACACTTGATATGCATTCTCTAAACTCCCACATTTTACATACATTGACAAAAGCGCAGTACCCACAAAAACATCCGACTCAAATCCCCTTGCCATAATATCTTCATGAATCTTCCTACCCGTCTGGAGATCTGATAGGCTACCACATGCATTGATAACATAAATAAATACCAACTTGTGCGGCTGTATGCCTACGCGTTGCATTTGATAATACAGCCTCAGCGCTTTGTCGCAGAAGCCGTTCTTTACATAATCTCTGATCATGCCTTCCCATGAGAAAGCCTTGTGCTGTTGGTGTTGGTGTGTGTCGGTTTGTGTGTGTTGGTTGCGGTTGCCATATGCGTTGGCGCCTGCAGTGGATTCTCTTTTCTCCTTCAGTTTATTCCTAACTGCTGCTGCAACAACGATTGGAGTGGGTGTCCGACAATGCCCATAAAAATGAAAATAAAGCTGATAACAATCAGTATTCAAAGCTAGGGGTAAATGCAGATGTCTGTGATTATTGTATTTATGGAATGAAGTTTCACTAGGAGATGGAAACACTGATAAACAATATGGGGTAAATGGCGACAGATCCATGCTACACAAAGCAAACAGGTAAAGAGGAGGCCAAACATAAGACCATCGCTCTTCACACTAATTTCTCTGTACCACTAACATCTTTATCAGTTGAGAATCCACGCATTTAGTGTTTGTTTGAATGTTAAAGATTGTTGGACGGTATGGATAATACAAACTATACACAACTTAGGTTTGTTTATGACGTATTACTTCTACCAATTTGTAATGCATTAAGATATTTTCTCTAATAAGGGGAAATGTCCTTAAGTGTTCCGATTTGACGTCAGCGATGGGGTTCTTTTAATAAGTGTTTATAGGTGTATATATTTACATATTCATGATAACAACATAGTAATTGTAAGGCATGGGGCACCAAACCCGAGCATGCGCACTTCCACCATGGATTGAAACGAAGAAAATCGGGCAGGCATGATGTTCGATGCATGTGAAGAAACAAAGTCTTCATATATGGGAAGAAATGGGGTTCATTGGGCATGCGACGCGTCAAGGAGTAACTCCATCCGAAATGTCTTGTGACACAAGTTAGACGACGAACGGTTTGATGAAGGGTTGAGGGAAAGACTTGGGCACTCCACTCATTTGACTCTACCCAGTTTTAAATCGAGTTAGTAGTGCTCTTATTGTAATTGTTTTGCAATAACAGAGGAGCCAAGTCGCTCCACTTAGGAGGACTTATGCTCTCTTGAGTTGGATTCTGTGGGCCGATTTTGGGGAAGTCTTGAAATGCAGGTTTGTTGGAGGCATGTGTGAGGCAAAACCAAAATATGTGAAGTCTACGAAAATGAAAAGACAACAAATCTGTAGTTGAGGGCATGTTTGAGGTGCACTACAAGAGGTTGCGGAGACAATTGCAACAGAGAGTCTTGGTGACGAATATGTGTATGAGTGTCTTGGTGAGATGAGGCAAGCAATTTGACTCTGCCCAGTTTTAAATTGAGTCAGTAGTGCTCTTATTGTAATTGTTTTGCAATAACAAAGACTTAGTCGAGTGTTAGGCACGATTTGTATCATCCACACTATATATATGTATGTCTTTTGTTTGTTCTGTTGTTGTTCTTTTGGATTCTTATGTTCATGGATCTATGCTTAAATATGACTAAGTGTTAAAGTTGTTAACAATTGTCTAAGTATACAAGAGTTGCACTAGAGTAGGAGTGTGACTCATCAGTTGCCTAGAATGGAGTATGGTTATGCTTTAGGTGAAGAGACGTAGTCCAGACAAATTATCTTTGGTGTTTCCAAGCAGCCAAGAGAGAAACAGCATAGTGTCACATGCCCTCAAGAGGTGCATGATCGCAAGATTCGACTAGGCACATTGTGGGGGCATGACAGATGGTATTAGAGCTTGTTCGTTGCATATTTTGATGAAGGGGTTGGTGAGCTCTTCACCACTATCTTGACGATAGATGGTATCAAAACAGATTCGTTGAAGATTTTGGAGAAGGGTTGGGGAGCTCTTCACCATTATCTTGACGATAGATGGTATTAGAGCTTGTTTGTTGCAAATTTTGATGAAGGGGTTGGTGATCTCTTCACCACTATCTCGATGATAGATGGTATGAGAACGAACTTGAAAGGTAGTTTGTTGTGAAGTCAGTTCAGTAGGAACATTCACAGACTTGGTGAATGGTTTGGTGCAGTGAACTTGTTCATTGCAAACTTTGTATCAGACTTATGTCTGAGGCTCGGTTAACGATGCGATGGAAGGTTGGTCTGGGCGCACACCTTGTGTAGACCAAGGGAAAATTTTGTGGTGGAACAAAACACTTGGGCAGGGTGGGTGATCACAGAACTCATCACATAACTTTTCGTAGACTTGATCGCAGAGACATTTTGGGTACCGACTCGGTTGGTTGGATGTGTGACAAAATTCAATGTTGAACCTATTGTGCACACCTTGAGAGAATATGCACAAAGTTCGTTGGGAGAACTGAGCACTTGGGCAAGGTAGATGAATGCAGGATTTGTTGCACGACTTGTCGCGGATCTAACCATGGAAGTGATCACATAAGTGCTTGTGAAGGGGAGAATTTTTTAACTGCAGCAAGGTAAAGCACTTGGTTTTGTTGGATGACCTAGGGTGACCTAGAGTAGCTCCGCAACAGGTAGTTGGTTTGGCACATTTCCATCATGACATCTTTGTGTCGTGCATCACCAAGAACAACAGTTGAGTTGGGTTGTTGGATTAGTGGGTTGAATGCAGCCTTCAGATGAGGTGACTCTTCACAGAGTTACAATAGTTAGTTAGCAGTAGTATGACTTGGCAGTCAGGTGGTGGATGCATGGTGCTTGAAGCGAAAGCAATCAAGGTGCAAATATAGCAAGACATTGGAGATGAGTTCGATCAGTTGCATGCGAAGTTTGGAACTTAGATGGATTTCTGAAGTGGATCGATTGACTCGACCTTGTATTGCAGCAAAGGTCTTATAGATTTGTGGAGTTGTGGGGGGTGATTGAGGGGAGTTCTTGAGAAGAATCAATTTCTTGGGCAAGAGAAGGTCCAAGACAATAGACTTAGAACATGGTTGCAGTGAAGGATATTGTTGGAAAGGTATGGTTGGTTTTGAGTTATTGCATTTCCTAATTGTTGCAGTGAGTTCTTTAAAGGGAAGTCAGATGACTTGGTGGCTCAAATGAAATCTATTTCCATAGTGAAAACCGAGTACAAACTTGAGGGTGACTTAAGTGGTGCAGATCCAAAGAAATCATGTAGTAGTTGGTATGCCTTGGTTGGGTGATTGTGCAAAGAGCTTGGGAGGCCTACTTGGACGAGTCTTGTGGTGGACATAGGAAGATTTGGATGCAGCCATGGACATGGATTGGGGAAACTACCCAACTCTTTGATGAGGCGCATTGGACAGATCGTTATAGTGAAGGGAGCAATGAAGTATGCACATGCCAAGTTTGAAGAGGATGGGTGAGTTTCCTTGGTGCTTGGTTCCTTAGCTAGATTCGTTGGTTCATGCAATGACTTGATAGTCACGATGACAATGCCAGAGTTTGGGCACTTGCAGGAGGTGCAAGGCAGCTCGTTCTAAGAGATGGATGGAGCCAGCAAAGGAGTCGACCAAGAAATGTTAGCATTCGACTTGAATGGGCAGAACACATACCAAGTGACTTGAGTGGTGTTCGCTCGCCTTTGGTATGGGACATTGGATGAGGCAGAGTGCACCTTGGTGACTTGTAGATGATTGTGTCATGACTAAGAGATCTAGCATGGTCGTTGGTTGGAGTTGGCATAAGTATTGGTTTGAGCATACCTAACGCATGGAAGTTCTTTGAGGTGACTCATTCTACTTGGAGCACTTTGGACAGTTCGTTGGGGAGTGAGGGCATGTTTTCCATACTCATCATAGATGTTGAGTTGCAAAGAGGTGACTTGACAAAAGGAGACGAGTTGAGGACTTGCCTTCATTTGGAGGATTGTGTGAACAAGAAGATTGCAGCATGAGTAGTTTACTTGGACATGGGAAGTTCTCTTTCTTTGGGTAGCAAGGTTGAGGGTGAAACCTAACCATTCTAAGGCATAGAGAAGTAGATGTAGAAACATGGATGGGTGATGAATTAATGAGTCAAAGGCAGTTTGGACATGCAATTATTGGTGCAAAGATTGACTAACTGTACCATGAGGTGGACAATGGAGTCAAGTTTTCATGGATGACTTTTCTTTGGGGTGACTTCATAATGTAGCAAGGTGAGTGGTGACCTAGCCTTGGTTTGAGATCATTATGCAGATGGAACGAATTACAAAAGGAAATCAGAGTACAGACACCAACAGGTTTGGAGTGAAGCACTTAGACATTGTGCAGGTTCTCTTGGATTGAATGATGGAAAAAGTAGTGAGGCAAGGATGGACACTTTCATTAATCTTTGGATTTGGATGGAGTGAGAGAGATGCAGACCAAAAATACTAAGTTCAGGCATGGAGATGCACATTTCAAAAATTGGGTGTGACAATTGGAATAGCTACCCAACTAGTGTAGGACCTGAGGCATGCAGTGTGTGCAGACATGACATAGTTGGTTGAAGTATGGATGTAGCAACAAGTTCACAGAAGTTCAACACTTAGACATTTTTTAGGTTTTGGTTGAGGTTGCAGCAATAGTTGAGGTAGAAACAACAGTGAAATTGTGAGTGATCGTCACAGCGAGACAGTGGCAACTTAAACATTGCAAAAAGAGTTGGGGAGGAGACGACTTTCCATCATTGCAAACAGTTTGGTCACACACAACTCTGGGTAGAGGGCAGTGTGGATGGTTTCACAGGTTACGAATGATTACTGCATGAGTTGGAAACTTAGGGTTTCCACTTTGACAGTATTTGGGTTTCCACTTGAAAAAATTTGGGGTTTCCATTTGGCACAAAACTTGGGATTTCCAACAGAGTTAGTTGTGATAGGAGCACGAGTTCAGGGAGAGACTTGGAGATCACAGATTTTGTGGATGTTGTTGAGGACGGAAGTAAATTTAGGTGAGGCAGGATGTAAGGCCAAGGGCTCCAAGCCCGAGCGAGGGCACTTCCACCACAGACTGAAATGAAGGAAATTGGGTAGGAAAGATGCTTGGTGTATGTGAAGAAACAAAGTCTTCGTATATGGGGAGATTTGGGGTTCCTTGGGCATGTGACGTTCCAAGGGGAAACTCCACCTGAGATTCCTTGCGACACAAGTCAGATGATAGACAATTTTATGAAGGGTTGAGGGAAAGACTTGGGTGCTCCACCAAATGGATGAATCAACTAAGGAATGGGAGGTGCACTTAGGCAAGTTGACTTGAATCACCTAAGGGGCACCCACACCCAAGATGATGAGTCAGTTATATGGATGGGGGCATCGATCAAGAGTTCAATGGGTCGTCTAGATGACGAAATCAGACATTCGGTCGGTCAGTTCAACAAGTTACTCGAACGTTCCCACAAGAGGAGTTGACCCAACTTTGCGAAGAGGCGTGACTTGGTGAACCGACAAGTCAACTCACCCATAGGAAAAGAGACGTGATGCTTGGCATAGATCGGTGCCAATAAAGGCACAAGGGTGCACAACCAAGAGATGAAACTAGGAAGAAAGAAAGAAGAGCTCTACAATTCTGAGGTAGATGAAGAGGGTTGAGCTCCCTCAAGGAGCCAAGTCGCTCCACTTGGGAGGACTTGTGTATCCTTGAGGTGGATTCGGTGGAAAGAATGGGGAGAACTCCTTTTGGGACTATTTTGGGGAAGTATGGAAACACAAGTTTGTTCGAGGAATGTGTGAGGCAAAACCAAAATCTCTGAAGTCTACGGAAATGAAGTGACAACAAGTCTGCGGTTGAGGGCACATCTGAGGTGCACTGCAGGAGGTTGCAGAGATAATTGTGACACAAACAAATCTATGTATGAGTACTATCTTGGTGAGGTGAGGTGAATCATTTGACTCTTCCTAGTTGTAAACCGAGTCAGTGGTGATCTGATTGTAACTGTTTTGCAATAACAAAGATTTGGTCGGGTGTTGGGCATAGTTTTTGTCGCCCACATTATATATATGTATGTCTTTTGTTTGTTCCATTGTTGTTCTCTTGGATTTTCATGTTCATGGATGTATGCATAAATATGGCCAAGTATTAAAGTTGTTAACAATTCTCTAAGTATACAAGAGTTGCACTAGAGTAGTAGTGTGAATCATCGGTAACCTAGAACGCAGTATGAGTTAGTACAATTACTTATCGGGGTCGTAACGTTTGCGTACGATCTTTGTTTTATGCGTGTGATAGCACATTGAAAAGTCTTTTCGAGAACTACACATTATGCCATCAAACTCTGACTTTGTCTACAATTTAACTATGGAAAGCCAAGAAAATATTGTTTAGAGCCCCAAAATGGCCCTGGAAGTACAAAAAGATGTACTGACATGAAAACTTCCGAAATAAGCCAGTTGGAATAGGTGGGTGGCCACCAATATCCACCTGGATGTTGTGTAGGGCTTCAGGACTTCCCCGTGAGTGTAGAATCCACAATTACAAAGGAATGTCTCTATTACAGAGAAATGTGATGAACCAAAAATTGTCCAGATGAGCCAGTTAGAATTTGGAACAGGTGGGTGGCCACCGATATCCACCTGGATCAATCCTACATCTTTAGGAAGAAATGGTCTCCATTATGTTGAGTTTCTGAGGAAGAAGGGAAATCGTTTTCTGAATCTGAATTTTGGTGAGTTGTGTGTCTTGTTGGAGAAGTTGGATTGCTTGGTCCATGGAAGGTTGTCCCAAACTTTTTGTTGGCAGGGTTGAGTCTGTTCCACCGACCTGTTGTCTCTGGGCTTGATGGGGCATTGTGTAGGCACCATTGTAGGTGAAGAAACACTATATTCCTTCTCTTCTACAATCTACTTTTGTTGTATAGAGGGTGTTTAGGTTGCAGTGGTTGTAGTAGCCTTATGTGCATCCTTCGAACATATTGTGAAGAGGATGAATTTTGCAGTATGATAGATTACCTTGCGACATTGTTTTGGTGGGATAGTAGTCGAAACTACCTCTGGTATCCTATAGATCTAACCCTCTGGAGTAATAATGACACTACGGGGTTGAGATTCATAAACAACATGATGTTTCCACATATATGGTTGGCCCAAAACAACATCACATACATCAAGAGGGGCAACATCACACACTATATCATCCTTGAAGGGTTGGATTCCATAGGACAGACAACACTGTTGGCTGACATGGAGATCTCTTCCTTGGTGAAGCCACCAGATGTTGTATGGTTGTGGGTGTGCTGTTGTCGACAACCCCAATTGTTTAATGACCTTAGATGAGATGAGGTTCTTCGGGTTGCCGCTATCAACAATGAAATGAAATGGGGTCCCCTTCACCCACATTTGTTAATGGAAGAGTCGCTCCCCCTCTTCAGGATATACTGGTTATTCTAGCTGAATTCTTGCGATCGCGACAGTAGCAATGGGGTCTGCATCGATGATTTGTGTATTTTCAATATTTTCTAGATCATATTTTGAATAAGGGTTCAGCTCATTCTCTTTGACCTCGGCCACCGATGACTGTTTCGAGTGGCATTCATCCATGTTGTGCCAGGGGATTTTGTGGAAGTCACACCACTTCCCAGTGTCATTCTTCCTCTTTCCTTTACCCTTCTTTTCTTGTGTCTTGGACTGGTTTTTGAGAGGTTGTTGGTTAGGGTCGTCTTTACCATGCTTTGGTTGTTGTGGATTTGCAAACCTGAACTCCCATTTGTTCTGGTGCTTAAATTTCTGCTCGATTTTGACAACATATCGATAGGCAACTCCCAATGACGAGATGTTTAGGAAATCCATTTCGGTTTGGATGTACCTTTGCAGAGCCCCACGGTATTTCAGAACTAGATGCCACTTTGAGTATTTGATACCCAACTCGGTGCGCAAGGTATGGAAAGTATTTTTGAACTCCGACATTTTTTGGCTCTTCTCTTGCCACAGTGTGGTCCATCTCATGTACCAATCTTCATAGTTATCAACATGGTAGTATTGTTCCTTGACCGCATCCACAAAAAAATCCCAAGTGGGCTCAACCCCATATATTCCAGATTCCTCTATGGAACTTTTCTCCCAATAAGTTTTCCACCAATGTTTGACATGGGGGAGAGCCTTGAGGAGTGCAAAGGTGATATTTTCCCTGTCGAAAAAATTGTGAACAGAGAAATAACCTTCTAGCATATTTAACCATTTTTCTAAGGCATCTGCATCTATCTGACCTTCAAATATGGGAATATCAAAACCAACTTGTACCTTGAAGGGAGAGGTTCCTCCAAAGTGGTCGCTTGATGAAGATGCACATGTTTCTATCGACAGGCATTGAAGGATGTGAGAACAATTCTCCATCATTTCTTCCCTCTGTCGTTTGAGAGCTTGCTTAAGCAACAAGTTAATAGAATATTTTTCTCTGTCATTTTTGTTTCCTGCCTCCCTTGAGGGTTTCTTGGGCATGCAAGAGCAATTTTCCTCAAGAGAGACAAGGTTGAGACCCAATTGGCTATACTCAGACCTCGTCGGGGCATGCACTAAAAAATGATAAAGAGAAACCTACTATGATACCACTGATCCAGATTATTTTCAAAATGAAATGAAAACTGAGATATTACAATGAAATACTAATAAAAATTGCCAGAAACAAAGATTTACAACAATACATGATTTCTATTAATGAAATAAATGTACAGAGACTGTAAAATACAGAGTGTCAGACTCGCTAGAATGGTGGCAGCTTTATCTCTGAGAAGATATGTGACAGCTACACTCATTCGCAAGAAGATGATTACAATGAGGCTTTGAAGGCCTTTTTATGATAAATATGAATTCAAAAACCCTAGACATCCAAAAACCTAACCCTAGTCAAAGTTATGTGCCCCCCGTGGGGGTAAGTTAGTACATTAACTTCTTGGGGTCATAAATTTTGCATATGATCTCTGTTTTATGTGTGTGATAGCCCATTGGAAAGATATTTTTGAGAAATATGAATTATGTCATCAAACTCTAAGTTCATCTACATTTTGACTATGGAAAGCCAAGAAAACATTGTTTAGAGCCCCAAAATGGCCATGGAAGTAAAAAAAGATGTACTGACATGAAAACTTCCAAAATAAGCTAGTTGGAATAGGTGGATGACCACTAATATCCACCTGGATGTTGTGTAGGGATTCAGAACATCCCCGTAAGTGCAGAATCCACAATTACAAAGAAATTCCCCCATTGCAGAGAAACGTGTTGAACTAAAAATTGTCTAGATGAGCTAGTTGGAATTTGGACAGGTGGGTGGCCACTGATATCCACCTGGATCACACAATGTGATATCCACCTGGATCACACAATGTTTGATAAATATTCAATAAAAATTCTATAATAACCTACAATTCCTATGAAGGACCTCACCTTTGCGAAATTTCTTGGTGTTGGCCATTATTCAATGGCTTTTATCTTTTTTGGATCCATAGCTATTCCTTCCTTGGAAATGATATGACCCAATTAATTAATATGTCACTAGTAAAATGAGCACTTGCTCAACTTTGCATAAAGTTGATTCTCCTTCAATACATGTAGCACCATCCTCAAGTGTTTCTCGTTCTCTTCTTCAAACTTTGAGTAAATAAGTATGTCATCCAAAAATATAATGGCAAACTTATCTAAGTAATTTTTGAAAAATTACATTCATCAAACACATGAAGATAGATGGTGCATTTGACAACCTGAATGGCACCACTGTGAACTCATAATGTCTGTATCTCATTATGAAGGAAGTCTTGTTGATGTCATCTCCTTTAATTATCACTTGGTGATATACATATATGAGATTAATCTTTGAAAATATTAATGTGCTCGTAATATGATCAAAGAGGTCATCTATCCTTGGTAAAGGATACTTGTTCTTTACTGTTACTTTTTCAACCGCTTGAAGTCGATACAAAGTCTCAGAGTACCATCCTTCTTCACAAACAATGACGGGGCACCCCAAGGTGACACACTTGGGCATATATATCCCTTCTTCAGAAGATCTTCAAGTTGTATCTGTAATTGATTCAACTTGGGCATACTCATCCTATAAGGAGTCTTGGATATGGGTGTTGCTCTAGGCATCATATTTATAGAGAAATAAATATATCTTTTTGGTGGCCCCGATATCTCTTTAAAGACATCCTAAAACTCTTTCAGTACTACATAGTCTTCAACATTTGACACTTTATCTTTAGGTGCCTCATCCATGTGCGATGAAAATAATTGACATCCTTTCCTATAGTTTTTCTTCAATTGCGAGGCTGAAATTTCTCTAATAGTTACAACTCTTGGAATTCCTTGAACTATTCTTAAGTTTCCTTCCTCATCCAAGCAAGTAAATTCCTTATTATAACAGTCTAGAACACCATGATGTTGGTCCAACCAATCCATACCAATGAGGCAATCATACCAGCCTAAAGGTGTGATATTAAAATCAGTGTTTGTGTGCAATCCATTCATTTCCATTGGACATGCCTTCACCATCTTATTATTTTTCCTTTTTTCTCCCGTAGCTAACTACACCAACCAACATTTTCTAATCTTGCTTCTTGGCAATTGGAATCTCTCCACTATATTAGGATCTAGATAACTATGACTAGCTTCTGAATCAATTAAAATAGAAATGGATTGGTCATTAATCTTACCTTCCACTTCAATCATGTGTGAATGAAACTCAACTTGCTTGTTATCCAGGGATGTGTAAATCCTAGGTACATTTATGCCCATATCTTCAATTGTTGTAGCTTGTTGTACATTGTGCACACTCCTCATTTTTTCACCTCCTTGAGGAAAATATATGTGCCTATCATATTCGCCACATCCCTAACATTGAATAGGTTGTTTCCTTGGATTTTGCCCCACTTTCTTCGTCTTTCCGGGCTCCTTCAGAGTTGGTTGTCCTTGTGAAATATTTTTGAAAAATAGTGGCTTAGTCCCTTTCTTCCTCTGTTCCACCTTACTTTTCTTCTTGTCTTCCCAAGCCTTTTGGAAGGTCATTCTTCCCCTTTGTTAATCATAAAGACACTTAGCATGCCTTATGGTTTCCTCTAATGTCTTGGGGTCATCACATCTTGTCAATGATAAATGAGGGAAGCCCACTCAAGTACCTCTAAATTTTAACTTGCTCATCCTTGATGAATGTGACATATTTCAACAACTCTCAGAATATTCTTTCATACTCATCTATTTTCATACTCCCAAGCTTGAGTTAAAATAACTCCTTCATTTTCTTTTCATAGTGTAACTTATTTAAGTATTTCTTTTGAAAATACCTCTTGAACTCCCTCCAAGTGACATTCTTCTCATCAATGTGTTTCACTTGCACAAACTGATCCCACCACATTGATTCTTTTCCTTTTAGATGATAGATGACAATTATCCCTTCTTCATGTGTAGAATAATTATGCAACTAAAATTACTAACTCATACCCAACAGTTAGGTCTCTGCATCTTCATCCTTCTTGTGAACACCATCAAAGGTAGGAGGCTTGATATTATTAATTTCTCCATGTAGCTCATCCACCTTAGTCCTTCTCTTATGATTTGTAACAAGAGATGGACTTGAGATATTGCACGCTTTCATAAATGAATCCTTTAGTGAGTGAGTTTAATGCCTATCAACACTTCTTTCTTTTATTCCTTTCTCATCATGGGACCTGAGACTTATTGACCTGATTGACTCTGTCTCCTTGTCCATTTTATTTTCTATTATGTACAAAATTTGCATCAATTTGATATTGAAGTCATCTTGCTACTCCTTGGCTTTCATAAACCTTTCATTATCATCTTTATAACTTTGGACATATTTTTGCAATCCCTTTATAGTTTCTACCAAGTTAATGCACTCCTCCTTGGATTATGTACCATCAACACCTAAACCGACATACAGATCCTCGAATTCATCATCATGGATAAAATCTCTCTGCGCATCTTCCATGATTTTTGACTTTGTACACTGATTTTATCATGCTCTAATCACTGCTAAATTCTACAAAATGTGTAGGCAATAAGATTTGTTAGAAAAAATCATGAGACAACTTCATGAGAACTCTACAACATATTGTCAGAATCCTTACTTTTGAAGCCCATGCGCGCATTGGTATTCAACACGTACCAATTTGGAATGTCAATATTCAACATATACATCATGTATCAGTACTATGCATGCACCACAAATTTGTTCTGCGCAGCACCAATATTTAGTTCAGACACCCGTGCACCATTTTTTACTGCACATTTCCAACGTCGTATATTGCAATGTCCTGAATTTAGTGCACACACTTGTGGATTCTTACGTTATGTGCACCATGGCCACGTTGTAATTCCAAATTTGGCCACTTACCAATCCAATTTTTTCCTTAAGTAGAAACTCAACCCATGTTGGCTTGGTGATTAAAACGGAGCTCTGATACCAAAATGTAACATCCTTGTTACCAAACTATTCTAATACCATACTCTAACATCCCTATTACCAAACTTCTCTGATACCATCCTGTAACATCCCCATTACCAAAATTATCTGATACCAATCTGTAACATTACCCAACTTACTACTAAGCAATGCTACTCCAAAGTCTATTACGCAAATTCTACTCTATAACATTAGTCTGCACAAAATTATTTGAATTAACATGCTCAACCCCAAGCTGAGTCACACGACTCAAACTTTCCTCTTATGATACAACTTATAACAACGCAAGTAACACAAAATAATTGTGTGCATACACATATTGAACACACATGTGTTCACTACTTTGCATGTAACCATTCTGGCACCACACACCAATTCTTTATTTTCCTTGTGCGCACTGACTGCTTCCCTATGCGCACAAGCGAATCAAGCCTCTTGTGCACAGAGAGTATTTCCCTATGCACACGACCATTCTAACTTTTCCTCAGAGACTTGTGACCAATATCAAAAGGTTAACTTAAGATGAATAACTAACAAAAACAATCATACTCATGCACGACTACAAATACTAAATATCAACACCACACTTACATGTGCAAGCACAATTATATAGAATAAAAACAAATACTTATATACAACAACATACAAGAATTAAAACCATATTGAACATATATAATTAAGCACACAGTAAATGAGAAAAGCAAATAAATACACTTATTTTTTTATGAAAAGTCACCAAATATATGCAACATTCAGACGTTCCTCCTAGCCATAGGCTCTGTTGCTCATATAATTTCAACAAAAGGTCACCTCTGAGCTGGGGCTTAACTCCACCAGATAAAAATGTTTCCTAATGTCAAGCTAAGGTATGATAATCACATGATTATTAATTCCAAGGCGCCACTACTACAACTAGATTACAGTCTCTCATTCCCCGCATGCCTATTAGACCCAAGGAAGTGTGCCCCTTCTCTTCTCAACATTCCCTTGGCTTCCATACTTCCCTTCCAGGGTTCCAACAACACGTCAAACAGGAAATCTCAGAGCCATGCAACTAATGCCCAACGCACCCGGGAACAATTCCCAGTAAAACTTTCACTTGGAGAGAATTCTCACGGGCCTCACATCCTACCTCTTCGACAACAAATCTCTCACCTAGAGAGACTACTCATGGGCCTGACAGCCTGCCTCTTCGACAACCAATGCTCTCTTGTTACAATACAAAAAACCCCTCTACACATGAGAAAAATGAATGGCTAATCCCCCCAAAATACACTAAGGCCAACAATATATATTGCATGCCTTAAACTGGACACTTGTCACCTTTAAAAATAGCTTTATTCAATTGTTGATTCATTTCCATCCCTCAGGAACTTAGGCTAAATAATTATCCATAAATTAAACTTTTCAAAAAATATTAACAAAATATTCCCTAGGACTTAAGTCCCCCCCTTTTCCCTTTTCCGGTGGAGTTATCCCCCTGTATCTTTTCATCTAATTTGTTTGCATGCAACAATGTGATATTATTAATAACTTGAGTATGATTACACTTTACAATGATAGGCACACTAGCCTATTTGTTTCCTGACTCACCAGCTCATAACCACATAGTCTCTCCAGCCTCCAATACATATACATCCATATATATAGATATATATAACTTTTCTCAATGCACATTGCTAGGTAATCCCCGTGAACTTACTCAAGTGCACTCAACATTGTGAAATGTGTGCACCCTTCCTTTTATGTGCAACCATGTGTAGTTACCCATGTGTGTGCATCACTACCCTTTCTTTGATAACCATCCTCGTGCATTGCTTAGGAGCGTGCAAAACCAAACTTGGTGCCAACGGCTCACCAGCCTATATGTAGATTGAAATTTACAATTGGTACCAATGGTTCACTAGCCTATATGTATAATTACAAAGGGGTTTGTATTAGGGACATTACATCCACTCACAAACATACAACTAGTATAACATGGTCAATCACATGCTTGCATTCCCTTTTCCTTCACTATTCCAAGAACAAACAGTTCAGATACTTATCTACATGTAGTCCAATACAACTATAATTGTGTTGTTCATGTTGCAATGGGACATTGTCCATTTGAGGTGTGTTACAACTATCAACCTCTCACTCCATATGAGGTCCCTACTACTCTTCTTCTAACAACATTACGTCAATAAGAAAACACTCCAATCTAAGATGCAATTTTTTTTTATAACTTATCCAATATTATATTAAAGTTGCAATGGTTCCTTATCATTTTCAAGACAATTTCAAGGCTCTACAAGATAAACATAGATTTCCAACCCCATTCCATGTTGGGGACAAAGTTTGGTTACATATTCCCAAATAATGCTTCAAAACAAAACAACACAAGAAATTGAAACCAATCTACCATGGGCTATATATTATCTTGCAACAAAATTGTTAATAATGATTTTAATTACACTTTTCATTATAACTATGGATCCTTAGCATCATCAATGTCAATAACATCAATTTGTATGACCCTCCACACCTTTAAGAGGACAATCCGATAACTTATCCATAGTTCAACATACTTAATTTCCAACTTCTCTTAGTTGTCGATAGTTTGTTGGATTAGTGCATTCACTCCACTCGTGTCGGAACTACCACTACCTACATGGTAGGCCACCAAGAAAGTCCACCCAATCATGCCAAATGGTTGTCATACATAGGGAAATTTTTAAGGATCTATAATTATCTTAAAGTGTATAAACCTTGTTGAATCTTACTAATTCTTAAAGCACCAATTATAAAATGTTTAATGATATTTTTGTAAAAATATTCAAATTTATAAAGATTTTTTATAGTTTATAGAAAACTTTGGCGATTTTTTAAGTAAAATATTTTTCTTATAAAAATTGGGAAAATTGTTTTTGGAACAAAATGGGAATTTGCATTTCTACTTTAGAAAAAAATGGAAATTAGTAAATCTATTTTGGAAAAAATGGAAAAGTAGTCAAATGGAAAAATTATCCCTAAAATTTTCTATAGTAAAAAAAGGACCCAGACACATATTTCCTTCAATTATTGATGAAAGTGGGGGCACTTTCAACTTCCCCTAGGAGGAATTAATGCACTAACCTCACTATTAATATATTCATATGTTGTATCTAGTATATTATATCAAACATCCAAAATCATGACCAATTTTTTTTTTGACTAGTTTATTAATGAATGGCTATGTTAGTTATGAAATGAGGCCAACTTTGATCACTCACCCCATACCTTTTGACTTATCTATAAATAAAGGAATCAAAGGGAATATCTTCACAAAAAATGTTTTGAATTATGGACATTTCCTTCATGGACTGAAAAGATAAAATCATTGTAATATATCTTGATGATATGACAATGTTTTCAAAAAATGATAAGCTTCATCGAGCAATGTTTTTTGAAATGTAGAAAGTATGGTTTATCACTCAATCCAAAAAAATATTATTTTTCTATGTCTGAAGATAAACTTTTAGGGAATATTGTTACTCATGCATGTATTAAAATTAAACCTGAAAGAGTACAAACTATTCAAGATATTTCTTTACCTAAACATAAAAAAGAAGCATAATCTTTTTTGTGTAAAATAAATTTTCTGAGATGAATTAATCCAAATTTTGCAGAAATTGTGACGAAGATTACGAACATGCTTAAAAAGGGAAATAAAATTAAATGAAATGTGGATGCAAGGGTGTCTTTCCAAAGGATTAAACAAGCCTTGACTGAGGCTCTTGTACTGGAAGTCCTAATTACACAAAAGACTTCATTATTTTCCCTTTTGCTTCACAACACATGATTGTTGTTGTTTTGTTACAAAAAAAAATGAAAATGGCCATGAAAGGTTGATGGGATTTTTTAGTTGGGATTTGAGAGATGAAGAATTGAAATATGACATCATGGAAAAACAAGAATTCTCTCTAGTTAAGTCTCTTAAATATTTTCAAACCTATGTTTAACAATAAAAAATTATGACTTTTAACCCTTTCTTCAATAGTTAATTTTTTTTTGACTCAGCATGATAGAGAGGGAAATATAGGTATGTGGATTGATAAAATCCAAGAATATGATATCGAAATTTAGCCTACTAAATTAATTAAAGGTCAAGGTTTATCAAAACTCTTATTTGAGTCTAACTGCCAAGCACTTAATATAAATCAAATAACTCATGAAAACATAATGTCACAACAAAATCATGAAGAAAAATCTAAAAATTTATTGCCAGAGCCCCCTTATCAAGAAGTTGATAGCCTTTTCACTTCTTCATCATGGTATGGAGATATTATTTACAAAATATCAAGTGTTATTATCACTTAGATAAATTACAAATCCATTCTCTTAAGCTTAAATAAACTAAATATTGTATACTCGGAGGTGTTCTTTACTGGAAAGACCCTGTTGGCATACTTATAATATGCATCTTAGAGGATTAAATGGATAATATAATTAATCAGCATCATCGTGGGGTATGTGGTGGCTACTATTCTTGGAGGGATACCGCTCACAAGATTTTACGTAGTGGATATTATTGGTCTACCTTATTCATTATGATGAATAAGAAAGTGAGAGCTTGCTTAGAATGTCAGTTATTTGCTGGAAAGAAAAAAGTAGCACATTTACCTCTTAAACGAATTAAAGTTCAAGCTCCATTTCAAAAATGGGGACTTGAATTTATTGGAGATATTCATCCACCGTCAAGTGGACAACACAGATGGATTCTAACCGCCTCTGACTATTTTTCAAAATGGGTTGATGCTATCCTTGTGCATAGACAAAGTGGTGATAAAATTACTTGACGAACATATCGTTTCGAGGTTTGGATGTCCTAAGAAGATCATAACAGATTTATGTAGTGACAACCATGTATCTTTAAGACATTTGACTACTTACTATCCTCAAGTAATGAACTTGCAGAGTCTACAAACAAAAACATAGTTAAAATTATTAAGAAAATCCTAGGAAAAAATAAAAAGAATTGGGACTCCCAATTAAAGTACACACTCTGGGAAGATAGGATAAGTACTAAGAAAGAAACGAGTACTTCGCCTTTACAACTGGTTTATGTACTTGATGCCATGCTTCTTGTCCAGTTGGGAACTCTTGTAATGAAATTCCTTCAATATATACATGAAGAACCAAATTATTTACAAAGAAGAATCTACCAATTAATTCAAGTTCACGAAATATGATAAGTAGTTAGTGAAAAACATAAAGATTATTAGGAACGGATGAAACAATTATTTGATAAAAGAGCTAAAGAACGAAGTTTCCAACTTGATGATTTAGTTTTAAAATGGGACAAAGGAAGGGAAGAGCCTGGTAAACATGGAAAAAATGATAGTTTATCGTGCGGACCCTTCATCATTGATAATATTGAAGGGGAAAATGCATTTTCATTGAAAAATATTCAAGGTTAAAGTTTATGAGCACATGTAAATAGGTGTTTCGTAAAAAATTTCATGATTTATTAAAATTTCTTAAAATCCCATTGTACATACCATCAAGTGAACATCCTTCTTAAACAAAAAATAAAAATATAAAATATGAATAAAATACTATTTCATCTTTGACCTATTCTATTTAACATCAAAGACTGACATCTTCTCTTCTTGGATATTACATGGTTCATTACTATCATTTGCAAACATTCAAGTTATATGTGCAGCTCTGCACACATTCATTACTAGAAACACGAAGATGATGGAACACTTTGCTTGTTTCTCTTTCATTGAATTCTTATTTGTTACAAAATTTTTCATTGATTATTAGATCTAGATTCATTGAATATATCTAGTTTTGGTTGACATAGTGATGACCAATCCGGATCGGTTCCCTTCTTCAGTGTTCAACAATTTTGTAAAGTTTGTTAATTGAACAAAATTTTGAAATTAAAAGAAATTCAAAATTTATCTTTTGTAGACACTTATCTCTTTTCCTTCGCTATGCGACCATACAATGGAACTGAGGGCTTGATTTCGAATGCTAATCTCCTTTATCATATGATCATATGCTAAGAACGACAGGCTTAAATTTAGATGTATGTGATCATTATGGATCGTTGATCCTAAATTTGATCAGTGATCAACAACAATGGGAAATATAATGTCCATTGTTGATTTGGATCTCAGATCCTTTCGGGACCATCGATTATTCTTAATAAAAACTCAATACAAATCGTGGGACACCATAAAACATGATGTCAACCTGACATATTCCTTCATCAGGACATCATGAATTTTATGCCCTCCAATACCTTAAAGAATTCGATGGTCATGGTCTGTTGCGACGAGGTTCATCGATCTTCAAATTCGAATATTTAATCTCAATCATCCAACCCTTCCTGTGTGGGCCACACCAAAACTGCATGTGGAACCATGCAAATGAATAAATGGGTTCCACATATTTTGGGCCACCAAACCGTGAAGTATCAGACCTTCTTGTCTTAACCTCCTTGTACTTTGTCGATATGCGTAAACTCCACGTTGTCGATCTACACTCCCAATCAATGGTCAAATATAAGTTTGTGGGTCCCTTTTTTAATACTTTGACAATATTGATTAGAGCTTGATCACTATCTATCCTATTTTGATCAATGGTGGATCATTATCCTCCTTATAAGGATTCTCCTTTCCATTCTAGTTATGCCACATATATCAGACCGTGGGACTTTGGGATTTCGAGCCTATTCAAAAGCCAAGCAACTAGAAAAAATAGATGTGTCGAAATGTTGTGAACCGTCGATCTAGTCCTCCCAATTTGATCATGTCCGTCCACTCACTTATATTGTAGAATGACTTCTACAGGAACCAATTTTCAATCGAATCATTTCTGAGGCACAACTCTGGCTATTTCTTCTCTTTGTGGTCTCGATCTGATTTAGACATGCAACAAGGACATGCACAAGATCTCTTGCAAACAAAAAACTTCATCGTTTACCTCTTTAACACATAGACTCCATTAAAAAAATTATAGAAGAACAAAATTTTCACAATTGTTGTTTATTAGAATGATTTAAGGAATAAGAGTACAACAGGAAGGCTCAATTCATTCTTGATTTCTTCATACTTCAACACTTCTCACTCTACACTCATTCCACACACTTACACCCCCTCTAGTCTCTCTTATCAAACCTTTAATACAATAAGGACTAGATAGATCCAAACCACATAGATAGTATCGAATCTAACCAAAATTATACAAAAACTATATTTATCCTATAACAACCTATTCTGATCCTAATATATAGGATCAAATCCAAACATAATTCCTAATTTATCTAACTCTTCGACCTCCTATTACATTCATGGAAAAACTTCCTTCTTCTCAAACATCCAATACTATTTAGGAAAATAATTAAAACAATTACAATGAGGAAACCAACTTACTCTCAAAAATTCCCTAAGACATTAAAGGTCAAATACTATGTTGTTTTAGAAGATGCTCCTACATCAGACTCATGGGGAAGAAGAGACTTGTTCTTGGGATTGTTGCAGTAGTTCTTCAACACTTGTATCATACATAGATATTTCTTCTACTGTCATCCATATGGAATCTTCAAGTGGTTGTCCTTTCCACTTGATCAAGTATTGAAAGTACTATTTACCCCTTGTCTTATTTATTACCTTTTGGTCCAAAATAGATTCAATCTGCCTCTGCTATACTATAGGTAGTTGTTTATCCTAGTTAATGGTTTGAATGTTGTCTTTGTCAAGTGTATATGTGAAATTGTTTGTTGGTTCCTTGAAAGGGTATAAATCTAATACATTAAATATTAGAGAAATTCCAAGGTTACTTGGAAGTTCTATTTCATAAGAATTTGAGGAAAATTTTCTCAACACTTTACATGGCCCAATCTATTTATGTTCTAATTTTTTATATTCCCCCCCTAGGAAACATTTGTCTTCTAAGGTGTGTTGTGACCAATTCTCCAACTTCAAAATCGAGTTGTCTCCTCTTCAAATATTCCTTATGTTTTTACTTGATGTTATTTTCTTGTAACTGTCGTTTGACCCTTTCATGTAATTCCTGCATACTTACTGCAAAATATTCACCATCAACACTTCTAATTTCTTGTTTTCCTAGATTCCTTAACTCATAAATTCCTCTAGGATGCATTCCATACAAAATATGAAATGGAATTAATCTTGTGTTTCTATTAGGTGAGTCATTATATGAAAAATATGCTTGTGCAAGTATATGATCCCACTATTTGGGATGCCCACTTACCAGACATCTCAAAATATTTCCCAAGCTTCTATTTACCACCTATGTTTTCCCATCAATTTTTGGGTGGTATGTTGAACCAAAGTTGAGATTGGTCCCTAACGTTTTCCACAATTTTCTCCAAAAATGGCCAACAAATTTTGTGTCCCTGTCAGAAACAATACTCTTTGGAAATCCATGCAACCTAATAACTTTATTAAAGAACAAATCTAAAATGTGATATGCATCATCGATCTTCTTACAAGCTATAAAGTGTGTCATTTTTTATAATATATCAACAACCACATAAATTGAATGATTACCTTGTTGAGTTCTTGGAAATCTTAACACAAAGTCCATGAGTCCCATGGTCAGTCTAGAATTGGTAACAGATGATACAATATAGTATCTAGTCTCTTTCCTTTTGCATACTGACAAACCCTACATCTTTCAACAAATTTCTTGACATTAGTCTGCATGTCTGGCCACAAATAAAATGAAATTAGCTAAGAAAATGTTTTGTCCTATCAAAAATTTCCTGCTAATCCACCATTGTGTATTTCCTTCAATAGGTTTTCCCTCATTCAAAATCTTAGAATGCATAATTTACTTCCTTGAAATAATAGACCTTCTTGAATCATGTAATCCAACCAAGGAGTTTTGTCTCTACTTACTAGATTTTCACAGACTACATAAGCATCTTTAAAATATATATCATCCTTATACATTTATTTCAACTCATCAAATCCTACAACAATTACTTGAAACTCTTGTAAAATTAAACTGACTATGCTCGATGCATCTGATACCTTATTTGATTGCCCACTTATGTGCTTAATAATAAAAGTGAAACTCTACAAAAACTCAATCCATTTGACATGTCTCTGATTTAATTTTGTTTGGCTACTAATATATTGCAAGGCATGATTATTAGTGTAAAGAACAAATTTTTTTGGCATGAGGTAATGTATCCACTTCTTTAGTGCTTGAATAATTGCATAAAAATCCCTGTCATATGAAGAACATTTCTGCTTTTCTTCATTTAATTTCTCACTAAAACAAACATCGTGTTTATTTTCTTGACTTATAACAACTCCTATTATAGTCCCACTTTCATTTCATTCAAATTGAAAGAGTTTATTAAAATTTGGTAGTGTTAAAATTGGTTGTTCTGTTATCTTCTTCTTTAATAATTTAAAACTCTTGTCAGTTTCTTTTGTCCATTTAAATGGTTGTTTGGTTCTTTTAATGGTTTCTATAATTGGAGCACACATTCCACTAAAATTCCTGATGAATTTTCGATAGAAACTTTCCAAGCCATGGAAACTTCTTACCTGAAAAACATTCCTTAGAGTGGGACAATTTATTATAGCTATTATATTTTCCTAGTTCATCTTCAAGACTTCTCCAGATATCAAAAAGCCCAAAGAAACCAATTTTGTCTTCAAAAAACTACACTTTTTCAAATTGATCAATAGATTTTCTTGTTGTACTTTATTTAAAACCAACCCGAGGTGTCTCAAGTGTTCTTCCCTAAACTAACTGTAGATCATAATATCATCTAGATAAACTATGGAAAATTTACCAATAAACTCTTCAAGTACTTCATTCATCAATCTCATAAAATTGTTAGGCGAATTTGTGAGTCCAAAAGGCATTACCAACCATTCATACAATCCATCATTTGTTTTAAATGTTGTTTTCCATTCATCTCCTTGTCTAATCCTGATCTGATGATACCCACTTTTCAAATCCAATTTTGAAAAATGTTTAGCACCACTTAAGCAATCCATCAAATCATCAATTTGGGGTAATGTAAATATATACCTGATTGTAATTTTATTTATAGCTCTAGAATCTATGCACATTATCCATCCTCCATATTTCTTTGGGATTAACACTGTAGGAACTTCACATGGGATCAAAATTTCCCTAACTACACCTTTATTTAATAATTCATGTACCTTATTTCTTATCCCCTCATTCTCCTGTGGGGTCATTCCATATGATTCTTTATTTGGAAGGTTATTCCCTAGAATTAAATATTTATAATGACTAATACTTCTCAATGGAGGTAATTCATTTGTTCAATCATCAACCACAATATTAGTAAATTCACCCAACAAATCTTTAACTTCTTTAGGCAGATCATTTAAATTTGTGTTAGTGAGAATTACCTTTGGTTTACCAATCAGGGAAAAATGTACCTTTTCCTTTTTATGTATCGTGTAGAAATTATTTTTCACTAAGCAATAGGACCTTTGAGTTGTTTTCTTTCGTCGCTCCTTCATCATTTAATGGTAGGAGAGTGTGTTTTTCTCCATCTTTCTCAAAATTGTATGTGTTGTTCCTTACATCATGTATTTCCTTTTTGTCATACTGACAAGGTCTACCTAGAAAAATATGGCACACATCCATAGGCATAACATCACAAAGTAACTTGTCCTTATAGCTTCCAATATGAAACTCCACTTCACATTATTCATTCACTATCAATTGATGTCCCTTTTTCAGCCATGACACCTTATATGGAGCAGGGTGTGTTGTCTTTTTCAAATCCAACCTTTCAACCATCTTTGTAGACAAAAAATTATCAATACTTCCACTATCAATAATGATTTTACAACATTTACCTTTTCTTTTGCAGACAGTTTTGAAGAGTGTCTTCCTCTATGTAGGTTCCTTAATATCTTTAGGTGGTTTAAGAAATATTCTCTTCATCATCAAAGACTCTCCAACTTCTGGTACATTCTCATGTACAGATGACTCCACACTTTCTTCTTCTGTCTGAACAACATTTTCACTTCCTCTACTGGTGGAAGAATTTTCTAGACATTCATATGATCTATGCCCAAACTTATTACATCTAAAACATCTGATAGAAGATCCCCTACCTCTTGATAATGTCTTCTCCCTTGGAATTCACCACCTCTTGGTAATTTTTCTTGTTGATGTGAGTTTTCGGCTTCTACCTTTGGAGCTGAAGATCTTCCTTTGCCACCTTGTTTTCCTCTACCTCTTGTTGAATTGTGACCTTTGCTTCTCTGATTTTGATTTCTTGCTATATTTTCTTCTTCCTTAAGAGAAAACTGATATGCTTCTTCAATAGTGTTAGGGGATAAAATGCCAATTTCATCTTGGATCTCATATCTTAATCCATTAATATATCTAGCAAATGTGTCAGGATTCTCTTCTATATAGCCATATCTTATATTCAATTTTTAAAACTCTTTAGTGTATTCTTTAACTGACATACCTCTCTGCTTTAAATTTTGTCCCGACTCTTGATTCTTGTCTTGCCTTTGTTATGCCTCTTAGCTTGTACTCCATCCCACCAGAGTAATGCATGTCCTTTCATTCTTATCGTAGAAACTTTTACCTTTATCTCATCATGTACATTTTTATATTCAAAGTACTTGTCCAAAGTATTGATCCAGCCCATCAATTCATCTACATTCAGGTTGTCTTCATACAGTGGAACCTCCATTATTGGTCTAGAACTAAGTCTAGTGATAACTCTAATATTTGTTTCTTCAAAATCTTCTTCTTTAGGATTTTCTCCCTCTTTAGCTTCTATAACTTCTTCTTCTTCTTCACTAACATCTCCCAAGTCAACACCTATTCATTGAGAAACCTCCAATGCCTCTAGTTGTACCTAAACATTTCTCATTTCTTTAATGACTTCATCATTTGCAACAGGTCTTCCTCAACCTCAGCCTCTTCCTCCTCATATTCTAATGTCCAGATTCAATTATCCTTTCCTAGATGTTTTGTGCTCTGATACCAAACTAATGACCAATCCAGACTGGCTCCCTTCTTCAATATTCAACAATTCTACAGAGTTTGTTAATCAAAGAAAATTTCAAAATTAAAAGAAATTCAAAATTTATCTTTACAGGAACTTAACTCTTTTCTTTCGCTATGTGACCATCCACTGTAATTGAGGGATCAGTTTTGGATTCTATTCTCGTTTATCATATGACCAAATCCTAAGAACCACGTTCTTAAACGAAGAGGTACACGATCAATCCGGATCGTTGATCCTGAAGTTGATCAACGATAAACAACAATGGGAAATCTAATGTCCATCGTTGATATGGATCTAGAATCATTTTTGGACTATCGATTGTTCTTAATAAAAACATAATACAAATTGTGGTCCACCACAAAACCGGACGTCAGCCTGATATATTTCGTCATTGGGATGTCAGGAATTTTATGCCCTCCAACACCTTAAAACCTCTGATGGTCGCAGTCCACTGTGATGAGGTCTGTCGATCTTCAGATTTGAATATTTAATCTCAACCATCCAACCCTTCCTATGTGGGCTACGCTAGAACTGTGTGTGGAACCACGCAGACAAATAAATGGGTGCCATGTATTTCGGGCCACTAGACCGTGTACTCTCGGACCTCCTTGTGTTAACCTCCTCATTCTTTTCCAATACACATAAAATCCACACCGTCGATATACATTCCCAATCAAAGGTCATAAATAAGCTTGTGGGTCCACTTTTTAATACTTGGATGATATCGATTAGATCTTGATCATTTTCGATCATGTTATGATTGACGGTGGATCATTATCCTCCTTATAACAATTCTCTTCACCATTTCACGAATGCCATGTATATCATACCATGGGGCTTTGGGATATCAAGCCTATTCAAAATCCAAGCAACCAAAATACATCGATGCACCGAAATGTTGTGAACCGTCGATCTGATCCTCCCAATTCGATCTTGGCCATCTACTCACTATATTGTAGAACGACTTCTACAAGCACCGTTTTTTAATCAAATCATTTCTGAGGCATGGTTCTAGATATTTCTTCTCTATGTGGTCTTGATCCAGTTTAGACATGCAAAAAGGACTAGCACAAGATATCCTACAACAAAAGAACTTCGTCGTTTTCCTCTTTAACACATAGAATCCAATCAAAAAATATACAAGAACACAATTTTCACAACATTCTTTTATTAGAATGATTGAAGGAATCAGAATACAACAAGAAGGCTCAATTCCTTCTTGATCTCTGCATACTTCCACACTTCTCACTCTACACTCATCCCACACACTTACACCCCCTTTGGTCTCTCCTATCAAACCTTTAATACAATAAGGACCAGATCGATCCAAACCACAAAGATAGGATCGAATCTGACCAAAATTATACAAAAACTCTGTGTAGCCTCAAATCCAAACAAAATTCCTAATTTATCTAACTCTTCCACCTCCTATTACATTCATGGAAAAACTTCCTTCTTTTCAAACATCCTAGAATATTTAGGAAAATAATTAAAACAATTACAATGAGGAAACCAACTTCCTCTCAGAAAGTTCCTAAGACCTTAAAGGTCAAATAATACATTATTGTAGAAGATGCTCTTGCATCACATAGTCTTGACAGTCTATATACAATTAGTCCAGCTCTGAGATACCTCTTTATCAAATAAAAATACAAAATCCACCCAACATTTAAGGACTATAACCACTAACATGTATCATCCCTTGTGTTTTAAAACATGTTCATTTGCCCCATCTCTACATGAATAAATAATATTTCAAGTAAATAAAATAAAATAAATGAGATGGTGAAAGGAAATTCAGTTGGGAAATGCAGTTATCTTCGTTGAGGCTATGGATGCTCGTTGGCAGTGAAGGAAGGTCTATGATGTCAGGGTGTCTTCGTCAAGGAAATGGATGCTCGTAGGCAGTGGAGCAACACTGAGTTATTAGAATTTTATGTTGAAAGGATCTT